>CAMZMU010000036.1:64285112-64656249 GCA_947311845.1 Poa pratensis | reverse complement strand
CATTAATACACTTGATCTGAACATCAATCTTTTGCAGCCTGAGATTCTGAAAACACAAGTGGAAACAATTTAAGCATCAGAGTTGAAGCATTCTGAAAAGGATAGGTTTATGCCAGGTGCCCAACCTTTTCTGTCTGGAGCTCATTAAGCTGGGTTTTCAATTCCGCTAGTCTTCTTATAGATAGGTCAGTCTCATCCACCAAGGGGGCTGCAGGATCCCCATGATTAATAGTTCCTGAAATCTCGGCTTGTAGACGAACAATATGCAGCTGAACAGCCAAAAAATCATTTACACGCTCATCTCTCCTCTGTCTCAAATCGTCCAGAACTGGCTCTACTTTCGCCAGTTGTTCCACCAATGTACCCCCAAGCTTCTCTACCTGTACAAACAAGGACCAAGAATAAAACATAAGAGCATGATATCAGCAAGAAGCATGGAATGGACCATGAAAGCAAAATTCACGTACCCTAGAAAAGGATTCACGCTCTCCCAGAGCAGAAAGGATTTTTTCTATATCCGCTTCACCCAAAGACATGGTTTGAAGCAGGTCTGCCTTCTGCTTCCTAGTTTCTTCCACTTTCTTCCTGTAAACATTGAGGCAATCCTCCTCCAACTGCAGAATCATCCTGTCCCTTTCAATTTCATCCTGCCCAATTTCTCCCCATAGTTCCTGCATCATCAGAAGCAATCTTTAGACAATTCCGATACAGAATGACCTAGAAAGGAACAAAAGAAGCAGGGGAAACAGGACACTCGACACAAGTTCATACTGAGACATTTGAAAAGGGCAAAAAATTAGGACAACGAATTGCCATCAGGAAACACCAAGAGAAATGCAATGTCGTGGCTGAATTCCGGAACTAAGGAGCAATCGGCAATATCGATCCCTCAGATACATCGACAATATCGAAATAACCAAGATCTTACATCGAAATTATCGGGAAAAAAAAAGATCGTATACCAAGAAAGCGCAAGAAACCCAAAATCGATCCCCAGTTCCAGAAAGTCCTTAGGATCCGACACCAAGAACCACAAAACTCAACAATCGGAGCCCGATCCCCGACACAAAAGTACATTTAATATTAAAAAAAAAACCGACTTCCTTCCGCAACGAGAACAGTCGTAGCCCACCATTTCCGGCAAACAACACGTCAGGAAAACGACAAACCGGAGATCCAACCGGCCCTTCCCCGAAGAAGCCACCAACCGAAATCGCTACTACCACGAAATGGAATCACAGAGGAGACGCGGAAGCGGACCTGCAGTTCGTGGAGAAAGGAGCCGCAGGAGGCGCGCGTGGGCGGCGGCGGCGGCGACGGCGGCGAAAGGGTCGCCATGGGTGAGGAGGCCGGGGCGATCGAAGGGGATCCCGCTCAGATCTGGGTCTGCGCGGCCCCTCGCCTAGGGTTTATAGAGAGGTGGGGAGGGATTTGAAAGGGGAAGAGCGGGGGAAGGAGAAGACGTTTTTGAAAGCGGGTGCGGCGTTCTCGCCGACTTTGCTGGGCCCTGATTGAAAATTTGAAATCGGTGGGGTTGGTAGCCTCTACTACGCCGCTGGTCTACTGTGAAGAAAATATACTACAGCCGCATATGCCTACTTGAAAAATGATTGATCGGAGCAAGTGTTGTTCAAATTTCCCTGCTTCTTGGGCACCTTTTTACTGTTTTTTATTGGGCTCCTTGTTGGAACACAAGAATCCATTTTGAGTTATGGAGGGTTTTTTTCATTTAGTAGTATTGTTCTCCCTCTCAAAATATAAGGCGCGCTATTTTTATACTGATCTTTGATGCTCAATTTTGACCATCAATATAATATATATATATAGATTGACACTATATAAATGGTACCGTTGGATTCTTTCAAAAAAATCATTTTATATATCTTTATAAAGTTTGTATACATATTATAAACACAAATCATGATCAAATTGTACTCGTTGACCAGCGAAATTAAAGGGCGCCTTATTTTGGGATGGAGCGACTACTACCTCTCCAACTACGAGTGAGGCAAACAATTCCCAACACCGCCCGTGGGACGAAAACGAGTGGAAAGTTTCCGACTTTTTTAGGGCATAGTTGAAATGCAAACAAAGTACGAAAACATAAATTTGTGGAAGTAAAACGAAAATGGAAATATTCTACTACATAATCTCGTAATCGGGTCTTCTCCCCTAATTGAACAGGCCTTCGATGTCCGCCATGTCATTCACACATCCTCCGATTTCTGTCCATGACTACATTGTATTCGGTATGTATACGTTTCTAACAATATATGTATTTGTTTTCAGGTTTTGTTTTTGTTTTTATAAAAAAAATATGAAAACAAATGTGGCGGCAACGTGCCTCTCTTTAACACCACCCTGAAAATTGGCATTGTCTGAAATAAAAGAGTCCACTTTTCACCCCCACGTGTGCATTTATGTTACTCCATTTAGTGAAAATCTATGGAAATATCTCATTTAGGAAATTTTGAACATTGTTTCACCTCATCGATGATCATGCCTAGCCTTCTCTTCATCGTTTGTTCAATTCCTTATCATGGTCTTAATTTTAAAAAAGAGGGACCAAAGTTTTAAAAAAGAGGGTCCAAAATTTCGTTAGATGAGGCAATTAGTGTCAGAAATGGATAACTAGATGGTAAAATAAACGTTGTGCACTTACAGGCTCTGATGTTCATACTTAGAAATATTTTCCTATTTAAAATGCTTATGACCATAGATAATGCAAACACGCTAACTAAAGAAAATAACCATTCCAGTTCGTTTGGAAGATCTGATTCGGTATTTTGAGTTTTGGCGATCTTCTCTAGTGGCTCGCACTGTACCAGGTTCGCCGGACCACAATATGAACATCCCTTTGGTCCTTGCCTCCTTGGATACACGAACGAGCAATGAAGGCAGCACCAATGTCATATGCATATGTGCATACGTGAACATTAGGGCATCTCCAGCCGGCCCCCCCCCAGCGCCTCCCAGGGCCGATTTTGGCGCCGTTTTGGCCTGGGAGCGCCGTTTTTTTCGCCCAGTCGGCCCCCCCAGGAGCCCAAAAAGCGCCGGATCGGCGGAAACTAGCGCCGGCGTTCCCAGGCCAAACCCAGCCCACCGGGTTCGGCCTGGGGGAGCGAATTGGCGCGAAACAGAGTGTGGGCCAGCGCTGTCAGCGTGATAGGCGAAATGGCGCGGAATCACGGGCGGAAAAACGCTTCGTCGTCATCTCCTCGGCTCCCGCGCTGGTCAAAAGCCTGCCGGAGTAATGGCCTCCGACTGCCGCGCCGTTCAGCGGCGGCCGACGCGTCCAATCGGCTGCCACGCGCCGGAGTAATGACGCGCCACCTTATCGCCTGCCTGGGCCTATTTATCTCCCCATCTCGCCGTGGCAAGGCACGCCATCTCCCATCTCTCTCCCCCTCTCTCTCTCTCCCTCCGCGAGCAGCAGCAATGGCCGAGCGATTCCCCGGCGACGAAGCTGCGGCGAACGGCTTCGGCCGGCGTTTCTTGCACGAGGACGAGGCCCGCCTGCTGTACGAGGCGGGGTACCCTGCGCCGCCGGACATGCGGGTCCCCGGCGAATGGCGCCTGAGCGCCGGCGGCGTCCCCGTTCCGCCGCCGCCCGGATCGCGTCTACGCGATCCAGGAGGTCCTCGCCGACCTCACCGAAGAGCAGGCGGCGGACCCGCGCTGGGATCCGGCGAACGCCCCCTTCTGGACGGCGTACTTCGTCGAGCGCCACCGCCGCGAGCTGGAGGACACCAACAACAACGGACCCGTCTCCGGCCGGAAGAACGCCGGCGGGCGGAAGCAGTGGTGGAGCGGTCGAGGGCGTACGCTCACGTACGTCCTCGAGCACATCGCCGGCGGGAACCAGCCCCGGCTCACCATGCCGCCGCGCAAGCCGCCGACGCCTCGACGCCGCTTCACCTCCTGGCTGCCGAGGAGGATGGGGACGGTGTCTTCGTCGTCTTCCTCTGGCCCGCCCTCCAGCGGGTCCCCGCAGACGCCGGCGTTCGCTCGGGTCAAGCCCGAGCCGGAGGACACGCCGCGCGGCGTCGTCCTCAACTCCGGGCGCCGCGCCCGGTCGCCGCCAAGAAGGCCCAGCGGCGGCATTCGCATCAGCGCCGCGCGCCGTCGCCTCCCCGAGGCCACCTTCGCCCGTCAGGCCCAAGCAGGAGCCTGGCACGGGCGGCGCCACCTCCAAGAAGAAGAAGGCGTCGGTGGATTGGGCGGCGCCGCCGGAGTACGTCCGGGCGGCCATCAAGGCGGAGGCGCCGGACGACGACGAGGAGTTCCCCGGCGAGCAGAACGCCGTCACCGCCTCCCTGCAGGACGCCGCGCCGCCCGTCGCCGCTGAGGAGCTGCCGGATGAGTTCATCTTTGCCTGGTCGCGCAGCCAGCACGCCCAGGAGGAGATTGCGCGCCAGCAGCGCCTCCTCGACGAGGCAGCGGCCAACTGCCGTCGCCAGGCCGCCGCACGCCGGCCTCCTACTCCACCTCGTCAGGCGAGCGGCGAGGTGATCGTCCTCGACGACAGCGACGACGACGGAGGGTGGTTCGGCGCCGGCGCCAACAACGACGAGGCGGGGCCGAGCACCTTCGGCGGCGGCGCGCCGAGCGACGACGACGACGACGGCGGCGACTACACGGCGTTGTACAGCCAGCTGGGCATGTAGATCGCCGTGTTTTAGTTTAAATTTAAGTTTTATGTTTGTATTATGCAATGAACAATGCGGAATTCGCCTATATAGTATGAATTTCACCTAAGTTTAACGTGTTCGATGAATTTCGCCCAATTGGTTTTTTTTTTTAATTTATCGGCCCAAGTCTGGGTTTGGGGACGGCTGGGAAAACGCCGAACCCAGGAGCCCGAATTGCGCCGGCGCTCCCCCAGGCCGTCCAAAAAGGCGCCGTTTTTCGGCCTGGGGGGGCCGAACGGCTGGAGATGCCCTTAAACTTATACCGTATACGTACAGGGTGCACACGTTTCAAGAGGATCCAAAAAACGACGCGCTGGTCGTCTCCCCTCCCTCTTCACTGTAGCGGAAGGGCGATTTTTGAGATCCCCGGCCGATCCACCTTCTCGCCGTCGATCCGCCGGATCCCTCGCCCTCCGACGGCCGCCTCGGCGGCGGGAGGGTGGGGATCCCCGCGTCACGCGTGTACATAAGGTAGGCTCCTTTGGGGCAGCCGGCGGCGCCGTGGAGGCGGTGGTGTCGCTGGCGTGGTTTTTGCTGCAGGCGTGTGCCCTCTCCGGCGGCGGCGCTCGTGGAGCTCCGGGCCGGCGCGTCTGCTTCTCCGGCACCCGCGGATCGGTGGATCCGCGCCGTGCCTTGTTCCCTGCCAGATCCAGTGGCGGCCTCCGTCCTGGCGGGGGAACTGGTCGGAACTTGGAGCTCGCCGGGATCCTCGACTCCCTCCGACGACGGCTACGACGGCGACTCCGGCAAGGTGGTGTAGATGGGTCAGGGGGGCGCTCGCCCCGGCCGTTCATCGTTTCAAGCTCCGCCGCGGCGCGGCGGACGGGCATGGCGGCGTCTCTCATAGGGCAAACTGTTCCCTGACAGTGGCAAGCTGGAAGGTGGTCGCCTTCGTCTCCGACGCCGGCGTGGTCGGCGATCTCGTTGCTCCTGGTTTCGTTTTTCCCTATGTATTGTTGCTTGTTGTTCTTCCGTGTACTTCGTATATGGTTCTTGTTGAATATATGTGGTGGAAAATGCAAAAAAAAAAGAGAAATATACAGAGTCCAGACTTCAAATGCTCAGAGCATGTCTGCTACAACATCATGTTACTATCTAGATGCAATTTAATACAAGTGCTATTGTACTATCTAGATGCCATTTCATAAACAGACTAATAGTGGATGAGAAATTTGCAGAGTGGAAACTACTAGTAGTAGTTGAGTTCACAGCTTGCGCAAACACTTAGAACGTCAAGTTCTGGCCTTCACGCCTTCCATCCTCTCCTGGAAGCTACGGTCACACCGTCTACGCCTGAAAATGAAATGTGGGTTAGATGTTGTGTATTCACAAATAACCAAACGAAGCAAACACAGAATGCAGAACTACTCCGAAAAGAGCATACTGGACTTGGTATCAGAAAGGGCGTGAACAGGGACCCTCTTTTTTATTGAGATTACTACGATAGTACTAGATAGAGAAGAACTCCCAATTACTACTGCTAAAATTGCGACAACTCTCTCTTGCAAGCTGGAACAGCCGAGAATGGATTTTATTTTTAACATTAGGCAGGCAGCAAATCCTAAACTAGTGAAGTTCACAGGAGTTAGTAGCAACTGTTTTTCTGTTTTCTTGTTCTGATAGTGTTGATCCATTCTATACTTCATAGTTACGGAGTAATCTTTTATCAATATATGCTCAGTAGGATTTCAAATGCCCATGAGTACTAGTAGTTTACATCAATTATACAACTAAACAAAGGGTGAAGTGTGTATCAAAATGGTAGTGACAACTGACACGGTCATGTGATCAAGTAGCACCACTCTTTACGAAAATATCTTTGGATGCTCATAAAGATGTTTGCAGGAAATGAAATCCCAACATAATACTTTTCTTTAGAGAAAAGGGGTTCCCCCCTGGTTCCATTAACATGCAACCATAGAGTCACAGCATCAGTTTGTACAGCACCTGTATCAATCCAGAAAAGTAGAGGGACAGCGTTTTTTTGAGGAGTTAAAAGTTGTTCAGGCACAATGTAGATAAGCACAACGTGCAAGGTAATTGGGGGAAGAACAAGTTCGCAATATATATAATCAAGCTGCAATAAATTAGATGAATTTTGTAGTGCGCGAATAAAATAAACTTGTCACAGCAGGATAATTCGCTTCAGGATAGAAGTCAAATAAAAAATACCTCTTACAACTTTGGTGATAAGCAGGTCAACCAAACAGCAAAAAAAACTAGAAAATTGGTGATGGGTTGTTTTGAAACATAAAAAGGCTTAATCACCTGAGATGAGGATGAGGAGGTATCGGCAGAGCGTACATTATTCTCATTGATGTGCATGCGAGTCTTCCGTGACATGTGGGTTTGAACAGAGAACTTGGGGATAGCTGGAAAAATATACTTTATAAGCAGGAAGCCATACATCATCTTTCTTCACAGTAGATTGAAGTCGAACTGGATAAATTGTCAAAACGTATGTTCATACACGCATGCATTAGGTTTGGTATTTGCAGAGATTTCCTGCTGGATGGGTTAGATCTGGGCCATATGGCCTAGTTCAGGGGTTTGCCAAGCAGGACTTGTTATAGCATTTGACAATTTATTTTTGAACCATGCAACAAGACAAGCCACTAATTTTCATACCAGTCTTAAATTACTTTCAGATCTAGATACTTGATTTCCCGTAAAAAAAATCTAGATACTTGATGACATTCAACATTATTATCTTAAGTATTGCAGAAACTAATGAGATCAGCAATACCTTGCCCCATGGTACCATCGGAAGCAACGGAAGACTCGGACTGGGACTCCCCGGCATGACTGAACTCAACAACTACCTTGAAATTTTTCCATGGCTTCACCCAGACCTTTGCCTTGTATAGACTTTTCTTTCCTGTGTCAACTACCTCCAACATCAGATCATGCATGGTCCCAGCAACTACTTGCCGTTTTGCATTCACCACCCGTGCAAACTCCAATGCAGAACCCTGCAGAACAAGATTAAATCAGAGGAAATAAAGAAATAGCATGCTAATACCATGTTTTGATGAAGACTTTGGAGCATGATTAGCATCAGAGAAAATTAAGCATATTATGCTGGCAACCATCAGAAAAATATAAGAAAATGCCAATACACAATAACATATCTTGAAAAAATCAAGTTTGTCAAATCCTTCGCTTGACAAAAAAAACAGTTTCCCAGGAATATCTCATGATGACCGAGACAATATGTCACAGAGCAACTCTGCTCTCGACCCAGTCCGAAATATTCATGAAATGATAAAGTACACGTCTGTTACACACATCGAACAAAGAGTTAGTCGGTAAGCTGCACGTGTTTCCACTTAACAAACACCGGATTCAATATCTAGATCTTGAAACTTCTTGGTGAACTTTTAGAACGCGGAAATAAAGAGTAAAATTGCATATGTTTCCACTCAAGTCAACGAACTTTAGAATTCGACAATTAGACCCCAAACTTGCATATGTAGTTGAGAACGAAATATCCGGTAGTTGGCCATCCTACAAGGTCTACTATGTGTGAAAATTACAGTGGTGCCATTTCGGCCTATATTTTTGGTAGTGGATTCGCAAAATAAAACTTTTTCGAAGCTACAGTATATGGAACGTTTAAAGGAAAACAGGCACGTGCGTGGTTAAAATTTGGTGGCCAGTGTGAAAGTATTTGAATGTGGATGACCGGCGCGGTGTGGGTAAAATCGTGTGGTTCATTGTCCCATGACACCGCATATAATTTATCAAGAAAAAAATCCTACAAAAAAGGGTCTACGGAACATGTAAAGGAAACTACTACCGGAATCGATTTTTGCTCTTATTATAACGTTGATGGCCTTTGCCGCTAATACCTCAAGCACCAACATTTACCACCGTGTGGTCCCTATATATAATCCGACGGTTAGATTGTCATGCATAGCTATGCCCATGGGTAGCCCCACTATTTCCCTTCTTATCTTTCATAAATGAAATAGTTCATACAATCTTAAAGATTTGCTTTAAATGTACAACACCGAAAAAGATAGAACACATATATGCATCTTGCAGATAGAGCAACGTCTTTGCGATAGAATATCAACACCGCATCACACATATCTTTAAGACAGATGTCATATCTTTGACATTTATGATCAACGTCTTTGTGATAGAATATTAACACCACATCACACATATCTTTAAGACATGATATATGTCATATCTTTGCCATTTTGTTTTTCTTCAGGCCTCATCATCCATGCTATAAGAGATAGCATAGACCATTTGGATGTGCATATAGTGTGTGCTCTCTTACTTGCCTTCTTGACTGTATATTACTTGAGACATGGGAACCCTCAACGTGACAATCCTGCTATGCTTGCTACTGCTCATGCCACTCCATTTGGTTCCTGGTAAATATTTTCTAAAAAAACACCTGAAGAGCAATGCATTTCGTCAATGTATGGTCTATTCATTTGCGTGTCATGTGTGAAATTTATACTCCATGCCTTACATTCCTTTCTTGTTTCACTTGAGAATATTGTAGGATCTGATTTTTTCATGCACCATATTTTGATTGTTGTTTTGTAGGTTCAGAGGCCAAGATTTGCACAGATAAGAGTGGGACATATAACCCTCCCACCTGTGTTGAGGATGAATGTGTCCTGCCACAAGGAGGGCTTTACCAGAGGGGGGTGTGAAGTTTATGTCAAAAGAAGAAAAATTATGGTACTTTGTTTTTGCAGCAAAGAGTGTTGAAGAAAAATATGTTACAACTGTTGTGGGATGTGTTGTAGCAAGTAATTAGCATCATAATAAATCATATCTATACCACTATATAGTACACGAGTTTTTGAATTTGGATTTACCACTCAGTTCCACAGCCTTCCCGCCAATGCACAGTTGGAGTAATCCAAGCCATTGATTTTCCTGTTGGAGATACTATGTGCCGTTCATCAGAGGAAAGCTCATTTGATCGAACGGCTGTGAGTGCTTGGATTCGCCAGCTGCGGTCGCGGGCGCGCGCTGCTGAAGTTGCTGGACTGTTCGGGATAAGTCTGCGCCAGCAAAAACAGCTGCACACTGCACATTCTGTCATTTCGTATTTAAAGCTTGAGGGCCCCATGTGAAACACGTCCACTGACTATCTTATTTGCTATGTCCCTTCATTCATGGTCTGGAAGCAAACAACGGCTACCCTTAAATGTGAGCGTTTTACCAAGTCAATGGTTAGCTCATACACTAAATCATCCATCCGTCTAATCAGTTGTCGTATTGTCAAGGTGGTAAGTCCTATTACCAGACAAATGATGTATACATTTTTCTTAGAATGTTAAATATCCTCAGAATAAGCCATATAATTTTTCTGAAAAGTCCATCAATGTTAGCTTTTACAAAGCTTGTAAGAAAGTATTTGCAACTATAATACAATATAGAAAATGTATCTCATTATTTATTTAAATATATTATTTTGACATTTTAGATACTGATATTTTTTTCTAAAACTTGGTCAATTTTAAATTTTTTACTTTAATAAAAATACGCCTTCTTTTGAGAAACAGAGGGAGTATATGTAGTACACCCACCACATATATGTACTACACCCACCACATATAAATAGAACAGACAATAAATATATAATCACTAACATGTAACTAATTTTGATCGTTATTTTTAGTATGAATACTTTAGTATGTAAAATTGTGACAATTAATACATGCGGTCCTTTTCTTTTATGGGATATATTTAACATTATTGTTTGTCATGACAACACTGCAATTCTACAAGGTTAATTTCATACATGGAAAAGTTTTATCACATGCCTCCTAAGACAAGACATTGATCTTCGGATTCCACATGAATATATGTAGTACGTTTGTGTAAAAAAAATCACATCAAACCATGGAAAATAAGAATAACATGTTCATTGCATGATAGACTGTCACTCAGGTCCTTGTATAATGTTTTTGTGATGAAAACCATTTCTTGTGGCATAGATTCTTGCTGATGGAGACATTGTTTTATCGTATGATGGAAACAGTTTCCCGGCGTCGTGCAATATTCAGCGAGATGGTAGAAAAATTTAATTATTAACATATGATGGAAACATTTTTAGATATGAAAAAAATGGCCACATCTCATTTCATGCACCACTGGAGATGATGGTAGTTTATCATAACTTTTTGGAAGTAGAGAAAGTAATGGATGCAGCTTACACATACCGACAATTGGAGGCTCAAATCATTGTTCATGGAGAGGCATACGCGCATTACCTGACTAGATGAATAGTAGAAAAAACAAATTGCAAAGGTCGACAGTTATGTGAAACAAGAGTTCTAAAGAGTCGTTACTACTTATAAATACCTGAGACATATTTATTTGAAATCAACGTTGTTGTACCCCAACTTCTCGCTTATGTGGTGTATTATTATTTTGCCTTAATAAGGTAAGATATTTTCGTGTGAAAAAATATGTATTGACGTGCAAAGCACGTGTCGTTAACTAGTATCCATTAATCCGAATTAAACGAAACTTTCTCATAATAAATCATATAGAACTTACTGCAATTTTTTCGATTCTTTCTAAAGAGTTTGAAATTTTAGCTATAAATTTGGACCGCATCCAACGGATAAAGTTGCAGGGTGACTTCACCACTGGATCCCAGTCCGTTTCCACTCAAGTCAACCAACTTTGGAATTCGACAATTAGACCCCCAAACTTGCACATGCACCTGAGAACTATCGCGCATTATCTCTTTGCAAAGATACAGTGACAGAACCTACGCCAACCACTCACTTATTCGACTGTCGACTGTAGGGCAACGCAATTTGCTCCGAAGATACGATTCATACGGACTGAAATTGGACTCTTAACGGGTGACGGGACAGCGGCGCACCTGATTCCTGTTGTGCTCGGCGACGGCGAAGCGCGCGGCGTCCTCGGCCTCGGCGGCCTGCTCGCGGACCGCCCTGGCGGCGAGCATGCCCCGCACGAGGCCGCTCTCGTCGCCGCCGAGGTGGAACCCGGCGGCCCCGGGGGCGGCGGCGGCAGCCAGGAGCACGGCGAAGGCGAGGAGCATGGCGCAGCGGCGAAGCATCGTCGCGGGGCGCGTTGTCGGCTCCTCCTCCAGAGCTTTCGATTGGTTCGAGAAGTTGGCGTGTCGACGTCTGGTTGCTGTCTGCTTGCGTCGGGTTGCTTCTGGGTTGGGGAGGGGAAAGCGAGGTTTGTTGGCGTGGAGGGGACAGCGACGGCTCCTCGAATCTGAGCCGTCCACGATTTGGATCGGGCAGTGGATGGTAAAATATGGTTCGACGCGGACGGTTGTTTTTTTACTTTTTAAGACGGTCGTATCCACCATCCGATTAGATAGAATAGAATGTTATTTACAGAGTTTAAGATTAGGGAAAACCCTTATAAAGACAAAACAAAACTAAGAGTCTCCAGTGTTCAAAAAAAACTAAGAGTCTCCATCTCCATCACAAAACACTACGTATATGCCTGGACAAAAAAGAAATGAAGATGCAAGTTTAAACAAAGAGAACCGAAAAAGGGTCATGTATTCATGGAAGCAAGGCCTGGCTAGCTCCTCCTGATAGGGACTTCAGTTTGGACGCTCCGGTGAAGGCAAAGTCCTAATTCCTTGGCCGCTTTCGTCAGATGCATGGGATGAGATAAAATGATAAAACCGAAACTGCAGGGTGGCATTGGCTTCAGAGACATGCGCCTTTTGAACCAAGGACTCGTTGCCAAACAAGCTTGGCGACTGAAGTCTTCTGTGCCGCCAAAGGCTCCCGCCGGTGCATACTAACATACATGTTTTCTTCGCGAATGTAGCTAAACTAAACCTATTTTACGGGTGAACCACGGGTATTTTATCCAATAATAAGGATAAAGCGGCTTTCGAAGATATCTAATCCAAACATGTATTTCTTTCTTTTATTAAACCAAATCTGGGGAGTGATTTTGAAAGAATATGGTAGATATGGATATGCGTGTGCCTACTCGGCTAAGAATCCTTTCCTTATCTTTATCCTGGTTCCCGAATTACTCTCGGTCAAAAAGAAAGCCGGGTTGAGCCCCATTTTTTATCCATCTACGAAGCCTGATGTTTACTTGAGCACCCGGAAAGCTTGTGTGCAAGAGTGCTTAGGGTCTGTTTGGTTCGTGCCTGTGCTAGCCCTGCCAACCGTGGGCGAGCCAAATAATTGGCGGACGATTCGGTCGCCGGCAGCTTGCCAACTAAGGCGGGTTGGGTACGCCAAATTATTGGTAGCCAACCAAACGGGCAACAAAGCCTGGTCAATATGACCAATTTTTTGGTGGGGCAGCCCACAGCTCCAATCCAAACAGCCCCTTGAAGCAAAATACTATCCATCTGTGGAGCTAATTGACACAATATTTATCCAAAACACCTCGACTTGCTGGCAAGGTATTGTTCACAGCCTCGGCCTCCTGAGAAAAGGCGTAATAAGGTGTGTTGTCTCGTGCTAAAAAATCAAGATATGGAGAGACAATTGGATTCCGAGAGGGAACCTAAAAATTATTGGCAAGGCACTGAAATGGGTATTTGAGCTCATCGATCCTGCATCAAAGACATGGAATGAAAATCTGGTATGCTCAATCTTCCTCCCCCATGCGCAGAGGTTGTCCTGGATGTAAACCTTCCTTCCTTCCTTGGGTGGGGATGATTTCCTATCTTGGAACTACGAGAGAAACGGTTTCTTCTCTGTCAAAAGTTCATATAAACTTGCTTTGTATATTTATTCAAAATAAGAGGGGGCTGGCCAAAGTTGTAGTCCACCAGTTGAGAGAGATCTCTAGAAATTAATATGGAATGCTCAAGTACCATCGAAAGTAAGGGGTCTTTAGATGGAAACTAGCATCAGCTACCCTGGAAGTTCAAGCTCTACGCTGTGATACGTCCAAAACGTATCTACTTTTCCGAACACTTTTTCTATTGTTTTTCCTCTAATTTGTGTGATTTGAATGCAACTAACACGGACTAACGTTGTTTTCAGCAGAATTGCCTTGGTGTCTCGTTTTTGTGCAGAAAGTCAAAATTTTAGGAAAATTCCAGAAAAATTCCAGAAATTCTATTTTTCCAGAAGACCCACGGAGCCAGAAGACGAAGCGAGGAGGGTGCACAGGGGCACCACACGCACCCAGGGCGCAGGTGGGCCCCTGCCGCGCCCAGGGGTGGTGTGGCCACCCTGTGTGGCCCCCGACGCTCCCCTTTGGACTACTTAAAGCCTCTGACCTAAAAACTTGGGGAGAATCGACGCTTTTTCCAGAAAACTTCCAGATCTCCGCCGCCATCGAAAACCCTATTTCGGGGATCAGAAACTCCGTTCTGGCACCCTGCCGGGACGGGGAATTGGAGGAGATCATCGCCATCATCATCACCGCCACCTCTCCATCGACCATCCATGACTCCCCCATCCATGTGTGAGTAATTCCCCGTTGTAGGCTGGGGGGATGGTAGGGATTGGATGAGATCATTCATGTAATAGTTGTGAGATTTGTTAGGGCATGGTGCCTAGTATCCATCGGTAGTGCTTATTGTCATTGTTGCAACTTATTATGCTTAATGCTTGTCACTTAGGGCCCGAGTGCCATGATCTCAGATCTGAACATGTTATTGAATCATGATGATAATTATTGTTTTGGATCATATCTATAAGTTGTATACACACGTCACTGTCCGGAACCCGAGGCCCCAAAGTGACAGAAATTGGGATAACCGGAGGGGATGGTTGCGACGTGAGGATCACATGTGTTCACGGAGTGTTAATGCTTTGCTCCGGTGCTTTATTAAAAGGAGCACCTTAATTACCAGTAGTTTTCCTTGAGGCCCCGCTGCAAACGGGCTGGTAGGACAAAAGATGTTGTGCAAGTTTCTCATTGCGAGCACGTACGACTAAATACGGAACACATGCCTATGATTGATTATTACTTGGATACCTTATTATTTATCTGCAATTGCCCTATGTATGACTATTTCATGAATTATCTTATCCATGCAACGCCCGTTTATCCATCCCTATGCCTACAGTATTTTAATCCTGCTGTCTACTGCAATTATTACTGCTGTCTTTATTTTACTGCTGCTGTTATTTCACTACTGCTACTGTCATAAAACTGTTGCTGCTGATAAACTGTGTCGAGCAAGTCTACTTCCAGGTGCAGCTGAACTGACAAATCATCTGTCAAGTCTTATAAATATTCTTGGACGAGACTACGGGGCGGCGCCGTAGATTAGTCTCGTGGTGCGGCGGAAAAAAATTCTCCTGCTCTTACGCTACCCAGCGTCTGACACACGTGCGAGCGAGTGGGACACAAACAACAGGCTCACGCGCAGGCGCCGAACGTCACACCAGCTACTCCAGAACATACGCGGTGCACAGTGACAAGCTCATTGTTCGGAATGACATAACAGTGCACGCTACCCTAGCATTCCAAAGCAAAAGCACTGCATGCTAAGGTAAAATGCTGCATGTGAGTGGATATCGTTCTCTACGCACATACAGAAAAGCACTCAACCAGTTATCCTACTTGCAGTTCCAGACTAATTAGTACGTTCGCCAGAATAATCAGTTCAGAATAATTACTTGACATTATTTTCTACACATATGCCAAAAGAGCACTCCACAAGTTAAATCCTAGTTGCAGTCACAAAATGGAGTAATTAACCCCGCTCACCAGATTAATTAGTTTTAGTCACCAGATTAATTACTCGACATCATTTCTATACATATGCAAAAATACCACTCCACCATTTATCTTGGTTGCAGTCACCAAATTAATTACCCCCAGTCACCGGATTAATTACTCAGTGTCGTTTTCTACACATTTTTTTTACACATATGCAAAAAAGCACTCTGTCGGTTATCTTAGTTGTAGGTTGCCAAATTATTAGTTATGATCACCCTATTAACTAGCTCTGGTCACCAGATTAATTGCTCCACATCATTTTCTACACAAATGTAAAAAGAGCACTTCCACCGCAATTTTAGATGCAGTTACCAGATTAATTAGTTACAGTCACCAGATTAATTTGCCATGATCCCAGATTAATTACTCGATATCATTTTCTACAAATGTAAAAAGAGCATACCATAAGTTATATTAGTTGCAGCTACCGGATTAACGAGTTTGCAGTCACCGTACTAAATAGCCCCGCTCACCAGAACTCGACGTGTAAAAAGAACAGTTTCCGCTATTATTTTTATGCAGTTACCAGATTAATTAGTTGTAGTCACCGAATAAATTTGCCACGATCACCAGATTAATTACTCGATATCATTTTCTACACAGATGAAAAAAGAGCACAACATCAATTATTTTAGTTGCAGCTACCAGATTAATTAGTTGTAGTGACCGTATTAACTAGCCCTGGTCACCAGATTAATTACTCGACATGTAAAAGAGCATTACCATAGTTATTTTAGATGCAGTTGCCAAATTAATGAGTTTGCAGTCACCGTACTAAATAGCCCCGGTCGAGGAACTCGACGTGTAAAAAGAGCATTACCACAATTATTTTAGATGCAGTTGCCAAATTAATGAGTTTGCAGTCACCACTAAATAGCCCTGGTGAACTCATACGTGTAAAAAGAGCACTTTCCGCTATTATTTTTTATGCAGTTACCAGATTAATTAGTTGCAGGCACCGGATTAATTTGCCAGGATCACCAGATTAATACTCGATGTCATTTTCTACACAGGTGTAAAAAGAGCACAACATCAGTTATTTTAGTTGCAGCTACCAGATTAATTAGTTGCAGTGACGTATTAACTAGCCCTGGTCACCAGATTAATTACTCGACGTGTAAAATAGAGCACTACCACAGTTATTTTAGATGTAGTTGCCAGATTACAGTCACCGGATTAATTTACCATGATCACCAAATTAATTACTCGATATCATTTTCTACACAAATGGAAAAAGAGCACGACATCGGTTATTTTAGTTGCAGCTACCGGATTAATTAGTTTGCAGTCACCGTATTAATTAGCTCGTCACCAGATTAATTACTTGATATTATTTCCTACTCAGATGTAAAAAAGAGCATTCCACCAATTATCTTAATTGCAGTTATCAACTTAATTATTTTGAGTCACCAAATTAATAAGTCCGATCACTAGATTAACTACTCCACATCTTTTTTCTACAAAATGAGCATTCCACCGGTTATTTTAGTTGCAGTTAACAGATTAATTAGTTGCAACCACCAAATTAATAAGTCCCGGTTACCAGATTAATTAGTAGCAATCACATGATTAATTACTAACAGATGCTAACACACTTTTTGGCTATTAGGTTACCTATGCTACCATCTTACCAGTTAATAACTACAAGATTATCTGTGAACACTACTCCGATAAAAATGGTTTCACGCAGCCTAGGCATCCACTTGTCAAAGGTTAATTATCTTCCTAACATTTACCAGATTATCACTTGCCCCAAATGCATTCTGCTAAAGCGCCGCAGTACAAACACATATAAATCGTGTATCGCATTTGTCACCCAATTTAGAACAGGTAGACAACTCAGCTTGAACAAGAAAAAGGAAAATAGAAGAGGACATTGCTAAGTCACCTCTGTCACCGGTTGGTACTCCCTCCTCACATGCTGTTGAGCAAAAGCACCCCAAAATTGACCAGGGTCTAAATCAGCCTGACAATAGCGCGTGGAAGAAATCCCAGATCCAACTAGATAGCACCAAAAAGAAGACGACATGTAGAGAAATAGATGGCTCCTCCACGACGAAAGACCTCCTCCTCGCGGGTGTGGCTCCTTGCGATCGTCGGCCGGCGCCTCCCTGCTGCGTGCTCGCTGGGGACGGCCTCCTCCTCTCGTGCCTCCGGCGTGGCGTTCCTCTACCTCCCTGGAGCTTGGTGTCGCCGCGACACCTCCTCTGGTGCCATTCGGCCGGCGCTCTTCAACCTCCTCGCGAGCGGCGCTACTCCACCATGGCGGTCTGAAGACTGAAGAGAGTTGGGCTGGTGGATTGTGTGGTCGGGAAGGGATAGGTATAAGGCGGGTAAGTATAATAAAAGAATCGGTCAGTTACACGTACACGAATCTCCGCGCACCGTCGTACGAGAGAGCGTGACGTGCGGCGCCTCTGTGTAGCTTTTTCCAATATTCTTTGGCTCCCCTTGTGTCGAATCAATAAATTTGGGTTTTACTTCCCTCGAAGACTGTTGCGATCCCCTATACTTGTGGGTCATCAAGACTATTTTCTGGCGCCGTTGCCGGGGAGCATAGCTCTATTTATAAGCTCACCAGGGAGTCATACTGCTCGCTGCAATTCATTCATCATGGGTAAACCTCGTGATGATAAGGTTCGCATATTGCCATCCACTACAAGGAGAGGTACAACTCTGAACACTTCTGCTGCTCTTGATTCACCGTCTGTTATAAGTCAACTTGTCACACCACCACATGCACATGCTTCACGTGCTGCTACTTCTGCTGAATCTGAGAATGTTTCTGATGAATTTGATGATGCTTCTACTGTGCTTGATGAAAGAGGTTCACTAGGTCCTTTTCTAGATGCTACAATTGCTAAATCTAAACAACTTGAAAATACTGAAACACCTAATGAAACTCCTGTTACACCTGCTTATTCACCTGAAACGAGAGAAACTACTAGTGATGATCTTGAGGAAACTTATGTTGAACTTGATGATGACTTTATTGATGAATGCATGAATTGTGATACCTCTAAAGATGTTAATGCTATTAAAAATCTTCTTCAAAGACGTGCTGTCAACTATAAACTTTCTCCTGATGCTAAATTCGCTACATCTCCCATAAATATAAAAGATAAAGATTATGATTTCTCTGTGGACTTGTCTTTTATAACTATTGCTGAGAAAGAACCTTTTCGAGGAACTGAAAATGAAAGTGCTGTAGAACATATGAACACTCTCTCTACTCTGAGTAGTTTGTTTTCTGATGATATTAAGAAACGCAGTTACTTTGTTACTAAAATTTTCCCTTTCTCATTGAAAGATGAAGCTAAAACTTGGTTTAATGATTTATCTCCTGGATCTATTGAGAGCCCGATGGGTTTAGTCAATGCTTTCTTTCAGAAATATTTTCCTGCTAGTGCTCAACATGCTGCTTTACAGAAAATCTTTAACTTTAAGCAAAATGAGGGAGAGAAAATGCCTGAATCTTGGGCAAGGTTTTGTTCTTTACTTAGAGCTCGGCCTGGACATCAACTAGCTAAAAATGAACTTCTTGATATATTTTATAATGGACTAACTGTTGAATCTAGGACATACCTGGATAGTTGTGTTTTCAGGAAAAGAACTCCAGATGAAGCCGAGGAATTATTGGCTAAGATAAGCCAAAATCATGATGATTGGACCCTGCCTGAACCAACTCCGGTACCTACGCCGAGGAAAAGAGGAGTAATTGAATTGAATGATGAAGAAATGAGAGAAGCCAAGAAATCTCTTAAGGAGAAAGGTATTAAATCTGAAGATGTGAAAAATCTTCCACCTATAGAAGAATTGTGTAAGCCAATTCCTCACTCATCTACAGTTGAGGTACACTCTCTCCAACGCTTTGATGATAGAGATATCCCTTATTCTAAACCTCCTGATCAATGCTTAGATGAGTTTGATAATTTCATTGTTAAGCAAAACAATTTCAATTGGAGAATAGAAAATAGCTTCATAAAGAATTCTCATGTCATTAATCATTTGCATGATGTTTTGGAAAGAACTTCTAATGATGTTAAAATACTCATTAAACATTTTCGTATGGTTCAAACTCAAATTGAGCAATTGACTAAAGTGCAAAAAGATTTGCTAGGTAATGCTTCTAGAGAAAATGATAAACATGCTTTTGGTATAGCAACTAGAGGTGGTGCTTCCACTCAGGATCCTTTATATCCTGAGGGACATCCTAAAAGAATTGAGCAAGATTCTCAACTAGTTAATGAAACTACTACTCCTTCTAAGAAAAAGAAGAAGAAGAAACATAAACATGTTGAGGAATCTCCTGAACCTATTAAAGACAATGAGCATGTTAATAATCCAAATAGTATATCTATCTCTGATGCTGAAACTGAGAGTGGTAATGAACATGCTAATGATAAAGATAAGAATGATGCTTCTGATAAAGAGGAAAGTGAAGAGGAACCTGAAAAGCATTCTAAAAACAAAAAGTACACTAAAGAAGATTTTCTTGCTAAGAAACATGGTAATGAAAGAGAACCTTGGGTGCAAAAACAAATGCCTTTTCCTACTAAGAAACTCAAATCTAAGGAAGAAGAACATTATAACAAATTTTGTGAATGGATGAAACCTTTGTTTTTGCAAATTCCTTTGACTGATGCTATTAAGTTACCTCCCTATTCAAAGTACATGAAAGATATTGTCTCTAACAAGAGAAAGATTCCTAATGAAGAGATTTCTACCATGCTTGCTAATTATTCTTTCAATGGTAAGGTTCCAAAGAAGCTTGGAGATCCAGGTATACCAACTATTCCTTGCTCAATCAAAAATAACTATGTTAGAACTGCCTTATGTGATTTAGGTGCAGGGGTGAGTGTTATGCCTTTTTCTCTTTACAAGAGACTTTACTTGGAAAAATTGATACCAACTGATATATCTTTGCAAATGGCTGATAAATCTACTGCTGTTCCTGTTGGTATATGTGAAGATGTTCCTGTTCAAGTGGCTAATAATTGCTTGATATTAACTGATTTTGTTGTGCTTGAAATGCCTGAAGATGATAATATGTCTATTATTCTTGGAAGACCTTTTCTTAACACTGCAGGGGCTGTTATTGATTGCAACAAAGGAAAAGTACTTTCCATGTTAATGACAAAGAGCATACTGTTTATTTTCCCAAGAAGCTGGACAAATATTTGGAGTTAATACAATTACCAATATTAAAAGTATCAAAGTGGGAAGTATTGATTGCCCTATATATGAACCTCATGAAGAACTTCAATATTTATGATTGGATCTATAGCTATACCATTTAAGGTAACATGATTGTTCAATGTGGTTTAATTCTTTTATGTCATATAAAATGTATTTGGTGGCAAGACTTGATCAACCTTGTTAACAAATATGTTTTACATGCATAAAATTGCTAAACAACATATTTTTCTTTCTCACTTTGTTTTACCTACTGTTTTGCTACTGTAATTTGCAAAGTTAAGTAATGCTTGGTCTTTACATAAATTCATTTTGTCTAGTTTTCATTGTTTAAAGCACCCAGAAAATGTCAGAAATAAAAGTTTTCAAAAAAATTCTGAAAAA
The DNA here is from genome assembly GCA_947311845.1 of Poa pratensis. Lineage (NCBI taxonomy): Eukaryota > Viridiplantae > Streptophyta > Magnoliopsida > Poales > Poaceae > Poa > Poa pratensis. Next base: position 64,635,292 of record CAMZMU010000036.1, on the reverse strand, counting down.
TTCTACAAGTCCTAGTTTTTAAAGAGGAACGTGGGAGTACCAGAGGATGACCAGGGGGACCCACCAGGCCACCACACGCCCCCACGGCGCGGTGGAGGGCAGGCCGCGCCCTGCCCTGGTGTGGGGTCCACCTGGCCCTCCACTCATCTCTCTCCCACTCCTTTCTCTCTCCCGACCAAACACACCACCATTGCTCAAACTCGTGTTCTTGCTGCTCTTGCTCGAGATTTTTCGATCTACTTGCTCAGCCCATCTTTGCTGCTGAAATTTGGATCAATTGCTCTCCGGTATGTGACTCCTCCGATTATCCAAATAGAATTTTGTTTAGTTGCTTATATCTTTGCATTTTGGTACTGTAGGTGACATGTTATTAGAGCTTGCATGCTTGTTCTTGTTTAGATTAACTAGTTTTGATGCATGTTTAGTCCTCTAGCAAGTCTCCCTAGTGTTTCCCTTGAATTAATCACTCTAAAATCATTTTTTATGAGGTTTGTTTAAAATTTCAGAAAAGGAAGATGGATAAACACACTTATGGAGAAATCTTTGAGAGGCAAACACCATCCTCCTCAAGGAAACAAGGGCTTCAAGATCAAGAGGTGCACCTAGGCCATCATACAATGAGGATCTTTTGGCACCAAGAATGGTGAAGAGGAAGATGATGGTGTTCCTCATCCATCTATTTTTCCATGCTTTAACTTTATGAGAGATGCAGGGATTTATGATGACTTCATAAGGATGATTAACAATGTTGGCTTGATGGAATTTATGCAGGATGAGAGGCCACAATATGCTAACCTCACTAAGATTTTTGTTGAAAGCTTTAAGTTCAATAACTCTACTTTTAACCCCACTGTTGAGTTTAAGATTTATGATCGTGCATGCAACATGGACTTGAAAAGATTTTGCAGGGTCATAGGTGTTGCTCCATCTGGGACAGCAAGGAAGATCAAATCACAGCCGCCCGAGTTGTTGGATCTTTACCATGAGCTGAGCTATGATGATCACCGTAGAGTGCAGCGTGCCCAGTTTGTTCAGTGTTTTCAGGGGTCCTCTATCATATTCGAGGGAGGATTTGGACAACCATCTCGGTTCACCGGATTTCCATTTACAACACTACCCTGAGCACCGACATGAGACCTTCGTGGCGCCCCCTGAGGATTACACCGTGTACTACGGTGGTGCATCCTCGAGCTTTCACCCGGACGAGGAACCCTCCTCGTCGTACACTGAGGGCGCGCCTAGCTGGCGGCCATGGGGATGATTGGTCTCCCACTTAGGCCAAAAACCTAAGCTTGGGGGGAGGTATGCCGACAAGTTCACTCATTTTATCGTATTCATATCATGTCGGTACTTTGTATATCCATGTTTTAGTTTGTTTCTTTTCTTTTGTTTCTTATATCCATTTCATTTTCGCAAAACGCCAAAAGACCAAAAATATTTCCTTTAGTTCTCTTTTTTTTAAGTTGTAGTGCTAGTTTACTTTATTTTTCATTTCGGTTTGTTATTCAAAATCCAAAAAGATTTTGCTTTGTTTGCTTGTTTCTTTCTATGCTTGCTTTAATTCGAAAATCCAAAAATATTTGTTGTTCTTCTGCCGTTTTGTATAGTTGTTTCAGGAGTTCAAAAATTTGTGTGGTTCCATTTGGGCTTGGTTATCATTTCACATCATTCGAGCCACACCAGTGAAAGGCAATAATGACGATCTACGACAATTCGGATGTGGTAAAAGGCTGGTATGAACTCTATTTGTTTTTCATTTTTGTAAATATACCTACTCATGTGAACATGCTTAGCTATCATGGTAGTGGTTATGTTATTTAATGATTACTTAGTAGTTCATGTCTTCTTATGACCAGTACCAAATTGCTAATAGCGAATAACATGTCATATAGATATTTACATGCATTGTTCTATTCGTAAAACGATATGGCAAGCTGGTATCCTCCTCTGAATAATTCACTTGATTCGACTTGGCACATACTACCACATGTTATGACTGAAAACTAAAAGTCAATTAAGACTTGACGATCTATTTTGCCTCAGAGTTTTAGTATCATCTTTATGCCTCCGTTAATTTTATTTTGTCGCAAGCATGATTATGACCGTTATCGCTCTCGTGGTTGTCGCTTCCCAGTCTATTGCTAGCCTTCACTTGTACTGAGCGGGAATGCTGCTCGTGCATCCAAAATCCTTAAAACCAAGTTATCCCAAAGAGTCCACCAAAAATTCCTATGCATGGTATTTCGAGCCATTCCAAGTAAATTTGCATCTGCTACCTTTAAAACCTTCAAAATATTTCTCTTTTTGTGTCAATGTTTACTAGCTCATGAGGAATTAGTGTGGTTATTCTTTATTCTATTTGTCAAATGGACTTTTACACCTGGACTAGCGGCATATACATCCGCTTATCCAATAATTTTGCAAAAAGAGCTGGCAACGGGGTGCCCAGTCCCAATTAATTACAACTTTAACCAATTAATTCTCTTCACACTTTTGCCCTGATTCATCAGTAAGCAATGATAAACAGTGAAATACCTGAATGTGTGTAAACCAAAGAGAAAGAGGGATGATCTGCCTTGCTGGTAGAAATAACGTCCTTCATGGGAGCCGCTCTTAAAAGTCCGTTTGACAGGTAGAATACTGTTCTCACCCGCTACCATTCGTTGACAATTAACAAACACCTCTCAAAACTTTTTACCTCTGTTTTTAAAATAAAAAGCTCTAGCACGTGTTAATCCCTGCTTCCCTCTGCGAAGGGCCAATCTTTTATTTTTATGTTGAGTCACCATCCTTTTTTTGAGCACTTCTTCGAGAGCATAACTGTCGTTCTTAGTGTAATGTGCTTGTCCCAGGATACGATTAATTTAGGCATAACTATGATACTCTTATCTTTGATATTTTTATATCTAGTCTTCACTTGAACCTCAGAGGTGCCTTGGCATTTATGTTTTGCCCTTCAAACAAAGGCAAGCGAGATACCACTTTGTCATACCTTTTTACGAACATTGCAATTCTTGTGAGTAGATGTATGTTATGTTATTCATTCTTAGTACTTTGGTATCTTTTCATGATTTGCATAACTACTAGGTGTCATTATTTGCATGGTTCCTATTATGAATTGTCTAAGTAATTGATCATATAGTAGGTATGTATACATCATATGAAGCAAATGTGTTCGTAAAAGTTTCTTTTATCGCACTCAGTTGTTAACTGAATTGCTTGAGGACAAGCAATAAGCTAAGCTTGGGGGGAGTTGATACGTCCAAAACGTATCTACTTTTCCGAACACTTTTGCTATTGTTTTTCCTCTAATTTGTGTGATTTGAATGCAACTAACACGGACTAACGCTGTTTTCAGCAGAATTGACTTGGTGTCTCGTTTTTGTGCAGAAAGTCAAAGTTTTAGGAAAATTCCAGAAAAATTCCAGAAATTCTATTTTTCCAGAAGACCCTGTGTGGCCCCCGACGCTCCCCTTTGGACTACTTAAAGCCTCTGACCTAAAAACTTGGGGAGAATCGACGCTTTTTCCAGAAAACTTCCAGAGCTCCGCCGCCATCGAAAACCCTATTTCGGGGATCAGAAACTCCGTTCTGGCACCCTGCCGGGACGGGGAATTGGAGGAGATCATCGCCATCATCATCACCGCCACCTCTCCATCGACCATCCATGACTCCCCCATCCATGTGTGAGTAATTCCCCGCTGTAGGCTGAGGGGATGGTAGGGATTGGATGAGATCATTCATGTAATAGTTGTGAGATTTGTTAGGGCATGGTGCCTAGTATCCATCGGTAGTGCTTATTGTCATTGTTGCAACTTATTATGCTTAATGCTTGTCACTTAGGGCTCGAGTGCCATGATCTCAGATCTGAACATGTTATTGAATCATGATGATAATTATTGTTTTGGATCATATCTATAAGTTATATACACACGTCACTGTCCGAAACCCGAGGCCCCAAAGTGACAGAAATTGGGATAACCGGAGGGGATGGTTGCGACGTGAGGATCACATGTGTTCACGGAGTGTTAATGCTTTGCTTCGGTGCTTTATTAAAAGGAGCACCTTAATTACCAGTAGTTTCCCTTGAGGCCCCGCTGCAAACGGGCTGGTAGGACAAAAGATGTTGTGCAAGTTTCTCATTGCGAGCACGTACGACTAAATACGGAACACATGCCTATGATTGATTATTACTTGGATACCTTATTATTTATCTGCAATTGCCCTATGTATGACTATTTCATGAATTATCTTATCCATGCAACGCCCGTTCATCCATCCCTATGCCTACAGTATTTTAATCCTGCTGTATACTGCAATTATTACTGCTGTCTTTATTTTACTGCTGCTGTTATTTCACTACTGCTACTGTCATAAAACTGTTGCTACTGATAAACTGTGTCGAGCAAGTCTACTTCCAGGTGCAGCTGAACTGACAAATCATCTGTCAAGGCTTATAAATATTCTTTGGCTCCCCTTGTGTCAAATCAATAAATTTGGGTTTTACTTTCCTCGAATACTGTTGCGATCCCCTATACTTGTGGGTCATCACGCTGTGACAGAAACATGGATCAAATCCCTTAACAAATCTGCGGTCTAGAACTGGAAACAAACCACCACGTTGTTATAAACTGCACAAAAGCCAAGGGTCTGAGACACAAGACGAGGGAGGAATGGTCCTTACCTAACAAAGAAACCCTCCAATTCACCGAAAAGGACTGGGTACTCATTCTACTTAACCACGTAGACAAAGAGATGAGATCGAAGTTCCTCTTCTTATGGTGGAGGGCGTGGCATATGCACAACAACATCATTTTTGGGGACGGCAAATGCAGGATTAAATGGTCTAGTGTTTTCTTATAGTCATACTTATGCTTCATGCAAAATAACAATCTGATTAATGAGGTTTCAGATCCCAAAGGAAAGAAACCTCTAATCTGTCACATGGAACATAAAGAGAGCAACAAGAAAAATACACTGAAAAATGAATTCTCCCAAAGAGGGGTTGGGAAAAACTAAATTTTGATGCTAGTTTCAGGGAAGATACAAATTCTGGAGCACGGGGAGCTTCCTCCGTAACGATCTTGGAACCCTGCTTCTGTCCGCCTGGGGAACATCGATCACTGCAACTATGCTGAGGCTGCTGAAGCATATGCAGGCTTGCAGGGAATCAAAGCAATCGTACCAAGGTATGCAGGTCCTCCTCTATTTGAGAATGATTGTGCGTCTTTGGTCTCGGAGCTGAAAGGACTAGGAGACTGTAAACCAATTATCACGAGTTTGGTAAAGGACACCAGAGCGTTGCTTTCTAGTTTTCCTTTGTACTCTGTTTCTAAGGTCAATAGGACAAATAGCCAAGTTGCTCATGAACTTGCTAGACTAGGGATTAAAGTGTCAGGTGTGTGTGAGTTGGTCGGATCTTTACCATCCTACGTGATGAAGTTTGCCGACCAAGATTGTAACGAATCGGTTTCCTATTAATTATATGCAAAGCCCCAGTTCATAAAAAAATGATAAGTATTAAGTTTGTCCATCCCACGAGAAGTTCTGCCATCTCTCTGCCGCCCTAATCTGGGTTGTCTCCCTACGGCCTATTAAAATAAACTTAGACCCGACAAATTAAAATTAATATCTTTATACTAAACTTATTTTACCATATCATATTTTAATGAGTATAATTTCAGTACATAGATGTCATAGTTAACCATATAACAATGTTTCTTAACATTTGTTATAGTGTTATTTGTTATCCGGTTGTAACGTATATACCTCAAAAGTTTGGTTATGTGCGAAATTTAAACTATATGTTGTAATAAAACTTCTCCTTGGATTAATGTTTCACGCTTGCATAAATTAGATATTGTATACATATGCATGTGCGTGTATGTATTTATGGTCAATTATATATTTGGATATCCTTAAATATCTTGATCGAGATCTATTAAACGTACTCTTGAACACAATTCTTAGTAGTGGTTCTAGTGTATTATTAAGTAAGTATAACTATGGAAGTTTCTAGAGTGTCAATTGAACCGTTGGCCAATGTATCTTGCAGGTTGAGTTTATTTAGGTTAAAAACTTATGCATGCTCTGCATTTGGGATTAAAGTAACATTACCAATAGTATCATCTACGGACATACAATTGCCACATATTCTAGCGTTTTCCTACTGAAAGAATATCTTATCCCTTCAGTGGGTTTTGGTGTAAATGACAAGTGATTAGAGGACTAGCTATGCTATCAAGTGATATGATCAATTGTTAGATCATATGGTTGCAAAAAAAATTGTACTTCCATCCTCAAAATGGTGCCACTTTGTCAGGGATCTACTTGTCATTGGTCAACCAACTCGACCAGTATTGACAATATTTACACATATAATTTTCTCGGTGAGCATCAGGTGATTTTGTTTGGTTAACTTGTCGTAGTTGAAAGGGCACAGGATTTTTTTTAATGAAAACTATAACATGCATCTATAAATTATTTATGATAATTATAAGTTTTTTCACATTTCCACATTTATGCTTTGATTGATTTGTTTGTTGTAATAGTAGTGTTATAAACAATATAATTATTGATGATTTTTTTGTTGTTATTTTAGCTGTGACGATGGATCAAAGTTTCTTACTTTCTCAAAATGTTTCAGGTATGATAATTTGTGAAACATATTTCATACTACTTTTGATAGCTACAATTTATGATTCACAATTGTGTGGATATAGGCTACAATTTACAATTTATGATTCAGGTGCACGTAGCAGAAGGTTCAAGCAGGTGGTATGGGAGAAAGTACATAAGTTTACACAAGAAACTAACAAGCTTAAAAATATTTTAAAAAATCAATTCAACCAATCAAAAGTTAAGAAGATTTTTAGACAGGCGCAACACTCTCAAGAGTCCATACTTGCTCGTGTGGAAGTAACGGTGAAACAAATCAATAGTTGGCATAGCCTGACCGGTAATTCAGATAGTTCAAAAGAGTTTGATATATGAAGAGATTTACTTCTGAATAAGTTCAAAAGAAATTTACTATCCTTAGCTCTGAAAATCTAACATCAAAAGAAACAATTTCAACATTTAAGTGCCAGTTCTCACTATTTCCCTTGTTATTCTCTATTTATATTTCCACTGCTCTTGTATATAAGGACCTTGCAAATTAAACAACTATTTCTTCTCTTATGATTCATTGCTAGGCTCTCCAGCTTATTGTTCTTCTCGGGTGCTCTAACCAAAACGCCTACATTACTGAACCCAAGTTCTGACATATGTTTGCCATCAGGGTTCCTGGATTGCACAAGAATAAAATAATTTGGGATCTTTGTGGAAGCACTAAACAAAAAAAGTGCATCTTATCTATGAGCCTGTATAGTGGGTTTCAGATATCAAAATTTGTAAGAAATCTGTACCAGTGCAAATCAGAACTTCAGTATCTCAACAATCATTTGACATATATCTTAAAATCGACTAGTGCAAGCTCTAAACATCTCCTAAAAGGTTAAAGCTAGTAGCTGCATATTTGTCGTTGCCTTGCCTGTAACATTGGTTGCTTCACTCAACCACCAAATACCATAGACCTTGATGTAGCACATTACACCTGTGTTGCACCAGAGGAGGCAAATAAACAACAGAGGCCAGCTGGATTTGTTGTAGGCTAATGCAGCAATATACCGTTTATTCACTCCACAACAAAAAATGGTCAAAACATGATGTTAACATGCTGAGCATGTGAGCTAGAACTAAAACTATAGAGATAAAAGTGAGTCACATAATAACTACATAACAACCGTTTCATTAACAAGTAAAACATATCGATCTACTTTATTTAAAACAATTTTCTCAGAGTAACTCGTTTGAAAGCATATATAGGTGCAGAAATGAGATGTAAATATTTTAAGCAAAACTCCAAGTATCCAGAAATTGGAACTTTTCCTGTGACTTCAAGTGATATTACATATACTTTTATATTGCACGTCGACGCGGAATTTTTTTAACCAAGACAACTAATACACCATGCAAATATTAGATGTCTCGGGTAACTGTTACTGAATAGAACTGGCTGTGGTCGAAAGGGAGAGATGTGCCTAACGCCGCGGGTGGCGACGGGCGACGGGGAGGGCGAGGGCGCCCTTCCCTCCGCTGCTCCCAGTCGGAGTGAGGCCATACGCAGGCGGCGCAAGGAGCGTAGAGCTACCAGAGCTGGCGCGATGGCGGGGGGCCGCTGGTCGGGGCTCGGGGAGCTTTCGTGCTCGGAGGGAGAAGACGTGGCTACGGCCATCATTTCTCGACGAGTGGCAACGTTGGGCGAGTTCCTACCGCGGCTCCTTCAGGATGGCACGTTTCCGGTGCAGAGCGAGGGCGCTCTGCACGGGCCGGAGGTTCTGAGCTTGAGCGGTGGTCACGGCAGGGGCCGGCGACCGGAGACGGAGGAGTTTCCGCCGCTGCCAAGGGTGGGAAAGAAGACGAGCGGGCAGGGGCCTGTAGATCTGACTCCGCTTGGCACGAGCGAGACGTTCTTGGTCGGGTCGGTGGAGGTCTGGTGGGAGCCGAGGACGGCGCCACCGCCGCCATCGCCGGTGGCTGCGGGAGCGGGGATGGGATTAGGGTTTCCCTCCCTGGCTGAGCGGTCGTGGGCTTCGGCGCTTGTTGGGCCTGTGGGGGCCGGGGAGGCCCGTCGGCCAGTGCAGGCCCATCCCGCTCGCGAAGGCAGAGAAGTAAACGGTGAGGATGCTCAACACGTGGACAGTTCGTTTCATCAGACGGCGGAGGTTGAGCGAGGGGCAGTTAGGGAATTGCCCTCTCGGGACAGGGAGTATAAGTGGTGGTGGCTACCCCGTGGAACCCTAGACTGCTCATTAGGGTTCCCTGCTTCTTCCAGAGACATCCGCCGCCACAGCGCTAGGGCTAAAGTTCTCTTCTCCCCTTCCTTGCTTTCGGGACCCGGTTCCCCGCAGCTGGTTGCGATGGAGAGGAACTGGAACGGTGGAGGGAACCGTGGGTGGCGCGATGGTGACGCGGGCGGCGGCGGGGGCCGCCGCTACGATCCAGAAGATCTTCGGTTCAGGCTCGACAGAGAGAGAGTGGAGTACGACAGGCAGCAGAGGGAGCGCGATGTGCAAGGTGAAAGAAGAAGGGCGGAGGAGGGCAGGCCTGGCCGTTTCCCTGAGCAGCGGCAAGGTAGGGACCTTGGCCGTTTCCGCTCACCGCCTCGTCAGTTCCCCCGGGGTAGGGATCCCCCTAGGGTTGGCGGCTTCAAGCGCCCAAGGGAGAGCGATGCGGGTCCGAGCCAAGCTCCGACGGCAGGGGGGCCTGTCGGCGGCAGATCTGAAGAATGTCACTTGTTACAACTGCGGCGACCTCGGCCATCTGCAGACGACTTGCACTGGGAAGCCCTTCTGTCGCAAATGCAAGGTGAAAGATCACCCTACTGCGATGTGCACTGCAGGAAACAGGGAGCCTGAAGTCGGATGGGCCGGCTTTGGGACTGAAGGCAGAGGCTTTGTGTACCTGGAGGTGTTGGAGGAAGAAGCTGAAAGAAACCCCACCAATGCTGCCATTGTTCGTCTGGATTCGGTGGGGTTGCCCGACCTGATGGTGGAGGATGAGTTCAAGGAGTTGGTTCTGGACACGTGGGATTGGAAAGTGAAACAGATCGATGATAGCACCTTTTCTCTCGTGTTTCCCTCGAAGGAGTGCCTTCGCATGGCTACCCGTGGGGACGGGCTATGCCTGCCGTCGACCAAAACCAAGGCGGTGGTCGAAGAACTGACTGTGGTGCCAAAGCCGTCAGAAATGTTGGAGGTGGTGTGGGTGAAACTGCATGGTGTTCCTAAACCTTGGAGGGTTACTGAGAGGTTGCTGAAGGGTACCCTGGAGCTGGGCCGTCCGCTGGAAGTTGACGAATCTGCGCTTCCCAACAAAGAGGAGCCAATTCGTATGCGGTTCGGGTGCCGTGTACCAGTTATGTTGCAGAGCCACATCATGTTGTACGTCAATCTGAAGGGCTACAGGGTGCGGGTGGAAGTGGAGAAGGCGGGCAGTGCCCCGAAGGACTTACCTCCCCCACCGCCTCCTCCGGCTCCGCGCAAGGATGATGACAAAGATAACGATCAGGAGAGAGAGAACAGCTCGGAGGACGAAGATTGGGTAGACAGACACCCCAGGAAGCATGCTAAATCTGACAAAGCTACTTCTCCGAAGCAGAACCTGGCGCCGGGTGACGGGGGTCACCGGAAGGCCGCAACGTCTGTGCTGCCACCCCCTGCGGCGAAGGTGTTGCCTCTTGGGATGGTCCAGACTCCTGAACTGATGAGCGAACCAGTCCTAATCAACCAGTATGGCTCTTTCCTGGGGCGCAAAGATGACATCTCTGCGGTGGCAGCCTCGTCAATGATTGTGGCTGCGGATCATCCTCCACTTTCTCCCTCTGCCACGGTGGACCGCGCATCATCAGGGGATGGGGTGGCGGGAGACCGGAGTTTCTTGACTCCAGTGGCTGGAGGGGAGGTGGACTCGGCAGAGAGAGGAGACAGAAAGAAATGAGGAGCAAGAGCAATGCGGACAGACCATCTCGAAGGTTGGCGATTCAGAAGGAGGGTGCCCAGGAGGGCACGGATGATTCCGACAGGGAAGCCAGGACGGAGGAGCAGTCCAAGACCTCGCTGGATGCCGTTGTGCGGGCAGCATCGGCGCCGGTGGCTAGAGCTCCGCGCAGCAAAGCGTTGACTGTTGGGGTGTCAAGGAAGAGTGACCGTGGCATTGGAGTCACAGAGGGCCCGGTTCTGGACAGGGCCATCCGCAGGACTCAGGAGAAGAACGCTCCAGGTACACTCTCGATTTCCAACTTTGCTATTCTTCAAAATAGATCTGTTGATTCCCTGCTAGAGGTAGCTAGGGATTGTTCGGTTGTCTTTGATCCGTCAGCGGGCACGGCGGCTGAGGTGATCTCTATGCTCAAGGCAAAGGAGTTAGCTCAGGCCGAGTTGGCTTTGGCTGCCGCTAGAATTCAAAAGGCGAAAGAGGAGAAAGAGCTGAAAGAAAAGGAGGAGGAGGCTGCTAAGGAGAGGAAAACGCGGGAGGATAAGTCGGCTCAGACCTCGGGGGAGGTCGAGGCGGCGACTGTTGTTGATCAGATAGGTGCTCTGGCCTCGCCGACAAGCACTGCCAAGCAGATGGTGTTCTCTGCCTCAGGGGAGGCAGGGAAGCAGAATCTCAAAAGAGCAAGAAAAAGAGTCGTGAATGCGTCGGCGCCTGGGGGCAGGCGACCAGTTACTCGGCAAGCTAAATCTGCGGCACCTGAGGGCAGGTGTCCAGTAACCCGCCAAGCACGGGCTAGAGGAGTGGTGTTGTAATGAGGATCCTATTCTGGAACATCAGAGGGTTCGGGGTGCGGGGCCGCCGAACTCTGCTCAAAGACTATCTCCGCAAGCATCATATCGACGTAGTGATTCTGCAAGAGACTATTAAACGAGACTTTACTGATGCGGAACTGCAAAGCCTTGAGGTAGGGAAAAATTCTTTTGGAGCTGGCTGCCAGCTTGTGGGCATTCGGGAGGTATGTTATTGGGTTTAAAAGATAGTGTGTTCGAGGTTGGAGCGGTGGATATGGGTCAGTTTTTCATCTGTGCAGAGGCTATTCACAGGCTCACTGGTTTAAGGCTTCATGTGGTGGGGATTTATGGGCCTGCGGATCATTCTAGATCGAGCGGCTTTTTGGAAGAAATCTCAGTTAAAGTTGCAAGCTGTTCTCACCCGATCATTATGGGGGGAGATTTCAATCTTCTCAGATCTGCGGATGACAAGAATAACGACCGCGTCAACTGGGCGCGGGTCGATCTTTTTAATGCCACATTGGGAGGTGGGCGCTCAAAGAAATGCCTCGCACGGGTGCGAGGTATACTTGGACGAACAAACAGCTTAATCCGGTTCGATGTGTGTTGGACAGGGTGTTCATTTCTCCCGCACTAGATCTGAGGTTCCCGGGCTGCTCTCTCGCGGCAGAGACTAGCCTCGGTTCTGACCATACTCCACTAATCTTTGACTCGGGAGAGGGCTCCCTGGTCCATAGTAACAGGTTTTTCTTCCAAACGGGGTGGTTCGAGCTAGAAAATTTCAAAGAAGTTCTCCTGAATAGGTGGGGGCACCTAGCAGGAAGGGTCCGAGGTAGGGACATTGTGGACTGGTGGGTGTTTATGAGCGCTAACCTGAGACAGTTTCTGAGGGGCTGGAGTCGTAACCTAGGGCAGGATGTGAGGAAACAAAAAGAGCGGCTGCTCTCCCAGCTCAAAGAGCTTGACACCCGGGCGGACTCGGATGGTCTTGAAGAAGAGGATTGGGCTTTTAGGCTCTACTTAGAGGAACAACTTTTGAACATTGTGAAAATGGAGGAGGAATATGGAGGCAGAGGGGTAGAGTTAGGTGGGCCTTGCGTGGGGACGCTAACACGGCCTACTTCCATGCCATCGCGAACGGACGACGCAGAAAATGCCTTATCACGTCTCTGATGACTGCTAGTGGTCCGATTACAGCTAAGCAGGAGATTGAGGAACATGTTTACGACTTCTATAGAGCGTTGATGGGGTCGGAAGAGGCAAGCGTATGCGGTCTTTCTCCTAGCACTTGGGGGGGTGCTAGGCGAGTGACTGAGGAGGAAAACGAGGGTCTGATGTTAACATACTCCGAAGAGGAGCTGGAAAATCTGGTTATGTCGCTGAAGTCAGATACTGCCCCAGGCCCGGATGGGTTTCCGGTCCTTTTCTTTAAACAGTGTTGGCCCTTAGTCAAACATGGGGTCTTCATATTTTGAATGACTTTATTCTGGGAAGGATTGATATTGCTCGGTTGAATTTTGGTGTGCTATCTTTGATTCCGAAGGTGCAAGGGGCTGATCTTATCTCTCAGTTCCGCCCCATTGCTCTCATAAACGTGATGTTCAAAATTGTCTCAAAAGCGTTTGCAATCAGACTTGACCCTATTGCCAATCGGGTCATTAGCCCGAATCAGACAGCTTTTATCAAAGGGCGTTTTATTCTCGACGGCGCCCTCGCACTCATTGAGATTGTGCATGAGCTGAAACACAAGAAGCTGGGGGGCATCTTGTTGAAGTTGGATTTTGAGAAGGCGTATGATAGGGTCAACTGGAAGTTTCTCTCTGAGGTGCTTAGAAGGAAGGGCTTCGATGCAGGGGTGGTGCACAGAATTGAGCAACTGGTCCAGGGGGGCCAGACGGCAATCTCGATTAATGGGGAAATGGGTCCCTACTTTAGAAATAAAAGAGGAGTGCGTCAAGGGGATCCACTCTCTCCAATTTTATTCAACTTTGTTGCTGAAGGCCTCTCTGCCATCCTTTCGGCTGCTGCGGAATCTGGCCATATCCAGGGGGTAGTGCCGCACTTAATCCCAGGGGGGATTACACACTTGCAGTACGCCGACGACACTCTGATCCTGATACAAGATAATGACGCAGCTGTGGCAAACCTTAAGTTTCTTTTGATGTGCTTCGAAGATATGTCAGGACTGAAGATCAACTACCATAAAAGCGAAGTGATTGTGATGGGTAAACCTAGAGAGCATAGACAAAGGGTGGCAAACATGTTAAACTGCAAACTGGGTGCTTTCCCATTTACATACCTGGGGCTGCCGATTTCAGACCGGAAGTTGACGGTGGACCAATGGAATTTCCTAGTGTTGAAACTGGCTGCAAGGGTTGAACCGTGGGTGGGGAGATTCCTATCCTCCGGGGGAGACTGATTCTGTCCAATTCGTGCCTTTCCAACCTTCCTATGTTTGCCATGGGTTTGTTCCTCCTTCAGGATGGTGTTCACGACAAATTGGACTCACATAGGGCACGCTTTTACCGGGAAGGAGCGGGCCCAAAAAGAAAGTATCACTTGGTAAATTGGCCGGCGGTGTGTAGACCTAAAGAGTTCGGCGGTCTGGGGATCGTTAACTCCAAACTTATGAACAAGGCTTTGATGCTGAAATGGGTGTGGAAAATCTATCAAGAGGAAGACACAATTTGGGCAAATTTGATCCGTGCGAAATACCTGCCTAACAACGATATCTTTGCCTGTTCGAGTCGGGGGGGCTCACAGTTCTGGAGAAGCCTGAACAAAATCAAACATCTGTTCAAAGTGGGGGCTCAACACTCTATTCGCAACGGTCAGCGGACTTTGTTCTGGTTAGACAACTGGCAAGGGGCCGGTCTTCTAAAGGACAGATTTCCACTGATTTTTGCGGTGTGTGCCGACCCGCATATTCCGGTAGCGTCGGCGATCCAGCATTCCGTCCAGCTTAGAAGGAACCTAATCCAGGCTGGTGTCAGGCAGTGGGATGAGTTGATGCAACTGATTGATCAAACAACCCTCTCCCCTGGTTTGGACGTGGTTTCCTGGTCCTTAGAGGAGAATAACTACTTCTCGGTGGCATCTATGTACGCAAAAATGGCACAAGGGGTGTCGGTGGCGCATTTTGAGGATGTTTGGGCGGCTAAACTCCCACTGAAAATCAAAATTTTCTCCTGGCAACTCGTTCTCGACAAACTTCCCTCTGGTCAACAGTTGGCCACGCGTAGGGGCCCTTCGGATGGTAAATGTTCTTTGTGCCTTGCGGATGAGGATGCGACGCACATGTTTTTCTCCTGTCCCTTGGCCGCGTTTGCGTGGAGTGTTTTGCGTCACCTACTAGGGTGTAGGTGGTGCCCAGCAAACTTCGCCCAATTTTATGCCATTCTTAATTCTTTGTCGGGGCAAAGACGTAGACTTGTGTGGACTCTTTTTGTTGCGCAATCTTGGGCTCTTTGGAATGTGCGCAACAAGCTTTCCATTGAACACAAGCTAATAAATCATCCGGCTGATATCATCTACAAAACTCTGATTTTCTTGCAGCTGTGATGCGTCAACGCCAAGGAAGTGGACAAGCCAAAGCTCGTGGAAATGGTGGGAAAGCTAAAGCTGTTGTATACAGCAAATCGTCCGAGTCCGATTAGATCTAGTTTGAGAGTTTAGCTGTTTTAGCTGCTTTACATTTGTGTTACTCTCGTTGTTCCCCGTGTTGCTCTTTGTCGGTTGGATGTTTCTCTTATGGCCTAAGCTGTTGTGCCGCAGCATGTAATCAACTTTGTGACCCTGTGGCCTTATTAACATAAGGTCGGGCCCTGGTGCCTTTAGTTTAAAAAATAGAACTGGCTGTCTGAGCATACAAACCAAATCAAATAAATTCAGGCAAAGCCACTTCTCCGTGCAGAAAGATAGAGTGGAAATGATAGGATCGGAAAAGACACTAGACACGGGGAATAAGCATGTGTTTAAATCATTAGCTCGACTAGTTTACCTAGGCTAGTAGGCTAGGCTACACGAGCTAGTTTAATCTATAGCCTACCTAGCCAAGGTTACTCGTTTGGTTTATTTAGTAGCTGCTAGAGCATCTCCACCGGCGCGTCCAATAGAGCGTCTGATAAAGTTGTCGGACAGGTGCAATTAGGCGCGTCGGCACGCGTTGCCGCCTCTTGGGAGCGGCGCGCCCCACCAGCGCTACCAATAGGTTTTTATTCAAAAAAATTAGAACGATAAATTTCATCCAAACTTGACATATTTCACTGGAATTTGATAGTTTTTACAAAATACGACAGAAATTAACTAAACTCAACCCTAAAAGCCGGTGTAGTACATGTCCCAGTTGTACTTGGACACCGCAGCGTCGACGTCGAACGCGCCGCCCTCCTGCGCGTTGTGCTCCTGCGCGTCGCCCTGCTCCTCCTCCTCCTTGACCGCGGCGGCTGCCGGGGGCGGCGTTGGCGCGGCGGCCTGCTCGTCGTTGTCAGAAACCGCGTCGGGAAGACGAGGCGCGATGCCTCACACCACGTCAGAAACCGCAATAAATTGCGCTGACCGTCGGTGGGTCGCTGACGCGTCAGCCCCGCCCGTCAGCTTCCGACGTGGCGCTCGTTGCCGCGCTTGCCGGCACACCCGTTTGCGTCTCTAGAAGCAGGGCGCGAAGCGAGGTTGTCGGGCGCTATATTGGAACGTGCCGACAACTTTTTGCCGATTGGGCGTGCCGCTGGGGACGTTTTGGTGTCAGCGCGCCCGATACGCCTATTGGGAGCGCTATTGGGCGCGTCGGTGGAGATGCTCCTAGTACAACCGTCAATGTTGAGCATGCCCTAGAGGCGGTTACTTTATTCACTAGCATATAAGGAGTTGAGCGCTAGCTGTATGCTCTCGCTTCTTGCCAAGAACGGAGAGATAAAATGGCAAAATTTTCTCGGCGAAGTTATTTTGTGTTTCAGTATTGAACACCTATGCTTGCCTAGCGTGACCGGTCTGAAGTTTCAGAGGAACCAAATGCACCCTAACTCAAGATACAGTATCATTTATGTTTACTGCTCGGTTAGCTGCCTTATCGACCGATTAATCAATTTTATTGGTCGCCTATTTAGCTGCTAGTTTTTTTTGTAAATTCAAAGTTCCAACACTAAAATTCTAAAATATGCTATGCAAAACCAACATTAGAGTATTGGACAACAATATTATCTTCATTTCTTGCCTTTGAATCAACAAAAACGGCAAAATTCGAGCTAACGTACAGTTTTATAAGAGTATCGGCCGATGTATCAGCCGCCAGACCGATAAATCGAGGTAAGATATCTAATATGTGGCGAAATTCGAACTAAATCGGCCTATAAATCGGCTGACAGATTAGTAAATTGGCGGTGGCGATAAAATCGGATGATATGCTGTAATCTTATCGGTCACCCCACAATTCACGATTAATATCACACAAGGAGGCAGCATGCATTGGTTAAAGCAATGGATGTGCCTAAAAAAGAGGTTGAGCTCACTACATTACCACTGTAGAGCAGTTGTGGATATATTACTATATATCAAAGCTGACCCAGTTCGGCCTCCCCTCAGCCTGCCCATGTCACCGAATACTGCTCACATGAACAGTATTTGCACTTCTACCGTGCCGTTTTTTTTTTTAATTTTTTTCCAGAAAATTGAAGTATTTCTATAGATACCCATACCCGTCGGAAAATATATAAAATATATCAACATGTTCACAAAAATATATGCTAACTACTTATGGCATAATGCAAACATATTTGAACATTCCAATTTGGTGAACATTTGGACACAATCTAAATGAACTTTATCTAACTACGGAGCTTCCTCTAGCTATGTGGAGTTGAATTTATTAAATGCTCATGTAATGTACTTCCTCTAATTGTGGACTTAAATTGAACATTTCAATTTGGTAAATATTTGGATGTAATCTGGATGAACTTTCTCTAAATATGGAATTCGATTCAATAAATGTACATCAAACATGTTTAAATATTTTGAATTGGTGAATATTTGGACAAGAAACAAATGCACTTCCTCTAATTACGTGAAGTCATCAAAATGCTCAGAAAAAATGCTAGCTGTTTATGTCGAAAAAACAAACATGTTTACATATTTTGAATTGGTGAATATTTGGACAAAAAACAACTATACTTCCTCTAATTATGTGGAATCTAACTTATTAAATGTTTAAATATTTTGAATTGGTGAATATTTAGACAAAAAACAAATGCACTTCCTCTAATTGTGGACTTAAATTGAACATTTCAATTTGGTAAATATTTGGATGTAATCTGGATGAACTTTCTCTAAATATGGAATTCAATTCAATAAATGCGCGTTCCCACTCATTATGGACTTAAATAAATATTACTGAGAAATAGAAACATATTTGAACATTTCAATTTGCTAAAAAAATTGGAGATACTCTAAAATATATCAACATGTTCACAAAAATATATGCTAACTACTTATGGCATAATGCAAACATATTCGAACATTCCAATTTGGTAAACATTTGGACACAATCTAAATGAACTTTATTATCTAACTACGGAGTTAAAATTAATAAATGCTCACATCATGCATTCTCTAACTATGGAGTTAAATTAAAAATTATTGTCAAAATACAAGCATATTCGAACATTTTAATTCACTAAGTATTTGGACATACCCTAGACGAAAAATTCTGACGGATTTCAAAAATTGGAGATACTCTAAAATATATCAACATGTTCACAAAAATATATGCTAACTACTTATGGCCACCGAATATTGTTCGCATGAACAGTATTCGCACTTCTACAGTGCCGTTTTACTGTTCTCATGAACAGTATTCGCACTTCTACAGTGCCGTTTTTTTTTTGTTTTTTTGAATTTTTTCCAGAAAATTGAAGTATTTCTATAGATACCCATACCCGTCGGAAAATATGTAAAATATATCAACATGTTCACAAAAATATATGTTAACTACTTATGGCATAATGCAAACATATTTGAACATTCCAATTTGGTGAACATTTGGATACAATCTAAATGAACTTTATCTAACTACGGGGCTCCCTCTAGCTATGTGGAGTTGAATTTATTAAATGCTCACGTAATGTACTTCCTCTAATTGTGGACTTAAATTGAACATTTCAATTTGGTAAATATTTGGATGTAATCTGGATGAACTTTCTCTAAATATGGAATTCAATTCAATAAATGTACATCAAACATGTTTAAATATTTTGAATTGGTGAATATTTGGACAAGAAACAAATGCACTTCCTCTAATTATGTGAAGTCATCAAAATGCTCAGAAAAAATGCTAACTGTTTATGTCAAAAAAACAAACGTGTTTACATATTTTGAATTGGTGAATATTTGGACAAAAAACAACTGTACTTCCTCTAATTATGTGGAATTTAACTTATTAAATGTTTAAATATTTTGAATTGGTGAATGCTTAGACAAAAAACAAATGCACTTCCTCTAATTGTGGACTTAAATTGAACATTTCAATTTGGTAAATATTTGGATGTAATCTGGATGAACTTTCTCTTAATATGGAATTCAATTCAATAAATGTGCGTTCCCACTCATTATGGACTTAAATTAAATATTACTGAAAAATAAAAACATATTTGAACATTTCAATTTGCTAAAAAAATTGGAGATACTCTAAAATATATCAACATGTTCACAAAAATATATGCTAACTACTTGTGGCATAATGCAAACATATTTGAACATTCCAATTTGGTGAACATTTGGACACAATCTAAATGAACTTTACTATCTAACTACGGAGTTAAAATTAATAAGTGCTCACATCATGCATTCCCTAACTATGGAGTTAAATTAAAAATTATTGTCAAAATCTAAGCATATTCGAACATTTTAATTCACTAAGTATTTGGACATACCCTAGACGAAAAATTCTGACGGATTTCAAAAATTGGAGATACTCTAAAATATATCAACATGTTCACAAAAATATATGCTAACTACTTATGGCATAATGCAAACATATTTGAACATTCCAATTTGGTGAACATTTGGACACAATCTAAATGAACTTTATCTAACTACGGAGTTAAAATTAACAAATACTCATATCATGCATTCTCTAACTATGAAGTTAAATTAAAAATTTATGTCGAAATACAAGCATATTTGAACATTTTAATTCACTAAGTATTTGGATATACTCTAGATGAAAAATTCCGACGGATTTCAACATTTCGAATTACAACGGGTGCGGCGTGCCGCCGCGCCAAATTCCACTAGTATCACACAAGGGCTAAGCATGCAATCTCTCCATCCTACACTCCAAGTATTTCTTTGAGAACATCCGACACTTTTTAGACCGAGCTCTTGTTGATTTCAGACAGGCAAGATAATCCTTCTTCCCCTGTTTGAACAAATAGCTCTCATATATCAACCTACTAACATTGTACCATATGAAAAAGAAACAAACCACTTACTAGGTCGCACTCTTGCAAGTGATTGAGAGGGAATACACCTTTTATAGAAGGTATATGTCTCTCTTCCCAATTTACACCCAAAGTTCTTGGCCATTGCGAGACGATGTCTTAAGCTAACAAAAGTAAACTAGAACCCTGCACTCATTTCCCAAGTCCCGTCACAATTCAGATCTCGATATCGACGCTCCCAATGCTAAGGCTGCAGTGACACAAGACACAAGCCAACTAAGCTAGCGGCATGACTAGCCGACGTGGCATTTCATCGAACCACTTAGGGCGTGCTTGGTTCGTCACGGAGAACCCAACCATGCTCTGGGGAGACGAAAATGGCCTTTTTCGACCCGTTTGCTTGCATGCGTTTTTTCGTGTTCCTGCATGGCATGATGTTTAAAGCACCCTAGGGTCCGGCCCGATAGGAACACTCGATTTGAGCGTTTCCAGCGAGCCACCCTCCGCGTTCGTGAAAAGCCCACATGGGGTGGCTCAGCTGAGCACGTTGCTTTGTTCTGGTTACCTCCCTTAAACTCCCTGCATGTCAGAGCAGGACGGGTAAGCCGGCGAGGGGATGGAAGGAGGAGGATGGCGGCGCGATGACGAGAGGCTTCGGGGAGTGGTGAGCGAGTTTTTTTTACAGTAGCGGTGAGCAAAGTTTTTTTAAGTTTAAGAATCTAGCGGTGAGCAAAGTGGGCTGGCCTGTACCGAGCGAACGAACTGGGCCAGTGCTACGCCTCCTCTTTGGGCTGGGATGCTGGGCCGTTCCAGCGGGCCCCTTGCCGGGCTGCGAAAAGTGCGCTGCCTATAAACTCTGACAGCCCGACTCCTCCCCGCCTCCTCTCCTCTCTTCGCCCGCCACACTGAACCCTAAACCCGCCGCCGCCATGTCGCCGCCGCCGCAGCAGCAGAAGGAGCAGGCGAAGCCCGACGTGCCCCGCGCGACGGTGGCCAGCGCCGTGTCCTCCCTCACCAAGTGGATGCGCGCGCGCGCGGCCGAGGCGCCCCCGAACTTGCTCGCCGACGAGCGCGACGACCTCGTCGTCCTGCAGCTCTCGCTCCGCCGCGTCCCGGCCAAGCCCACCACCAAGCCGCACCTCCTCCCGCTCCCGCACCCCGTCGTCGCCCACTCGGCCGCCTCCGTCTGCGTCATCTCCGACGACCGCGCCGGCTCCGGCTCTCCCGCCGCCGCCGCGATCCTCGAAGCGGCCAGGGCCCTCAAGCTCCCCGTCTCGGAGGTCGTCCCCTTCTCCGCCATCCGCACCGACTACCGCCCCTACGAGTCGCGCCGCCGCTTCGCCGCCTCCTACGACCTCTTCCTCGCCGACCGCGCCCTGCTCCCCATGCTGCCCCGCCTCCTCGGCAAGTCCTTCTACGCCACCAAGAAGGCGCCTCTCGCGGTCGACCTCACCCGTGCTGGCTGGCCGGAGCAGGTCCGCAAGATCCTCAGCTCCACCTTCCTGTACCTGCGTACGGGGACCTGCTCGGGCATCAAGGTTGCAAGGCTGGACATGGAGGAAGAAGAGATCGTGGAGAATGTCATGGCGGCAGTGGACGCCGCCGTCGAGAAGGTGCCCAAGAAGTGGGCCAATGTCAGGGCTCTACATTTGAAGGCGGTGGATTCAGTTGCACTGCCATTGTACCAGGCTGTGCCGGAATTAGGTCTCAAGATTGAGGTTCCGAGGCGACTGGAAGGAGGAATTGGTGCTGGAGAGGTCATTGATGCTGCTGCTGAAGCGGAGACTAAGGGCAAGAAGATGAAGGCGTTGAAAAATGCCAAAGGTGCCAAGGGGGAGACTGTGAAATACAAGAGGAAATGGAACAAGAAGGATCAGACTGAGGATGTTGTGATGGAGGAAGTCCAAGAGAAGAGGAGGAAGAAGGAAGATGTGCCGTCGGTTGTGGTCTCTGCTGATGAGGGCCTGAAGGTTGCAAAGAAGGGTAAGGATAAGAAGAGGGCATTGGACACGGAGGTGGAGGATGCCAGTCCGGCGGAAAGAAGGTCAAGAAGAGTGAGCGCAAGCAAGCACCCGAGGAGGTGGATGATGTTGGCAGCAAGAGAATCAAGGGTAAGAAGGGAGAGGTCAAGGAGGGGAAGAAGAAGAAGAGCGTGAAGGGTGACTCTGATGATGGCGAAATCCTTGTGGATGGGCCTGATACCAACGAAGAGAAGAAAAGCAAGGGGAAGAAATCGAGTGGCGACAAGATGAAGAAAAGAACCAAGGCAAGGGTTTCCTGTTGTTGATCTCTTGAATTGATGCTGGCTGCATGTTTCCTGCTAGGTCATTTTGTAATCCAACATGTATGCAACAATTTTATGTTCATCTTGAGAATATGCTTGTGTTGTTTCTGGATGGTATACTAAGTGGAATCATATCTGTCTCATGTTTGACAATCATCCATTTTAGAACCACATATTGATTTACCGAATGAGATTGATGTTTCCATATCTTTGATATACCTGGCTTAGCTAATTACGTGCGATCAATCATTCTTTCAGTCCTGAAATTCATGATTTTTTAGGCAAAAGATGATTGGTCATTTTCAGATGATCAACACATATATCAGCTGCATTCCTCGGTTGTAAATACCAAATGCTCATGGATGACAAGTGCTGAGGACGGAAACGGTTGTTGATATATATTGGTTTAGTTGAGAAGTCACTCTTTGCTAGAATAATTAACAGATGCTGTGAGTGCCTGTAGTAGTTACTAGTGCGGCAGAGTGAGTGAGTATGTATCCATAGTCCATATTCTGCAAGTGCCTGTCTGTATGAGCTTGCTGATAGTTCATAGGTCACTACCTTGTTTACAAAGATACACAGTGAACTGGGTCCTAATGAAGCAAGCCCTGGTTCTTCCCAAGTAGTGCTGCACTGTCCCGAGCTTAGTTTCTGCTTGACTTGGCCGCCTGGATTCCCCCAAATGCAGGTGTCGGTGCAGCTAGCTAATACACTTAGCAGTGGTCGCGGCGAATATGCAAACCATATTCCTTTCAGAGTTTCAAGTAACTGAGTTGCAGTTGAAGGGTGCGGTTTCAGTATTCCTCCTCCTAGTATTCGTCAGTTTGCTGACAAAATGCTTTATCTAGATGTCTACTATCTGTGAGAGCAACATTTCTGTGATGAACACATATGTCTAGATGTTCATCTGAGAATAAGCTCATGTTGTTCTGTCTTCTCTAATTCACCTATCTAGATGTGTCGAGTTAATGATGAACACATATGTCTAGTTTTGTGATGAACACATGGTACACGACAGTTTTGTGTTCATCTGAGAAGAAGACCGTGTTGTTCTGTCTTGTCTAATGCACCTATCTAGATGTGTCGTCTTAATGATCTGGATGGTGTACCAAGTGGAATCATATATATACCTCTGATGTTTGACAGTCGTTAGGACTGACCAATTTAGAACCACAGATAAAGTTACCAGCATTTTAGTTACTCATGTGTTTATCCCGTTCGAATGACACGAGATTTATGTCTTTGCTGCTGGGCTTATTTGGTTAAAAGATATTTGATCTTCTCCAGTTGATCGACATTATCTTTCAATGAATTACTCGCGCTAATTTGGTCAAAAGATTCATGTGTTTATCCAGTTCGAATGGCACAAGATTTATGTCTTTGCTGCTGGGCATATTTGGTCATAAGATATTTGGTCTTTTTCAGGTGATTGACATTATCTTTCAATGAATTACTCGCGCTCATTTGGTCAAAAGATGTCATATTTGTCCATGTCGGGCAAAAGATGTTTGATCATTTCCATATGATATAGCAGCTGCATTCCCCTGTCATCAAATTTCTGATATTTTCTGCCATGTAAGTGGATTAAAACTGTCTAGTGTTTTTCAATTAGGTGCATTTTACAGAGAAGCTTGAAAGGATCAAGGCTAGAAACAGCAACCGGACACTGATCTGATTGCAAACAGAGGCATCTAGGTGTCAAAGACTTGTACTGAATCCTAAGAGCCAAAGTCTAGTTTGTTGGATGATCTTTTGCAGATCGGACATATAAACTGACTACTAGTACTGCATCATGCGTTGATTTATCTCTGCTTCCTCTCTCGTGCGTGTTTAGCCAGTGCCCTGCACTTAATAATTAATCGGCTTTGAATCAGAGTTCGAACGAATAAAGCTTTTTATTCACGAGTTGACTGTAGAAACGCCAGTTTTATGAGCTTGAATTTCATGTAAAATTGTTAAACGATATATGTTGAATCTTCCTGGAATCAGACTTGCTGATATTTCAGCACACATAGGTATCTTGGTTTCTTTGCTGATTCTGAATCACTGTTTTGTCTGCAAAGAGTTAACCTTATTGTGGAGTAAAATTATCTCGGCATTTGATTACTTCGTTACTCCCTCTGTCCCAAAATATAAGACACGCTATTTTTGTGATGGTATTCGATGTTTGACTTTGACCACGAATATATAATAAATTATATTCATGGAGAATGTATAAATGGTACCGTTGGATTCGTCTTGCAATTTTTTTTCATTTCATATATCATTATACTAATTTTATGAACATAGTCTAAGTACAAATCATGGTCAAAGTTGTACGTCGTTGACCAGCGAAATTTAAGTGCGTCTTATATTTCGGGACGGAGGGAGTACTAGATATCATTTAAAGATGGGCGCGAACTTGCAGGTGTTAGGACTAGCGAAAACGTGCTTGAGATGGGAGTTTTATGTTTGCATTGTTTCTGTTGAGTTCTATTTTGTGTGTTGATATTTTATCTTGACAGAAGATGTGTTCGGGTGCCTTGATTGGATTCCTCGACGTTGTGAACTCCAATTCTCTGCTTGTGATAGAGGATTATTGCCTGGCGTTGGAAGATCTATTCATGGACAGAGCTCCGTGTTGTCCATTAGTAAGACTACAGAAGAGTTGTCCATTAGTAATACTACAGAAGAATAGGCTGCAGATAGGATATCTGTGAGGGAAACCATATTCAGCAATGGCTTGTCCAGAATTTGTGAAAGGTTAGTATTCTTTTTTCGAGGAAGAGAAAGGTTAGTATTCTCTCGGTTAATCAGATTATGTTAATGCTTGAAGGTCTGCTCTGTTAGTTAACTTGGTAACAAGGAACATAAACTGCTCCAAGGTCAGTCTGCTGTCTCCAAGAGGCACCCCTTCACCCAAAAGAGAAAAGCCCATGACAAACAAAGGAACATTTGCCAAGCAAGCATTAGATAGGGTCAACCGAGCAGCCAAAGACATGTGTCTCCCCTGCCAAGGGTCTGTTCTGTTAGTTAACTTGGTAACAAGGAACATAAACTGTTCCAAGGTCAGTCTGCTGTCTCCAAGAGGCAAACCCAAATACTGCATAGGCAAGGCTCCCATCTTACAATTGAACAGATTAGCCACTCTTTCTTGCTCCCTTTGTCCACTCCCAACACAAAAAGTCACTATTTTGGTACTTAATTTGCATGCCAACAATAAAGCAAGAACTTGACATGCAGAATATTTGAGTCAGTATTCTCTATCAGAATGACTGTCTCGTTCGTCAGCATATTGGAGCAACTTTACTCCCTCATCAATCAAATAAGGAACCACTCCAGTGATATGCCCAGCAGCCTTGGATCATCCCAGCTAAGGCCTCCACAACAAAATCAAAAGGCAAAGGAGATAGGGGTCTCCCTGCCTCACTCCCCTAGAAGTACCAAAAAAAGACCCTGCTCCCCATTGTGCCAATCTTAATCACATCAGGTTCTTCGCATGACAGTTAAGCTCGCTCCAACCTACCAGATCAAATGATATCTATATACAGGCAGCCAATGTGCTGTAAATAAAACAATACATACACGTTATAATTCTGAAACCTATGAAGCACCGAGCAGCTAAATTCCAGTGCCTCATCACCCTACAAATCTAACATCAGCCTATACATTGTTGTTACAGTACTATGCAGTCCATATTATCCAGTATATACAACTGCAATGCCAGTGCAGGATACAACAGCAATACACACATCAGAGCCTACACGCCGATCGATCCTGGCTGCCATCAGTAAAACCATCTCTATGAAGCGGACCCCTTCGATTGCTGCTGATTCTCCAGCGCCTGCTCCGCCACCATGATGCACGAGTCCGTCTCCAGGCCTGTCGCGGCCTCGCTGCTCTCGCTGAGGGGCGGCGCTCTCGGCAGAGACAGCATGTCAGGGGTGCACAGTATGTCGGGCTGGATCCCAATGTGGTCGATCTCGTGCAGCGCCGGGGACAGGTACTTCGCGACCGTGATGAACAGAGCCGAGCCATCATCCAGCTCCGTCACGCTCTGCACCCAAGGGATGTATTACGTCAGCAATCTGGTTCGTCCGGGTTCAGTTATACACATCTTTACCAAATGAAGCGTACAAATATTCAAGCATTTAAAATTATACGCTAACATGAGTGTCTACAGGAATCGACAGCCTTGCCTGTATTCTTCCTTTGCCGAAGGTTTTGTGGCCTACCAGAATCGCACGGCCGTTGTCGTGCAATGCTCCAGCCAAGATCTCGCTTGCACTGGCGCTTTCCTCGTTGACCTGTACATTGACACATATGAATACAGGAGCACGTCTCACGGAAATAAAATGAAAGTATTTCAATTGATTTTTTTAAATGCAAAGTTATATGCGACAGTACTTGTGGAAAACAAAGATGGGAACTCACAAGCACTACGAGAGGATCATGTGTTAAAGATTGGCCTTGGACCATATTTATTGGTTGCACATTCCCCTCACGGTCAACGGTGTTCACGAGAGTTTCATCTCCATCTAACCATATTTGAGCCACGTCAAGACCAGCTTTTACTAAACCACCCTGTTACAAACAATTGTATTAGCACACTTAACTTTTTATGGCAATTACGAATTATAAATATGGTTTGTGATAAGAAATGACTGACTGGATTATTCCTTAGATCTAAAATATATGACTGGACACCTTCATCCTCCATTTTTTTGACGGCACTTTCCATTTCAGCAGCAGCAGTCTGAGTTGAAAGAGAAATACAGCATGGCATCAAGGATCTCAAATATTCACCAACAATACTTTTATCTTCAGCAAATTCATTAGTATTAACAAAACAAATCACTATTAAGTCCACAATGTTAACTGGTAAAGGTTTTGCACTATTATCTTGAACATGGATTATACATTCAGAATTTGGAGAAGATAGCAGTGCTGGACTTGTTTGGTGGGTTTGGGATGTGTATGCATGGTAGAAGAATAAAACATAACATGTGCATACACATACACATATGCATGAAACAATCTATCACTTGGATTCCATTCCGCGGTATGACTGGCTGCTGGAATCCTCAAAGTACTAGGAATAACTTTAATAATATCATGTCATGTACAAAGCAAAGAAAGAGCATGTTATTTATTTTGGTAATAAGAACAATAACAACTTTTCTTATCGGTAACAAGTTTCTGGAACAAAATGTAACAAAGATTGGTATTTACCTGAGAAAAGGCAGCTAGCCTAACATACCCAGTCTTGCCCTCGAGACCATCACCCATCCTATGAGAGATGATTGCAGTTGATAGAGGCGAAAGATTGATAACCTCACGAGATAGCTGGACCTTTTGGGGGAATGGTTTAATTGTAATTAGAAAAATACAATATCATATGCTTAAAAGAGGGATGCTAAAACATCTTGAATTAAACTGAACAATGCCACAGTTTTACAATTGCACAAATGGACATATAGTCATAAATGTTCAAATACAAGCTCAAGACTTTTTTGTAAGGAAAAAATAAGATAATTTAAATATTATATGTTGATGTAATAATGTGTTCTACTAATTACTCATCCGCTTTGGGAAAGGATATCTATTACATAATGAAGTTAGTTAGGCATATATACCTCCTTTTGCTTTCTGCTACCACTCGTATTTCCAATACCCTGAAGATATGATGATGCATAAGTTAAAAATCAAATACAGGGAGACAAGGAAAGATATTTTGCATATAAGTTGACAAAAGGTATAGTTGAGAATTTGGGAGGTGACTATCACGTAACTAAGAGTTCGGTAAATAATTGAGATATGTTGCCTTCCAAAAACACATAAAAATACATTAACAGGCACTTCTCAGTTAAGGGTAACGATAAGAGCATACATCCAACAGTTTCACTTCCACAGTCGTTCCAGCGCGACCTCGAAGTCTCTGAGCCACAGCTTCTCCGTCCAACCCCAAAACACTATTCCCTGATAAAGATCAGTCAAGATTAAGGTCATAACGAATAATGAAAAAAAATGGAAATCTCATCAATTCAATAAAAAAATCAAGGCTGTGTCATCCAGTTTTAGACACGTAAGTCATTGGTGTGTGATCGGCATACATAAAATTCAGCAACACCTGAACCACGGCTGTGATTAAACTGAAATTACAAGAAAGTTTTCCCAAAACAGCAAAAGTAACAGACTATTAGAAAGTAAAATACCATCGATCTCAACTAGCTCGTCGCCTTCACGAATGCCCGCTCGATTGGCCGGGCCACCCTGAACGCAGCTCATAACAAGCTGCAACAAGTTTTTGAGGTAGATCAGACTGTAACACTCTTCTAGTCTTACTATGTCCTCCTACAGAGAAAACAAAAGGATGAACTCACCAAGCGCCCGGAGGCAGGTTCCCTGTTTATGAATATCCCAACCCCTTGCAGATTCCCATCGCTTCCGATCCTGAAACTCTGGTACTCCTGCATCTCAACAGCCATACATTCGCCTTGTCACAATTCATTCACCATGTGCGCAAAGTTGCAAACAAGCCTGAAGACAGACAGTGCACATTGATGATCGTCTCGTACATACCTTGGGGCTGATGATCTTTGTGAAGGGGTCGCCTAGCGTGGAGACCATCCCGCTGATCTTGCCGTAGGCGGCGTCTGCCGACTTGAGCGGGAACATCTCCACCATCGTTTGCTGGAGCTTCTGGTCCCAGTCTGCCATGCACACCAAAGCAGAATCACAGCATCAAACACTACCAAATGTACACCTTTGTAAGGTATCAATTCAAAACAGCAAAATCAAATTCACTGGTAACATCAGTATAACCATAAGCAGGATCAAACACTACCAAAGTTTCACAACTTTCCATGTTATTATTTTGAGTTCAAAACTTTAGCAAGATCAAGAGCAAGTGGTGTATGTGTGCAATCGGGTTCAGATATATATATATAGGGACCGGACCTTGGTGGTTGAAGGTGGGGTCGACGAAGGTCTCGCGGATGAGGCCCCACGCCTCCACCAGCGTCCTCTGCACCCGATTCACCTCCCGGGCCCTGGAGACCGGGAAGGCCACGGTGAGCGACTCGGCCCGGGCCGGCGGCGGGGCGACGACGACGTCCCCGGTCAGCGACACCGCGGCTGCGGCCGCGACGGCCAGCCCCGCCGCCGCCTGCGCCAGCGCCCTGCCGCCGTCGTGCTCCGGCTGCGCGGAAGCCCTGACAACCGGCCGGTTCCTCTCCAACGACCGCACCCGGAGCCTTCTGGCTCTTCCGGCGCCAAGAACCGCCGCCGCCGCTGGGGTGCTGGAGACCCGGCCGAGCATGGTACGCGGGGCGCGGGTGGCGGCGGCCAGGGAGCACTCTACCATTTTCATTGGACGCAAGCGATGTGGCAATGGGGCCGGGTGGGGCTCGCGGGTTATAGCACCACCGGCGGCCGGAGTCCACTGGAAGGCGGGAGAATCTTTGGTGGACAGGAGGAGATCCGTGTGTGGGCGCGCGGACATGTGGCCGATTCTGGCCTGTACACGTAGGTCCGGTCGAGCTTGTGTGGTGGTGCGCGCAACAAATATGCAGCCGCGTACAAAACCCACGGGGGAAATGGAATGTCGCAATAAATAAGGACTGCACTACGCAGGTGAAAGTAGAACAGCTGATCAATATATGTAGTTGTGTATACTATGTGGGTCGGATATAGCAGTAATTCTGGGCACGGATTGGTTTTTTTTTTTTTTTTTTTGAGGAAAGGATCCGATTCATAAATTCAGAAAACCCAGTACAACTTACAGACAGGTCCAACAAAGAAAGAAAAAACAAAAAGACCCTGTAAATTGCACAAAGCACCCTGAGTCAACTGAGAGGATTACAATCGGATCCGCCGCCGCGCTCCACAGAACCTAGCTGTCACCGGAGCCGCCGTACCGCCAATCGCAGGGAAGAGAGCACCTCCACTTCATGTAGTCGACCGCAGAACCGCTCGCCGCTGCGCGACGAAGACCCAGAACAATGAACAAGCTCGGCCATAGCACCACCTTCCCCGATCCACCCAACTTCCCGCCAACTCGGCAACACCCAGGCCAACCACCATCGACGCCCAATCTCCAAACGGTCACTCCCCTCGCCACCGCGGCCGGCCGGAGCAAGACCATCGAAGAAAACCACCACCAACCACAGCAAACAGAGGACGCCAACAAAGGACAGTGGCGCTTGGTACCTGACGACGAGAAACTCCTCCATGGAGCTCCAGAAGCCGGCAGGATCTCGCACTCCGACGATGCATCCTCATCACCGCCGGGATAGCCACTGCGCTCCCAAAGCCCTGCACCCCTCTTCTTCTCCCCCTCGCCACCGAGGCCGGCCAGGAGAGGAAGAGGTACCACCTGCTTGACGCAGGTTGCAGAGCAGCCACCGATGGCTTCCAGAACCAGAAGCCACCAACCGAGCTTAAGAGGGAAAGAGGACGGCCCGGCGACACCGAACCAAGCCATAAGCTCTGACCTCCAGAGCTCAAATGGCGGCGACGTCGACCTTGCACACTGCCAGGAGTGGCTCGAGAACTCCTGCAGCAACTCCTCAGCTCCAGGCCCAGATCCAGCGCTCCGGACAACAATCCAACTCCTCCCCTCGCCTCCACGGCCGGCCGGAGCAGAGGATGCAGCACCACCACGCCAAAACCAGAACTGGCTAGAAACGCCCTTATGTAGAAGAAGGCCTTCGACCAGCAGAACTCCACCAGCAACCTCCCTCCACAGGAGCTCACCGGAGCAGTCAACCGCCGGCCAGCCCGCGCCAGGCGAAAGCAGCGGACCAGAGGCAGGCATCTCGCCAAAAGCCAAACAGGACAAAGCAACTAAGCCTACGCCTACTACTACGGCGAGAACTACAACTACTAGCCTGTACAAGAGGCCACGGCCACCATCCCTAGCTCCGCTCCGGCCGGCAGCGCCGGCGGAAGGAAGCCAGAGCGGCGCCAGGCACGCAGCAGCGACTCTCAAGGAGGAGGGGAGGAGCGGGCAGGAGAGAGAAGGAAGAGGATAAGAATGAGCCGCTCTGGGCACGGATTGGTTATCTAACCATGGATCTCAAATAGATTGTGAGATTGTGTTTTTCAAGAGACTAGAAGAGGTACATGTAGTTTACCAATGGGATCGACATACTTGCTCAGAGGCAGAGTTGTAATTGAATTCTTTGAAGTAGGAAAATACTGAACATATTCCATTCGCAAGAGTTTCAAAGACGTATATCTCCGTGGGGAGCACTAGTGATTTTTGTGTATAAAGGATATGGAGACCAAAAAATGTGTAGAGATTACATAAATTTGAACAATATGAATATCAAGAATAAGTACCCATTGCCAATAATTCAAGATTTGTTTGACCAAGTCAACGGGGGCAAGAGTATTCAAAGGTCGACTTGAGATATGGTTATCATCACATCAATATCAAGGTAGAAGATATTCCAATGACCAGATCTGGACATCGGGAGTACTTAGTGGTACCATTTGGGTTGACCAATGCACCATCAATATTCATGAACTTGATGAACAATATTTTCATGGCATACCTGGATAAGTTTGTGGTAGTATTCATTGATGATATACTTGTCTACTCAAACAGCAAGTCAGACCATGTCAAATACCCGAGCATAGTGTTGCAGATCTTAGGAGAGCATCATCTCTATGCCAAATTCAGCACATGTGAATTTTGGCTAGATCAAGTCTAATTACTTGGTCATGTGATCAATAAGGAAGGGATAGTTGTGAATCCTTACAAAGTACGTACTACAATGACAAGCACCAAAGAACACAACTGAAACAAAAGGATTATTTGAAATGGGCGGGTACTATAGAAGATTAATCTGAGTGATTTTTCAAGATAGCAGGACCATTGACTATTTTCTTAAGGAGCATATTCTGCTTGAGTGGATGGAGCAATGTGAAAAGAGTTTTCAAGAGCTAAATGACATATCTTTACTATTAAATGGGAGTTGGTACGTACGTGAACCGGCAGAAATTTTCGTCCAACATGGTCTTCGTCTGCTCCCACGACCGCTCACATGGGCCAGGCCCAGGCCAATATGCCGAAATGTTTTGTTTCGCTGCCTCCGCACGCCCAAGGCGCAGCCAAAACTCACAAACCCTACCTACCCAACCTGATCCCCTCCGACGGGAATTAAGCGGCCGCCGGCGGAACGACTCCACCTGCACCGAGCCAGGATGCGTCCTCCACCTCGTCATAATGCAGCTGAGACCTCTGTGATCCCGATGAGATCCCGCACATGTCGCGGAACTCCTGTGTTTCCTCGGCCGTCTGTTTCGTCGCCTCGTCGGCTGCCGCCGCCGTCCGCCGCTGCAGCCCACCGTTCCGGTGACAACCGAAATCCGAGCCCACCACCCACAGGTCCGGTGCAACGCCGGGCACCTAGCGCACCCACATGCGGGATCTCTACCTCGTCGTGCGCCGCCAGCGAGCCATACGCCACGCGGGCGTGGCCTCAGCTGAAGAAGAGGCGGCGATAGGGGAGCTGCAAGATCGATTCCTTTGGCGTGTGGGATGAAGCAGAACGGCGCCAGCAGCCTAGAAATTACGGTCGATGGAGCGGCTGTGGACGGCAGCGTCATGTCCGGCAGCTGCAGCGAGCCAGCGACGCGCAGGGCATGCTCGTCGTCCTCGTCAGCCGCGAGCACGTCTCCAACAAGCCCATCCTTGTTCCGTGTCTACTCAGCCACCAGGTTAGTCGAGACCGACCTCAGCCTTAATTTCCATTGTCGTTGTAAGTTTGTGGGTGTGTCATGCTGATTTTATTGCTCTCTTTTGCTGATTGTCATAGACAGTACTGTTGGGTACCTATCTGGCAGATTGCCATGGAGACTCGAAACAATCAATTGATTTCTGGAAATTTAAATCTCAGGATGTGCCGCCAATGGACAATCAAATCATAATGGCTGCACCGACTCTGACTTAAATTATATTGATGCTGATGACAACTCTAATGATGAAGATGATTGACTGCCAAGACAAGGTCTTAGTATCGTTTGAACAAATTTCAGCACGATGGCTTGTAGGCTTGTATAACGTGCCTGAATCTGGTTTATTGACCTACTATACATCTCTTCCAAGATGATTTTTTAATGGTTCATCGGCCCTGGCATGTGAGCAGCATGTGTCTATATCCTTTATCTCCCTATTCTTCCAGTTATTTCGACTATGGTGATTATTTTTGTGCTTCCGTCCAGGACGAGTTTTGAGTGTGACATGGGGTAATGATGCCCAATTCATATTTTCTTGAAGCAGCTAACATCCATTACAGTATAAATAGCTTGTATTAAGGATTGGGTGATGCTTTCTGTGCGTATATAAGTGGACTGTTCAGCATCTTTCCTTCTCTTCTATAGACAATTCCCTGTTTTGGATCATCACATTATATATGGGAGTGTACTCAACATGGGTTAATTTTTTGTGACACTCTCCTGTACTATGTTTCACAAATTAATTAGATGATGGGATTCAACATCATTCTGTGAGAAGTATCACCATCACAGCTGGATTAGGGGAGGCTTGTGAACATTGTATATGGTCATTACCAATTCTGAGGTAAGGTAAAGCATTTTAGCAGGTGTAATGTCCTTCCTTCCTCAACTAGCTGTGTTGATTATTGTTGTTACAGGTGTGGAATCCTGGATAGTGGAGATAGTTCCATCAGCGTTCAATTTTGGGATAGCTTCCATGGAACTCTTTTGCAAGCCCACATTTATCATAAAGGTGATGTAAATGCACTAGGCTATATCACTTGATGTAAATTATCATAAAGGTGAGGCCTTGTATTCCACGATCTGATAAGGTATTGCCCAACTATTTGTAGATCTTCTTGTCGATATACCTGAAGGTCACAAAGGTACTTTGCTCTCTGATGCAGTATTCAAAACCAAATTTTGCATAGTGGAGATTCGCAGAAATATTAGGTGATTGCTAAAAGCAATGGGGCTTGGTCAATTATTCAGTCTGGGCTTTATGGTGTGATACGTGGAGATTAGCAGAACTAATATCTGTTGATCAGCAAACTTATTTTCATGTATCAATCTGACAGAATGGAACTGGGTGCCCACAAAGGTACTCTGATCCATATTTCTTTTGCATAGATGGGAATTTCATTAAACACCTAGGGAACGGATCAGAATATGAACCCTCACAACGCAACATCATGCGGCACAGTAGTAAGTAGCCTAGGGGAACTGCTCCTGCAGAACAGATTTTTATTGCAACGAACAGGTACACTTTGCAATATTCTTCAGTCTGTGCTTATTAAGAAAAGAAATACCAGTGGCAATTCACTTTAGACGAAGACTTATGTTACAAGAATGTAATGCATAATATTCGAGCTAATTGTCTTATCATGGTTGTGCGCAGAGGTAATTTGTGCTATTCTCAACCTTCCAATTGTCAAGCACTAAGTTTAATATTCGAACATATAAGGAAGCTTACTGAAGCAGGGATTATTTGGATGATACATGATAGAAGTATATATTTCCTACATATTCTTGCTATAACCAATGTATGAAATCTTTAGTTTCCTCTGAATTGACCTGAATACCTGTTTAATAGTCGAACATATTGTTTTACAAAATATCATGGATTGTTTAATATTCAATCATTTTATTCTATTTGGCAAATTTAAGACTGTAAGAGAAGTTCTCTTGAAAAAGATGAATGTATGTACCACTAACCTGGTATACCGACACGAGCTGGTTATCCGCAGTAGGTTCAACAGTGGAAAAGAAATATCATGCTTGACAATTTAATTTCCTATTTTTGCTAATGTATTAAGGCAGCTGTATTTATATGCCACTGAACAAGCTTAATTCTTATAATGATCCATTCCAAATGAACTGGTAGGATGATTGATTGCATAGACATATGAACAGAGATGCTAACAGTCTCTGCTTCATGAGGCATGCTTTTTGTTTGTTTTCAGAACACTAGGATCACGAGACAGTCTTGAGCATGGAGTTTCATTTGAAATACATTTTAGCTGGCCATCATAACCGGCAGTTTAGAGCTATCCCATTCCCATGTAGGTCATGAACACACATGCCTATCCTATTTTTCTTTACACAATGATATGGATTCTTATCTCATACAATATCCCACTTATTTTCTGTTTAAACTAGATATTGGCCTTTTCTTGTAAGTTTTGTTCTGACCTTCAAGCCATGCCCTTTTCTGCAATGGTTCATTGCTATCTGCTGGCTGTGTTGATGAGTAAGAGTCCTAATTTTAGAGCTTCTGCCAATATTAATGGTAAATGTAGACGGTGTCAATTTATCCTGGTTCCTGTTTTCACCTTTTACATTTTTTTAGTGGACGAGCTCGGTGTACCTCTTCTTTGATGACTGGTTATTTTTATTTTGGTTCCCACATTTTCCGTGTTCTCCCGTGTTTTGAATGTTAGCATGTATGTGAGTGCCTTGTATTTCTTACATTTTTGTTTTTCGTTTTAAGGCTTCAGAATGCTGCATTGGACCATATAATTTTAGCTGATTCACCTCAATTTTGTGGCTTTGCAGGTTGTTCAAAGCAATCTACTTTTAGATTGGTAATGATGATGAAGTGCCAGAATAGGGAAAAAACAGAATTGTGAGGGAGATTATGAAATATTGTGCTTGCTTGTCATTTGTGTGAAAGCCAATGGAGTAATACAAAGTATTTTTTTCTCAGCCTAGCATCATCGGTGTTTGTTGAAAGAGATGTTACAGTATTCTATCTATATGTGTTATATAAAGAAATTTTCTCATATCATATCATTTGAGTGTTCATAGCGTGTATGTCCTTCTCATATAATTCCAGCTTTCCTTTACTATTTTATTCCCATTTCATGAAGAAAGCACTAGCTGTCCTTAGATGGCGCATATTTTCCTTTGCCCAGTCTAATTTCATTTTCTGTCTTGTTCTGCCGTGTACTCAATTTGAGGTTCTGTTTTAATTTGCGTAGACATTTTACTTTATTATGCTCTTTTGCAAACAACAAATGGAAAGCAATAGCTCATACATCAAATTTCATTTCTGTTACCTGATACACAGTAGGGTCTAACTGTCTATTTGACAGTTGTTTTGGTTTCTTGCATATGATGGGCTGCATAATAGTTGAAGTTTACAAGGTTTTAAGGGTGAAACTACAAGGCTTGCCATCGTACAGCAATGGTGACAGGGAACAGAGTGGAGTGGATCTACATGAAAAACTGAACTAGAATTCAAATAATCTATAGGGATATGAGACAAGGGTGTGATCTAGAATCAAGTCCCATGCACTATTTGTGTTTTTCTTGAGCAAGCGTCTAAGCGTGTGTCAGTGTGTATCTAACCTATTTTATAAAGAGAGTGTAAAATTCTGCATGTGTGCAACATTCATGACAACATGAGAAGAAAGGGAGCAAGTCGGGTTGAGCACAAAGAAGAATAGGAGATGCGAAGTAGAAAGGAAAAAGGAGAAGGCAAGGTAATCTTGGCGCAGATGAATTCACGAAGGACATACCAGAGACATTGACCACAAATGCAAGTACATACCAGACATTGACCGCAAATGCAAGTAACACGATCACCCATATTTAAGTACTAACATTGAATATTTGTCATATAAGCCTTGACCCCCTGCACAACAATGTTTTTAGAGGTGGGTCGCGCTCCAACTAAGTGTCACTAGGGAGAATGCATATATCTGCTGCATCTTATGGGAAATATAGAACTGTATCATGGTGCGTGATTTTTCATGTGTAGCAAGAAAAAAATGAGATAACCGTAGCAACGCACGGGCATTCAACTAGTTAAGAACAACACCAGTGTTATGATTGACGGAGATCGGGGATGACTATACAATATATTGTGATGCATCAAAGAATGGATTATGATGTGTATTGATGAAAGATCAGAAATTTATTGCTTATGGATCAAGACAGTTGAGGCCACATGAAGTCAATTATCTAACACACACGATTTCGAGCTTGCAGTAGTAGATTCTGCAATGAAAAGTTGGAGACATTTTCTATATGGAATCAAATGTGAGCTATATAAATCATAAGAGGTCGAATACTTCGTAGTTCAACATGACTCCATGGAGATGACTGGAATTGATTAAACATTATGATTTTATAATCAAGTACACTCTGGGGAAATCAAATGTTGTAACTGGAAATTTGAGTCAGAAAGTTTCTTACAACATGTTAGTAGGCAGAGAGTTACCTAGATAATTGTAGAAATAAATAGCACAAGTTCAGATAGAATTCTAGGAAAGCAAAAGAGATTGGAGGCATAGTAGCAAGGGCAATTATGGGAGAGATAAATGTGGATGTAAAGCAGAATATTATCAATAGACAACAAAAAGATTTACAAGTTCGGCGAATCTCAAAGGGAAGAACATCAGTATTCACTCGGAAGGATGAAGATTCATTATGGTTTCAACGACAACTTTGTGTACCTAGTCGGCAACGCATTACAAGCGAGAGGAAAGTGAGTGGTCAACAAGCGATGCATAAGAACTGAGAATACAATTTGGCAAGAAAATCAACATACACGACTAATATTTCCCGTGCATTTGCGATGCGGGGAAAGTTACACATGCTTTATTCCTAGAAGCATAGCAAATAGGCCACACACGCTTATTTCCAAGAAAACATGTGCGATGGGCCCCAAAATTGAACACGATTCATAACGGTGAATCATATGAAATGTGTCACCCACTCTTTCTTTAGGTGAAGTGTGTGCAATGTCAACAACATCGCACAAGGTAGAGTCTGAACCGTGTGCGATTAGTGGCATCACACACAATTTCTTCTACCCATGTGAGATCTGGCTGGTCAAATATGTCGATTTATAACAGGATGTGTAGCTTGGGACTGAGAACGGGGCAGAGGCCTAGTGGTTGGGGTCACTGTGTGGCGGCCCAACGACCTGAGTTCGATCCCCGTCAGGGGAATTTCCTGAAATTCTTGCAAAGGAGTATTTCTTGTATAAAAATATGCCCTAGGTGCTAGTGCCCATGGGTCGCATTTTTTTTTTTAGCTTGGGACGTGGACTAATCGCTCTCGGGTACCGGCGCAACCGATTTTTTTTGCGCTCAAAGATGATTAAGTCTTATATTTGTACAAAAAAGTTTGGCCAGGAATGATTCTCATACAAATCGGGAAAAAAAGACAAATCTATGACGAATATAGCGTGTATATAGTGTCTTTTTTTTTTGAAAATCTTTAACCCTGGGTGAAATTGGATTTATTTTCTGGCAAATATTTTCATACGGATACAATACTTGATCATGTTGCCTGACTGAAAGTTTCGCAATTTTTTGAACTTTTTTTATATTTGTTTTATATCTGGTAACCATGTGCACCAACGTATTTTTGATGTAGCTTGGCCTTATAGTGAAGGTTGTTGTACAATTTGCGAGTTTTGACATGACGATGTTTTTCTAATGGGTTGTAAGATTGCTCGAGAATCCTTCATAAATAGCAGATCAGGGATAATAATCATTTAATAAACACTAATCTCATGTTATGTTTGGATTATTTTCTATTTTCTGTTTGGCTCACCGAGGTTATAAACACAAAGCACGGTTCAGCAAAAGTCTCAGCCTGAGTTACTTGTTCCGAGTTCCGACGCATTCCTCGTCTGTTGCTAAGGCTATCTTCTAGGAGTATCTAAATGTTGTATTTGGTGTGTTACTACTAAGGAATAGTAGTAATTAATTGGTAACCACATGGCGAGAGCAATCCAGGCAAAATGTTACTTTTTTTAATCTACCACTACACCCATCCGACGGTGGCATGGACTCAATGCAAACGCGGTGACAGTGGCGTCGCCCGTCTCTCGCCCATACACGTCCGACCTCTTGTGTTGCAGACTTGCAGTGCTGGCATTGGCATCGTAGAAAGTACACCCAGAAAAAATTAGATACGCCGAGAGACAATTCTGAGAGACTAGACGACTCCATAATAAGCAGGCATTGGCATCGTACTAATCAGCATTTTTA
Source organism: Poa pratensis (assembly GCA_947311845.1). Lineage (NCBI taxonomy): Eukaryota > Viridiplantae > Streptophyta > Magnoliopsida > Poales > Poaceae > Poa > Poa pratensis. Next base: position 64,596,258 of record CAMZMU010000036.1, on the reverse strand, counting down.
TATATTAAGCTGAAAAATCTCAGTATGTACATATCATGTCAGCACCATCTGAACTTATCTCAAATACTGCTGTTTCATCGCCTCACAAAAGGGCAACTGCCAGTCTACGACAAGTCCCAGAATCGTAAGTCTGCTAAATTTGCTCCAAAATAAAAGCAGGTAGGCTGTTTATTAAATGATTATTATCCCTGATCTGCTATTTATGGAGGATTTTGAAGCAATCCTGCCAATCTTCAGGCATCATCAGTTCAAAATTTCCCAGCCATCCTCATTAGAACCCCCCTGCTTGCCATTGTCTTCGACCACCCAACCTGCGCCTTCGCTGTCGCAGCCATCTATCATTTCAACCATTCTCTCGTCGACATCTGGATCTTCAACAGCTGCCCTTGCACCTTCAGCGACTGTATGTTTATCTGTAGACTCAACTGCTTCCGCAGTCCTATCTGACGAACTCCCGCTCTTGTGAAGCGAGGAATGCAGCGAAGAGGAAAGACTTGACATTGTTGATCGCTGCAACTTGCTCCATGATAAGCGCTCATTCACTATTCGCTTGAGTTGCGACACATCCTCACAGATAACAGCCATCTCACCTCTGCATAAGGAAAGCCATATAAGAATTGCAGTACTCCATTAGATTTAATATCCTTAATATAAATAATTAAGAATTAGCTGACTGGTACAGTGGTACTTCAGAAATGATATCTGAACAGTTACAAGAATCACACTAAATAACAAAAGGAAAATCCAGGACGTACAAATATATAATGTTTTAGACACTTGCACAGTTCCCAATATGTAACTTGACGGCTATTTTTTACTGATATGTTGGTAACATAATTTCGTGGAAATATTTCACATGAAAAATCAAATGGGGCTATTTTCACCTAATCAACTTCGATAGCTCTTCTGTATATTAGTTGCCCACATAGGGAAGTTGGACTGCAGTCTTTAAAACATTATTTATTTCTGAACGGATGTATTACACAAGAATTATCTGATTTACAATGTCGCTAGGAAGACTATTATACTGATTTCATAACCAAACTACATAAGGATTATTTTGATTTTCGAAGGTGTAGGAGTATGTTTGTGATCATCTTCCGAAGATGATAATAGATCATAGAACGTTCCAAAGTACCATCAATTATAGTCTATTTGAGATAATTACGTAAAGTACAATTATAGTCTATTTGAGATAATTACGTAAAGTAAGTAATGCTGAATGAAACAGTTTAGTGATACCAAAGTAGCAAACATTAAATGAGAACTTACTGAAGTGTATCCACAATTCGACCCCGTTCAACCAAGAAGTCCTTCAGCTGCTCATCCAAACAATACAAAGCAACATTAACAATTGTTCTAGCAGTACTAAAAGATAAAACGTGGATGAACTCCGCAAAATTATCAATAAAATCATTTATGAGACTGAGTAAATAGTGATAATCAGTACTTCCTCTGTCCCACAATATAAGACATTTTGGCAAGCTAAAACGGTTTGCGAAAAACGTCTTATATTCAGAGGGAGTATCAAACGTAAAGCAAGATAACTTAGGGAACATGAAAATAACACAGATAAAACAGCAAAATAATATAAAGGCTGCAGGCTCAAACCTTCAAATTCTCCTCAGCTTCTTTCTGCAGCCTTCTTGATTCTTCAACAATGGAATTCATCTCCTTTTCCTGTTTGCTAAGTAGTGCCTGAGCCGAAGCTTCCTTTTCAACCTTTTCCTTCTCAGCCTCTTCATATTCCTGTTGTGCAGCAGCCAATCTTTCCTCGAGAGTTTGCTGTATCTATGTAGACCAAATTTGCAGGTCATGTTTAGATTCAAGTCAAAGTTAATTTGCAACTCAATGTATCCAATATAAACTACAAATTCTTTTAAACTAAGAGCAACTGTGTTTTTTCATAAAATTATTTTAAATTATGAGCAACTATGCTTTGTCATAAAATTAAGTTTGTGTAACAATAAATGACAGAACATCTGGATACAACCAAGACATGACAGACCATCTATTCTATGTTCTTTTAGAGAAACTTGGTCCATGGAGAAAAAATATGAACTCCTATCATTAAAGAATTAACATGATGCCAACTATAATAACGTAGGAGGGGTCATATTCAGTTATTCGCTTCCCTTTCAGTTTTCATGCAGGATGGTAGCTACATGCAAAATATGCTATTAAACAAAAGCATAAAGATACTACCTCTTCAATCACAACTAGATAACTATTCCTCTCTTCTGACAGCCTCTGAAGTCGAGATTGGAGCTCACGTGCCTCCGTGGTCAAAATAGATCTCTCACCAAAAACCTCACCAGCATGCTGTATATAGCGAAATGATCAGATTCCTTCAGGCTAGGTAACTCATTGAGTTCCCACTTTCATAAAATAATAATTGATCAGGGGGATAAAAGAGCAAACCATATCATTTGCTTCTTTTGCATGATTCAACATCTCTTTGAGCTCCTCAACTTTGGTGAGAATGCTTGTACCAGCAATAGATGATTCACACTTGGCCACTTTAGCCTTTTCTTCAAGAAGTTCTACATCCTCTATCATCTTCGTAACCAGCTCAAGTGAGGGTAACAGATCATTCTGCATTATGCCACAACACAACATTAAGTGTCCAACTAAAATAGCGATTGGCGAAGCAGCCATTATAATAGACAGGGTGTATTTGAACTCTTAGATAAACCAGTATTCACAGTTTTCCAAATACATCAAGTATTATAAAGAAAGCTAACAAATAAATCATGGTTGATTCAGCGTCTTGGACAGAAGCACAGGAAAATCATGTGTAGTTTTAGCTCTGTAGACGTTCAAATGTGAAGTAGCTATAGGTCAGCTATCATAAATGGTGTTTTCTTAGAAAGAGGGTTTCATTTGCGGAAGTTTCTTATGTCAGACTGAGCACACAAGAATGACCAATATGCAGCGTATTCACTGCAATGGCCAAAAATGACTTCTTGATTACCTACTACAGCCTGGACTGACTAGTGACTGCAGCAAGCAAGCTAACACCAAATGACCATTTTCATACTAGATCAGCCGCTCTCCTACAGATTCAAAAATGCTGCCAAATCTTGAAAATCTTCTTTATATACACCAGAATAAGTATGTTCATGACACAAGATCTGCCACTCTCCTATATATATTCTTCTTAGTTTCCTTCTTTGCTATCAGCCCATTCAAAGGAGTCGACTAATGGTTCACTTCATGTCATGTATGAAACATGATGTATTGAGGTTGACTTGTGCCTCAGGGTGATCTCTTTTAACAGAAAGCACATCGTGTCTAATCAGCCGTTTTAATCCATACATACTATTAACACACCAAAAAAAAGGGCTTCATTTTCTTTCACATACTTCTAGTAATCAAGTCATGAAACTAGACGTGAATATTAACACCATGCAATTTTTTAAAGATAATATAAAAAGGGCCATGCAAAATAAGAGAAAAGTGTGAACAACAAACTAAGTGCAATCCACATACCCACAGGTGCATGTAACCATACAAACATACAAGCACATGGGAGTTAATGTGCCCATAACAAATGTTTCTAAAAGGTCAGCACAGAGAGTTTCTGTAGATAGAGTACCTTCTTGTTTTTGGCATCAGCAATGGAATCCTCAAGTGACTCAATACTAACAGAATGGCTTGAATGAGTTGAAGCCATCGGGACAAAGTGATTAGAATTGAGATCGGGAATCAAATCACTTTCAGAAGATAAGAATGTGTCACCATGCTCAATTCTATGCCCTGACTGCTGCTCGTTGTAATCAATGTCCACACTGTTTATATCCTTCTGCACTAAGACTCCAGCAGACCCAACAAAGGATTCTCGGATGTCTGGGATAGGAGAATCCAGCACAGATGCAAAAGCATCTTTTTCAATACTGACAAATTTAGGTGATACTTCACTGTTGGGAACAGGAGCAGAAGTCTTGGAACATATGTCCAGATAATTATAAGGAAGCTTCACAGAACTATCCTCAAAATATTGCTCTTCGACTTGTGCAACATTAAGATTTATTCTGTCATTCCCATTTTTTCCCATGGGTGATTGAACAATATATTCGCTTGATAAAGATCCACCATTTCCAACTGGATTATCTGAATGATCTAAGTTACCCGTATAAAAGGATTTCAAATGATCTTCAAGGGTCAAATCACGCAGCTTATCATTACGTTCAGGGGCAGGATAGGACAGGAAATCTAGCTGTTCACTCATCGCTTGGAATGATGGAGTTACATCCAGTTCACCCACTACATTTTCTTGCATGTCAGTTATGACCTCTTTAGAAGATGTGCATCGTGCAGAATGAACACTTCCATTAGCTTCATCCCGCACATTATACCCTGATTTGGTAGTCAACTCATTAGCATAACTTCAGATTACAGGAAAGGTAATAACTGAGTACTATTATCAATAGAGAAAATATTCCTGCAACTTATTGAAGATAAGGAGTGTGTCCAGATTAGCGCTAAAGTGAAACCCGCAGGAGCTCAATGAGCCTTTAAGGCAATCGTAAGAAAGTCTTTGACACAGCCTTGAGACATTATTTTACTTGATACTAAAAAAAGGTAAATTTCAAAACAGTCACCGGTACGTTACCCAAATCACCAAGTGCTACACAATTTAGCTTTGGGCTCACAGCCTTATCCTAAAACCAGAAGATCCAAACACCACAATCCCTACACGACGCTAACAACTAACGCATGAAACATCTTCAGTTAGATCTATTTTACAGTAAGGATATATCGACAAAAGTATCCAGATCGCCCATGATAAAATGTAACCATCAGCATCTCAATATTTATACTTACCAGCAGATGATGAACTTCCCGTTTCACGCACACCATGGTTAGCAGATACGTTTCTGACAAGGTCGCCCACTAATACCTCGGGTTCGTGATGGATGCTAGAAATCCCAGTTGAACCTGTCAAAGATGGGATGGCTTTGTCAAGTAACCACCGTGGAATCAATATATTTATGGCGCTATATTGCGACAGGCTACGTCATACAGTGATCAAATAGTCTCAATATTCAAACTTACCAGCAGATGATGAACTTCCTGTTTCACGCACACTTTGATTAGAAGATAATAAGTTTCTGGCGAAGTCGTCCTCAGACACTGCAGCTTCGTGACCAACGCTAGGAACTCCAACTGAGCCTACCATAGATGGCATGATTTCGTCAAGGACGGCAACCACAGCAGAATCAGGATCGTTGTTGTGCTCAATTGCGACAGCCTTCAGCATACGAGGGTCGACCTGCAGAAAGGGTCACATACAAAATGTTACCACTTCGACAGAAGCAGCGGAAAACATATACCCTGCAGGGCAGATTACCCATGCGCATAAAACGATTTCCTCTAAGGCCGGGATAATCCCCACCAATCCCAAAAAAAATACAAACAGGGCCTAAAAGGAAGAAATTCCTCAAAAAATGCCTAAAAGGAAGAACCAAACTAAGGAAAACCCGATCTAAAAATACTCTAGTCTGCGCAGGGATCACAGACCGCATCAAGGCTACTAGAGTGCCCAATGGAAATCAATGTATCAATCTGTAACGAAATCTCTCCTACAAGTGAAATTCAGAAGAACCCGGACACTCACCTCGCCGGCTAATTAAAAATTCCTATCACCTCCCCCTTCTCCTCCGAGCAACACAAGTAGATTCATGCGAGACAGAACGGGGAATCGATCGATTCGTACCTGAGGGAATAGCTCACAGAGTGAGCGGAAGACGGTCATGTGGTCGCCCATCTCCGAACCCTAGAAGCCGAGGAACAAGGATCGGCGATGAAATACAGGGAGCCGGCGACTGAGGGCTGGTTCCGACGCCGCGTTGGGGATAGATTAGGATTTGGGGGCGGCTGCTCTTTGATTGGGCGAGGGGAGGAGAGGAGGCGAGAAGTAGTGAAGAACGGATTGAATTGAACGAAGGTGAGGAGGCGGTACCCGATAAAGAGTCAGACCGACTCAGGGCTGAGCGATGGATTTTACCCGGCTGGCCCTCGCTTACGTTTTACATTTAGGCCCTCCTTTTTATAATAAAAACATCAGCCTCCTTGGCTGTTTTTTTTTTTTACAATCTATTCAATATTATAGCAGCAAATAGTACAAGGTAGAGATAAATTAGCTAACTACAGCGATTTCAAAAGAAATACTAAAAGAGACGAGCAAATCTTCGAAATCTCCAAGCCCTTTCTTTTTCCATGACACAATCTTGTACTTTTCTGAAGTTAGTCGTAGAACAATGAAAAAGATACAAAACCATAAACCCGTGAATACCAACGAAGTTTCTCCCATAATTTTAATTTTGAGCTGCAATGTCAAACATTTGTGCACGCACGCATCCATTAAATTAATCAACCAACATCGTCAAGAGTACCAACACTTATATTTCAGGAAAAAACAATCGAACAAATTGGTTGACATCGTTGGGAGCCGAGAGAACGAATCACCATTGTCGAAAACGTAGTAGCCAGGACAGATATTGCGAGGACAATCCTCCTCGCGGCAACCATGAGAAAAAAATCCAAAATGGATCAGGCGAAGCAAAATCTGAAGAACCATACCTAGACAAATACTCCCTCCGTTCCTTCTATATAAGGTGTATAGTTTTTACTGAAAAGTCAAACTTGACTAACTTTGACCATGTTTTTTGAAAAAACTATTAATATTTGAAATACTAAGAAAATAAAATATGAAAATATATTTCATGATGAATCTAATGGTACTGATTTGATATTGTAATTGTCAATAATATTTTCTGAAATCTTGGTCAAAGATAGTCAAGTTTGACTTTTCAGGAAAAACTATACACCTTATATCAAGAAACGGAGGGAGTATAATCTTTCAACACCACCATTGACGCTGGGAAGTAGATCTCATCGTCGAACGAAGGGCCGAAGATTACTTATTATAGATGAAATCATCTCCATTGAAGAAGAAAACAGCTACCAAAACCCTAATCCAATCTATTAGGAAACACTAATTTTACTGAAAACTCCACTCATAGATCGGGTTCCCCACCCCTCCAGACGCCGGCGAGGCCGGCCGGAGGGGGAACCGACCTATGGTGGAAACGGAGGTGGTGGCGGCGGCTAGGTCTTCCGAGAGAAGCTCTCGTAGGAACGGGTACCTCCTTGGTTGGGTTTTCACAGTTAAACAAAATTTGATTTTTGTTCTTTAATTTTTGCTTAAGCGTGTGTAGGTACGATGGGTTGGGGGCTGATTTATGATTCCTACAAAGAAAGAGTACGCAGCTGTATAATTCAAAGGAAACGGAAGAAGGTGATAGACATGTGTGTGAACAGCCGAATCATATCTTAGCCACGAAGGAAGTATTGATGACGATCTACGACATTTGACCTATAATAATGGAAAATACAAGATGAACTGTTCTATGACGTTGCCTCGTCCAATTCAGCGTAAGTACCGACGTACACAGTGCAAACGCAAAATGTATTCAGGTTGAATTATTACTGTGGAAACGGTAACTGAAATCAATTTGCTGCCGACAAGCAGCATCGAGCCATCCTATGCATGCAAAGGACATCACAGCTTCAGAAGATGTCACAAGCCACAGCATAGGTTCAGGAAGATACCACCGCAAACACATGTCATGCTTATATGCCATAGATTTTTAAGAGTACGGGTCTGACTTTGACCTGAGAACCGAGATGGTACCAATACATGAAAGTTGCAGGAGTACAGATAAACCGCCAGGCTACACCATCTGGCTGCTCGACTCGGTTCAAAACAATAGAGCCAAAATGAGTTATCCTTATGTGAGAATTTAAACTGTCTAATGACCATTTTAGAAGCTACTATCTGTAGCCGAAGATAGGAGCTAGTCCACCTAGTAATGACTAATCATCCTCCTCCACCTTCAGGTCCTGCAGCTTGCCCAGAACATCGTCGCCATTATCCTTCCCATGCTTCTCCTCATCATCGCCGTCATCCTCTCCATCCTCTTCTTCATCATCATCTTCCGGGTCCCCCTCAGGATCGTTCTCATCCACTGGGCCCAGCACTTCCACCGAGTTCTTGCCTCCCTTCAGATCTCCTTCACCTCATCAATCCCTTCATCAGAAATGAAGTTCGCATTGATGTTCAGCAGCACAAAACCTGGCTTGTTCGTGACTGCTTGAGCAAAGCACCTGGCTCCAGACCTCTGAAACAGATTTGTGCTCACATCAAGCTCCTTCAGGTCTGGGTGGCCTTCTTGCAGAGATTGTGCAATTGCCACAGCACCAGCATCCTTCAGTTCATTCTCAGCCAGGGTGAGCTTCTTGAGCGACTGCATTGCTGTTAAGCATTCTGCCAAGCCTTTGGCTGCTGCAGCAGTTATCTCATTTCCGGCCATTTCAAGGATCTCCAACTGAGGTGCTGAGTGTTTCAGGACATCTGTGATTGCTAGTGTACCCTCGTTCTCCAGATTGAGGTCACTCAGATACAGCTCAACAGATCATGAAGCTTTGGAAGCGTTTTGCTAAGAGCAACCCTGCCTCGACACCAAATAAATTGTCCCTGATATCAAGCTTCTTCAGACGGCTACACGTCCCTAATGCCTCAGCCAGTGCCACTCCACCATCAGATCCTATCCTGGTAGCAGAGCACCTAAAACTCTCCAGATTTGGAGAACGCTTAACCATCTCAGCAATTGGCATAGCACCTTCATCACCAGTCATATTGTTGTGGAAGTGAAGAACCTTAAGATTCTCAGTTGAAGGAATAAGCTCAGACAGAGCTTTTGCAGCTTCCTCTGATATACCATCGTTCATCACATATAGTTCTTCAAGGCTGTCCTGTGATTTCAGCAGTTCGCTGAATGCCCTGACACCCTTCTCACCTAAAGCATTGTCAGAGATGTTCAGGTATCTCAGTACAGAGCCTGCTAGAGCTTTGGAGAATATGCGCATCACATCAAGGGCTTCATCCTCAGGCCTTCCAGCAACAAAATCTGAGAGATCTACCTCTGTGAGCTGTGTTTTTATTGATTCAAGAATTGGCCCAGCAATTGGCAGCACCAATACCAAAGCTCCTATTGCTGAAACAAATCCTCTTGTAAGAGGATCCTGTTTTGTTAATGGACTAAGAAGTTCCTTTGCTTCGTCTGCCTCAATGAAAGCACGCTTGCCACCAGATATATCAAATACAGTATCAGCAACCTCAAGAGGTGTATCAATAACAGGTGCTTCTGGTTCTGCGGTTCTCCCTGGGCCTTTTTTCAGGACTTCCAGCATCAGCTTGCTAGTTTCTTTTGCATATAGCTGGACAGCAGAACTCCCGTCACCATCAGGCTCTTTCTTAAAATGCTCATCTGCAGAAGCAAAGCACATATCTTCGATCCTTTTAGCATTCTCGTGAGCCTCTTCTTTGCCCAAAAGGCCATACTTGCGGGAGAAGATTGACTCAGAAGACAGATTCTTGGTCATCCTCTCTACAAGCATCAGACGAGTGCTTTCACTCGGTGGCCACAATTTGATGGAGAATGTCCGGGGTTGGAAATCTTGCGCTGCTGAATCCATGTGGAATTGGGGCACTTGCACAACAACCTGCTGACAAACAGCAAGGATAAGCATAAACAAGATCCCAATTTACAGAAAGTATTACAATATACTAAGTAAACAATGAAATCAGTGAAGTATTTGAGGGCCTGTCACTGAGGTAGCAAACACTAGCACCAACAAGGATAAACTGAACATCAGCTAGCAAAACATACAAAATCTACGGTCTAACATCATCATCAATCCGTAAAGACAGGGCATTTTGCTCAAAACAGTTTGTTTGCAGGCTATATCAATGATACAATTAGCAATTACAGAACGAGAGTTTAACCCAAAAAGGAGAAAATAATGATGTGATGTAGCTAGCAGTGTTACCATTGACGGTCTACTATATGGCTCAACTGGCTACCGCTAGTATTTTTACACAACTAGCAGCCCTAAAAGCACTATAATGCTTCCGAGTTGAGAAAACAATAAGCTGCTATTAGATAGAACCTCGAGATCTAGTTGATCAAGCAAAAACTTTCAAGTTACTGCAAACTGTCAGTTCCCAAAGCCATGCATTAACTTCAGGTTCCATGTATACAAGGATGGATTGCGATTTAACAGTAGCAGTTTAATCGCTAGATCTGTCGCCGTATCCGAATCTAATTTCAGCACAAATTCGAAGCTTAAGCTAAGCAAAACAGCGTCTACTATCAGTCAAAACAACTAACTCCGGTTCAGGGTGTCGGGATAGCGACCACGCGTAATTTTCGCCCGATGCCCATGACACCGGGAAGACGAGAAGAATACACAGGAGGAAAACAAACTCACGGATATTTTTTGGAAAAAAAAGTCGCGGATCTGATTTCAGGAGCTCTCCGATCTAAGCCAGTTTAAGAAGGATCTACAAACGAGCACGACACAGAAATCAGATGCGGCCTTTTCTTACCTCAGATCTCAACGTCGGCACCGTCGTGACTCGAGCCCGGCTGCGTCGAGGGGGGTAGAGGATGGGGGCGGCGCGCCGGCCGGAAGGAGGCGGGAGGGAGAGTCGAGGGTTTGTGCGAGGGGAGACTGGAACAGGAAGATGCGGCGGCCGGCGGAGATGCGGAGGAGCGTGGGGTTTGTGTAGTGGTGGGCTTCTGTAGGGTTTCTTTTTTTTAGTAGGGTTTCTGGATGCGGTTGCGTCTCGCGAGTCGCGACGTCGCTCCGTGGCCGTCCGATCCGGGAGTTTGGGGAGCGGGGGCCGGAGCGTGGGCTCCTGACCGTACGATTTTGGGGAGTTGTTTTTTAGGGGAGCGTCAGTTTGAAGTGAGCGCGCCGGGATACTGTCGGTGATCCGGGTTTCGAAATTCAAAACTCAACTAACTGCATCGAAGAAAAATGATCTACTGTAGTAGGTTCTCGAGCATGCGGCGTAGGCCAGGACTGAACGCAGAAATTGTATGGCTAGCGATCCGATTTCTGAAGAAATGGGCGATAATTGAGGTTTGATTTGTAAATGGATGGATGAGATTGCTACTGTGGAATCGCAGTTGCAGCGATCTCATTCCTGAGCACCCCTAACAAATGAAGTTCTTGATCGAACATGATCTCCAGGTAGTACTGGGTACTGTATTGTTCATTCGTCATTGTTGTTGTGAGCAAAGCAATGGTGTAAAATTCTCGATCATTCGCAAGGCATTCGAATTTCAGAATCGTCTGTCAATCCTAAAAAAATACTTTTTTCCCTATAATAAAACATCGACTTCACCCCTTCAAGTTTCAGTATCAAAACCAAACTACCATTACAATATCAGCGCAAAAATAATAATAATAATAGCATTACAGTAAAGTAGCTTCCGGATGATTTGCACAGCTCCCTCTATTCAACAGATAAATAGTCAGATTATGAAAATATGCAGTTCTGCACAACTGCTCTGAAACAGCAAAAAAAATACACTGTTTCTCCTGCAGTGAACTTTCAGAGGCTGGCATTACAACTAAAAGGGGGAGGAGAGAAAACAATGCATTCCTTCTCACGTGCTAGACTATTTAGCAGAACCGGAATCATGTCACTTGTTCCACATTCTTTTCTGCGCATCAAAACTAGCAACAACCGCAGACTGCTTCTTGGAATTCAGCAGTTTCGCTACCTCCGTGTAGTAAGCGTTCGCGTCGAGATAATCCAATACCTTTACTAGCTTTCCATTCGTCTGGTGGAGGACAGTCTGACCATCCGTCTCTATATGACCAGAACTAACACTGATAGCCCTTTCAGTGATTGAGTGATTTATATGCGATTGCTGAACCAAGAACACAGCGCCAAGAAGCTCCCCAAGGAACATGTCCTGCGATGTTGAAAAGGAAAATAAGGAGAAATCGAAGGTCTGGTAATAAAAATGAACGACTTGAATATGAACCGTTCAAATGAAATATTTTAGTAAGGGTTTCTTTCACTGATATTGGCCATTACTGAATTGTAGCACCGTAAAAGACAATGCTCATGGGTATGTGGATGTATAGACGAATGAAATAAGATCATCAGAGAATATTTGTATGGAAGTTATTGCCTTTTATTTGGAGAGTGTATCATGTATGTATAACAACACTATTTATGGTTCATTGTATTTTAACTAGTACTACATTACGATAGTCTGGATATCAAACTTGTAATACAAACTTACAATGTGACGATATGCTCGGTTAGTCTTTTGCAGTTTCTGCATTGACAGCAACAGCTGACCCACAAATGATGATTCAGGAGTCTTCTCAGCAGCATGTAGTGATCTTACGACTTCTTCGAAAGAAGCCACCTGGCGCTGAGCTCTCAAAGGAATGAGAGTGATGTCTAAATCAGATTCTACAACAGCCTTGGCAGCTTGAGGGTCGAGAAAGAAATTGAACTCCGAAAACTTATTTGATGGAACAGTGAACACATTGCCTTCCTCTCCATTTCCATCAGCCAGATGACTCCCGACTATATAAATGTGCTGTGTAGAATTAAAATTCGAATTTTTTAGTTAAAAACTTTCTTCCATTGAAATGCAGTAAGGTATTCACAATGTTTGGAAACTAACCTCAATTATTGATTTTGCTTCTCTGTCAGATAGAATGATGTTAGCTATGTTTGTGAGAGGACCATTTGTCAGGATGGTTATCTTGTCATTTTGTTTGAGTTCTTCCCTAATATGTTGCCAAACTTCAAAAGCCAATGGCTGTCTAAGCTCAGGGTTCGCCGTGTCCCTTGGAGCACCATATTTTACTGAATTTTCTGCTGTGTACCTGATAAAAAGGAGATTAAGTACCGCATGGTCTACATATCTGTCATACTAGACTGTAATATACTATGTATAATATCAAGTTGTGTCTTTATCCCGTAAAAAAAAAGTTGTGTCTTTATCGTACAGAATGATGTCAGTAAAATCATATTGTGCCACAAAACCCCAAAATATCTAGATCTAAGGTTTTTTGCATTTTAAATCACTGAAACCATGCATTAGTACCTTCTAGGACTTCTGGGCAACACCCGGGCTAGTCCAAAAAGGGTGTCAGTGTCAAGAGAACCCCCAGAACCATGTGGTATGGCCTTCACGTATTCACATCCCAGGTCAGGGGCGCCAAGCGCAGTGATGTTTCCAAGACCTACTGGAATGTCATCACGACCCATCATATGAAGAACGTCATAGATAATATCTATTGTAGCCGGATTTGCCCAGCCATTGCCACTTACCAATATCCCCTGCATATGTAAGAACATAAATGACTATTGGATTTATAGCAGGTAATTGTTTGCTGCGTTCTTCTGCAAACTTTTTTGCAAGTTTATGAAAAGGGGAAATCAGCACAGATAATACTGACCCTTAGGTCAATTGCTTCGATAGGTGCTTTAAGGAGGCAGAGGAGGGCAACAAAATCTCCTGGACTCATATCCATGTCAAAAATGACGGCCTTTCCTCTAATCTGATGTTTGAAATCAGGTTTGTAAACAATCTCTTTGTAGTGATGAAACTGGCTGGTGAAGTTGAAGAGGCCAGTGTGTTCAGGACGATTCAGGACCTGCATGTGGTTATGAGAAAATATTTGACTTGGAAATAGGGCATCAAACGATATGTTGAGTGCAGACTACTACAGAGAAATCTCTTACGCCATTGTTCACTCCATCTATTTGATCATTATTAGTCATCTCTATTGCTCCTTTTAATTAAGAATTTTCATAGTTTTGAAATGGTGTTAAAACTGCAAACTTGGATTGCAAAATGGGTTGTTTAATCAAATTAAACAGAATTTTTATCCTACTGTTTTGGCTGAAGTTTGTTGACTGAAATTCCAAGAATAATAGAGCTTTCCATGTACTTGTATGAAACAAATGTAAGGCTTGATTTTATCAGTAGTCTTAAATGGAGACATACTAGGCATACCTCAAGAGCAACTGCCCCAAAAGCAAACAATTACAAGATTCACAAGTGGATAAAATGCAAAGAAATGGAAGACACAATTTAGGTCGTCCTCAGCTAAACATTTTTCTAAGCATGCCTCAAGGGTTAACAAAAGTTTTGTTAGAAAATATCATTCTGAAGTATGTTCATAACAACAGAGGATCAAATCAAAGTAAGCATGTGCTTCAGAATTAACTACCTCAAGAAAGTTGTCGAAAAACTCTCTATCAAGAGGGCTTTTAACATTTCTATTAGGTTTTGCCTTCACTGCAACAAGTACAGCAACTGAGTCAGGACCTTGCACCTCTTTGGTGTATCCATCCTGGTAAAATATTCAGTCCATTATGTTATATATATCAAGATGACCCCCCAAGTCTTAACGATATAATAATTAAATTTTGCAATTGCGCCTATATCTCTACTGGTACTGACTTTCTGATGCTGTGTAATATACTTAATATATTTCCATTCTAAACTACAATTACCTGGCATTTCCCTTTAATGCTCCCTTTCGAAACGCAAAATGAATCATCGAGTCCTGTCTGAACATGACCGCTGTGCACACCACCTTTCAGTAAGTTAAATTTGGGGGTTGCATGTCCATCAAAGAATGGATTTGATCCATCATGCACACCATACGGTTCATTGGATGTAACCACAGTTATGTTCATCACTTCCATCTCAGCAAAATCGTTCTCACCATTCGGTTTCTGACCGTTGCGCATTATTGAGAGTGCCACACCACACATAAAAGAATCCCACATAAAGTAACTCTGTAATTATTAGAGCGGAAGGAACAAAGTTAAACCAACAACTGAAGTAGGGGTTCAGATAATCTTAAGACATGTAAGAACTTACTGTGTAGAATTGGTCATCAAACCAAGTATCACGAGTAATCTTCAAAGATTGGAACGAGTACTGTGCTTCATAAGTGCTCTGTTGCTCCTCAAATGCCTTGAAGAAGGGCTCAGTGATTGGTATAGTGTTTGTTGCATCAAGTGGCACAAGGGTGATTGGGATACCAGAGTGAAAGACCTGTCATACCAAATAAAGAGGCAACACTAACTCCAAAGGCATTATAGCGTATTAGATGCTTGACGCTGGTTACAGTAAACAACGTGTGTACATCTAAGTTACCTGATACGCGCCAAAAGGGTCTCCAAATATGTTGAACTCAGCATACGGATTTTTAGTGTAAGCTGTAAACATGTTGCCATGGTCACCACATTGTCGTGGCACGCACGATGTGTCGTTCTTGGGGCAGCAGCCAGTGGGATTGCGCGATCTCACACCCCCACCCATTATGTAAATGTGCTTCACGTTTTTCTTTAGGTGTGGATTCCTCATTAGGAACAGTGCAAAGTTTGTATGTGTTCCAGTGAGGAAGACAGTCGTTGGCCCAGCGGATATAGTGTCAATCATCACTTGTTGAGTTGACGGTTGTTGAAGAGGGGAGTATCTTCTGTTTCCCTGATTCAAAAGCCAAAAGGAAGTTAAGAAATGTAGTGCCTTCCAGTATACACTTCCTGAACTAATATACGACCATATTTCCAGAAAAAAACCATAAATGTGGATCTTTATCTTTGTTTTGTACCTGAGGAAGAATTTCACGCCGAACTCCATAATTCGCGTTGATGTCCAAACGGCCACCTGCTCCCTGCGGAATTGCTTGTCGGTATCGACACCCCCCTACTGTTGACATTTCCTGGAGAATTTCAGTCACAAGCAAAACAAATACTGAATAACTGTAGTCGACTGAAAAATAGCAATGTAGAATTTGATGGTGCGGAAATTGCAAGAAGAATAGGATAGAGACAACCCATATATTGGACCTGATCAATTATTGATAAATAGCCACCAACGTCAGGATAAATTCTACCATCATCCGATATACCACCCTCTCCTCCGACTCCCACTGCAATGTCATCACGGCCCATCATGTAGAGGAGATCATACAACTGGTTTACGGCATGGCCAGCATCAGCCCATGAGTTTGCGCTGATAGTTATAGCCTGTGAAACACTACCAAATTAATTTCTGAACAACAGGGTCACAATTAATTTCTGAACAACAGGGTCACGGGGATACAAGAAAACACACAATGAAGTACAGTTGAGCTCATAACACGCTCACACATAACATACTCTAGACTTCTACGCCTTTTGGACAGATAACATTTTATATTTTTCTTCAATGCGAATTACATCTATAACCACAACTGTTATGCAAACGACATTAGGCCAAAGTACCAGTGTTAATTAATAGAACAAAAGTAATATAACTAGTAGATCTGAATCGGTAAATCTGAACTAGATAAAACTCATGCAAGCATTTCGTCGAGCAATTTCCAAGGGGCCTAAAATACAGCCATTTCTAAGGCGAACCTACCTCTGAAGATCATGAAGGATTAGGAGCTAGGGAGCAGCATGGTTGCACGGCACCCGTCGACAGAGTTAGACAAACGAAGGATTGCGGTTGCCGCCACCGGTCGGAGCACGCAAAATGGCATGTGCCATATCTGCCTCGCCGTGAGCACACAGATTCCGGTGGGCTCAAAGCCTCTAGGCGCTTACGGACCGAAGAGCGGCGTGTAGGTGGCGCGCCGGTGTCCCCCCGCGGGCACGGCTGCTTGAGAGCACGGCCATGAATTCACAGTTACGGCATGGTACGCAGGCTGAGGCCCTCCTGGCCGGACATTGGGTTGGGCGCAGGTTAACAAGAGCTGCTACCCGACCGTATACTGCTGTGGAGCAACGTAATCCCATCTTCTTCAACTTTCGTTCTCCGCCGCGTCGACGCCCTCCCGACACTCGCGGTAGCCGGCGGTGCCGCACTTTCTCGCTGCAACGTCACCACTGCCGGCCGCCGCCGCCCCCAAGACCCCGGGTACCAATCTATTTCCGGGAAGCGCGATATTCCTGACACCTCGACCCTGACCGGCCTGCGAGGTCTCTGACCTGACCAACCTGACCTGAATCTTAGCCGGCGGCGAGGTTTCAGAGAGAGAGCCATCGAAGCTGCACGGGTGGGATGAAACGGGTGAACAAGAGGAACGTAGTCTCCATCGGACGGCTGAACGGGATCCGACGAGATCCTCTTTTTGGTTAGTAAGTTTTTTAATAAAAAATGAGAATATATTAAACAGAAGAAAATATTTATATTATCTTAATACTGCAAACTGAATCATATACAATTAATCTGGAAAAAAATCCCAAATGTTCTCAACGATATATCTCAAAAACGTGTAAAATCTGAATTTAAAATACTTCATATTTTTAGCTACACAAAAATGAAAAATGTATATATTTGAGTATAGTGAACGATGTACATTTTCAAATATCTAAATTTAATTTTTTTAATTCATTTTTGTGTAGACCATAATATAAAAAATGTAGTTTAAGATCATTGACTACATCCATACTTTTCTCTAGCTTTTTTTTTGGAACATATAAATATATTTTTAATTTTTTTAAAACAAAGTGATCGCTGGAGTTCGGGAGGCAAAGTGACTTTTCGACAAAAGAAAAAGTACTACTCTCTCAATATTATGACATACTGAATCATATGGTGGGGGACTGTGAGGCGAGAACGGTGAAATTTACTAATTTAATCGCACACAAAGTAGACTCAAAAGTAAACTATAAGAAAGTTACTATATTAATCCTTTTTTAGAAAATTCTGAAATGTTAGCCTCGAAGTGGACAAGTTTGAACTAACTTTAAGAACAGACAAAATGTAAAGATGAAAAATATGATGCTAACGCGAAGATAACACACTATGACGATGTGTGTAACAAGAGAGATGTGAGGGCAACAGCTTGAGCAAAGGGCATTGATGAGATGGTTGCACAAAGTTTGCCAATATTTCAGTTGGCCCTTTTCTTGTTCGATTAGATCCGATCAATCATGTGGCTATATGTTTGTCATGGTTTTCTCTAAGACGTCATCACATAAACTATTGAAAGGGCAAAGCGACATCTTTTGATGCCGCAAATGGGAATCCAAATTCGATCATCATACTGAGAAAATGTTACAAGTTATGGTACGGATAGCATTCACGTTAATATTCACAATGTAATTTGTCAGGTTTGGAGTTATCGTTGATATCTTCGTAGTGTCGTAGTTGTTGATAGTTTTCCTGAAAACTTGGTCAAACTTTACATTGTTGACTTTCGAAAAAAAATACGCCTTAGTTTGCGAAATGGAAGGAGTACTATATTAATGTGATGCGCAAAAAAAATCAAATTATGGTCAAATAGATTATTCATCGAATGGAAGCAATGTAGGAGTATCTCATAAGCTTTTGACACCACTTAATTATTTACGAGGCTGAAAACACACCCCAAATGTTGTAAAAAAATCTGAAAAATATTTTAGTACACAAACATAATATGCATTTATCATGTCACAAAATCCGGAACAGATTTTGAACCACAACATGAGAAACAAAAACAAAAAAATTCAGCATTATGGTGTTCGTGAATTTTTGCCTGAAAGATGCTAAACCCATAATTTTCTCCATGTACAATTATCTTTAAAAATATTTTTGACAAAAAAAAAACAATGCACTGATTGCTTGCAAAGGAAATCCACTGATTACCGGGCACATCAGCGTAGCAGTCTGAAACGTAACAGTTTAATCGGTTCGTGTTCGCTCGCTACAACACAGATTATTAAACGTGGCCGCCAGACTGCGCGCCCACAGCCAATTAATTTGCATTGGTAGTAGGCCTCCACAGGTAGCGGTCGACGACGAGTCCACGTACTGTGTCGACGTGCATGCATGGCACGCCTGCTGCTTCATACTGTAATACTCATTTTCGTTTTCTCCTATTCCCGACGTCACTCTCCGTTTTCAGTTTGGGGAACCCACGCATTTTCTTTCCACCGAAAGTAGATGTTCAAAACCGGCCGTAAGAATAGTGGAGAACTTAAAAAATACAGGGGAATATATAAGTGAAGATAAGCTCTCCGTATGGGCCGATCGAGAATATGGTGACATGACGCATGCAGAGACCAACAAAATGTTCTGTGCCCATATCCCAGCATAATAACCTGTCAAAAACATTTGTTTAATCGTATGGGCCGACGTAGGCGCCGTATCCACCGTTCATTTTGTTTTTCCTCGCTCACACAAGTTTGGAATGACTATTCTCACAAAAGAAGAGAAAGAACAAGCTTGGAATTAGGGCTGGACATAAACCTCGAATTTCGTTAAGCTTATTGAGCGCTCGGTAACTCGACTCGTTTATGCTCGACTCGTTATCTTAACGAACCGAGCCGAGCAGAAATTTTAGCTCGTTAATACTAACGAGTTTAACAATCAAATTAACGAGTTTCGTGAGCTACTCGTTAAGATCGTTAGCGTCGTGGCAGCATGGCTACAAATCTATATGTTGTAGCCCATCCAACGATTAACAAGTTAGCAATATTTATTTTCATTTGAGTGTGTGAAACTACTATGAGTTTGTGAACTATTTGTTGTCGATTTGTCATTTTTAAACTACTTTTATACGTTTTATGACTGAAATCTTTTCAGATGCATTTTAAGTTTTTTTACATCTTCTTAACGAGCCTTAACGAGCTGCTCGCGAGTGCTCGTGAACGTCTAACGAACCGAGCCGAGCTTTAGTTTCAGCTCGTTATTTTTAACAAGCTTAACGATCTGAGACTTAACGATCTCGAGCCTTAACGAGCCGAGCCTTAACGATCCGAGCAGCTCGTTAGTCCAGCCCTACTTGGAATGACGCAATGCTATCCGAACTCGGAATTTCTGCTCGGCCCCGGAACAAAAAGCGCGAACATTTCTATTCCCCCACCACCGTAGTCCTATTGCCGTCCAAATCATCGGCACCCAGGACGAAAGCGCTCGTTCCACCGGGTGGAGACAGACGACGGAAGACTGCAGAATAATCCAGTAATGGCGAGAGCGACGAGACGAAGAAAATCACGATCTT
This sequence comes from Poa pratensis, assembly GCA_947311845.1. Classification (NCBI taxonomy): domain Eukaryota; kingdom Viridiplantae; phylum Streptophyta; class Magnoliopsida; order Poales; family Poaceae; genus Poa; species Poa pratensis. The sequence goes on along the minus strand of CAMZMU010000036.1, from coordinate 64,576,377 downwards.
GGACTGGACCGTGGGCGAGCCGCAAACTTTTTTCTTGAGAGAAAGACAATGGAAGCAGCAAATTCAAGACCAAGCAAACATGGTGGGAGGAGCTAGCAGTAGCACAGTAGCTAGCACGGTTAATTACCTCGAGGTCGAACTCGGCGCGGTCCTGCTTGAGGAGGTAGAGGATGGCGAAGAGGTCGTCCGTGTCCACGTCGGTGTCCACCAGGATCCTCCGGGGCCTGCTCGCGCCCGCTCCCGCTCCCGCCGTGGCGATGGCGAACAGCGCCACGAGAAGAAGAAGCGAGAAGGGCGCCGACGACCTCCCCGCCATTGCAACCCAACTCCCAAGCTGGCGGTACTCTTTGAGCTTCTCCCGCGTATGAGTAATAGCAATGGCCAAACGACTCGTGCGTCTATATGTGGGCGAGTTCGTTACTCGATCGCTGTCTCCGGGTCCAGCGAGCTTTGATTGGTCATTTCGGTTCAGACTTGATGGAGCGCGCGTGCTAAGATGTTCTAGCTAGGGGGAGAAGAGATAAGAGAATCGATGGGATAGGTGCCCGATAAGAACCGAAATGGAAAAACGGGTGACCAAACGGAGGCTGCAAATAATGCTTTCACCAGTTGATGGCCCGGCCTAGCTAGGATGCCCGGCTTGAGACTGGGTGCGTGGCGGGGCATGGGCATATGTCCAGAGTCCAAACTCCAAATTATTCGCAAAGAAAAGAGAGTCCAAATTCTCCGGTTAACAGTTGGTTCTTCTATACTAACCAATATACAGCGTGGGTCGATGAACATATATTTTTGGAGCTTTCTGAAAAGAACATATATTTTGGAGCGAGTAACAAGTCTATAGTCTTAGTCTCTATTGTATTTATGCCTTGTTGTAAATAAACACAGTAGATCATTGCAGAAAGTAGAGGGAGAGACGACGTTTAGTAACGCAGTTCGGCATCAACGCCTACATCTGCGGGGCATGCTTACGGACGCTCCTCCCCTTGTACTAATCACAAAAGTAAGTCGACGACAAGCCTGCCACGGTATACAGACACATCAGATCACACACGCCACGCCGATCCGGCCGCCCTGCCACAGGCGCCGTCCGTCCTCGTAAATCTTATGTCTAACCTAGTTTTTTGTCTAGTCTCTTTTGGCTACTACCGGTGCCTTTATATGGCCCAGGTTACTCCAACACCTAATCTAACCACGTAATCCAAGTCCAACTGTAGCCTATACACATATTTGACACAAAAATAACACTCCACCTTGGCAAATATGTCATCTTCATGCAAACACCTGTGTATGTTGAACTTGGCTTTCTTCTTTGCTCACTCGCATGAGTCAGCATCCGAATTCTCAATAGACTCGGCTGCCTCGACCGTACATGTCTCTGCGTCTTGCCTCTCTCCAGCTCCACCTTGAACAATGCTCACGTGCACCTTGTACAAGTTGTTGCCACCAGCTTAGTGTTCGCCTTGACCCTCATGGTTGACTTGTCCCTCTCACCATAATAGAGATAGCCCTTACCATGAAGTTTCCCAAGTGAAATTAGATTCCTTCGAGCTCTCGGCATATATCTAACATCTTGCAGCACCACTTCACCACCCTCTTCGGTCTTGATCTTGATATCTCCCATGCCTATGATACGTTGAGGCGTACCATCGGCTTGATAGACCACTCCAAAATCACCAGACTTGTAGGAAGAGAACCACTTCCTGTTAGACGTCACATGAAAAGAACTTCCAGAATCCAACAACCACACTTTATCGAACAATTCGCTTTCCAAGACAAGAGTATCGCTATCCTCATGAGCAACAACAATATTTGCAGATTCATTAGCCTTCTTCCACGTTGGACAAAACCTCCTGATATGACCCCACTCCTTATAGTGAAACCACTGCGGCTTCTTCTTTTTCGACTTCCCACCATTTTTGTTTCAGACAAAAAACACCTGACCATCAGTTGCACCAGCAGAAGTACTACCCCCAGTTTTCTTTTCCCTTTGATCATAAGATAACAGCGCCGTAGTAACCTCGCTTGCAGTGATACCGGTCTTGCCATACGTCAGAGTAACGACCAAGCCCTTGTAGGACTTCGGCAATGAAGTAAGCATCAGAATAGCACTGTCCTCATCCTCCACCTTGACCTCGATACGTGCCAAGTCCGATATCACACGGTTGAAGGTATCGACGACAAGCCCGCCACGGTATACAAACACATCAGATCACACACGCCACGCCGGTCCGGCCGCCCCTGCCACGGGCGCCGTCCGTCCTCGTAGATCTTATGTCTAACCTAACTTTTCGTCTAGTCTCTTTTGACTACTATCGGTGCCTTTATATAACAGGTCCAGCTTACAAGTGTTCGACTCCAACACCTAACCTAACCGCGTAATTCAAGTCCAACTGTAACCTATACACATATTTGACACAAAAATAACATGCCTACGTACTACGTTCAGCCGGTTTTCAAATTAAAATGCATCGCCGGTGTCCGGTCATCCGGTGGTACATGGAGAGAGTGGAAATACTATACACAGTGGCAGACTGAAACGAGGGTGGCGTGGCCTGTTTAAATATCGTTAACAGATCTGACGCCATACATAACTTACGTCTGTATATCTGGCAGACGATCTCGTGCATCTCTGATTTGTCCCGATTAGCGAAACGACCATCTTCTGCTCGATTGTGCCAAACAACACGTCCTCCACGAGCTCCAACCCAGTTGCCTCCTGCTCCGTCCGATAGCTCGACTTCCACCTACTCTGGCGCTGGCGGTCAACGCTTGACTCGTAGCAGGCCCATCTGACATTATCCGGGCGTGTCTACCGCTGCACGGTTCACATCGACAAATTACTCGACACAAGTTCGATCTACCGCACGCGTTGACTGCCCACGTCGCCGAGTCGGCCGACGGAGGGTTGCATTCTGGGCTCAGCGGGGCTTCACGATCTTCACTTGTGTGACACTCCGGCCCGTTTAAAACCAAGTTCAAATATAGCCCATGTGCATCACCATGGGGATTCAAACTAATTAGTGAAGTCCCACCTCGCCAAAAAAAACAAAATCTTGGCTTGCTTATTTCGGCCTGGCTCACTTTGTGGTACTCCCTCCGATCCATATTAATGGTCTCAACATTGTCTAGATACGGATGCATCTAGTCTAAACACTTAACTAGATACATCCGTATCTAGATAAAGTTGAGTCCATTAATATGGATCGGAGGGAGTAGCATATTTCACAATTTTCTGTTGAAAATCTTGTTTACTATCCCTCCATTATATATTAGTCGTCGCTGATTTAGTAGACAAAACGTCATTTGTTATACTCCCTTCATTCACTTTTATAAGACATTTTAGCCTTTTTTTCAAAATGTCTTACAAAAGTGAACATAGGGAGTATATGCAATTTCTTTTACCATGAGAAATATGTAGTTAGCTAGTTTTATGTAAATCAAAGACTATACAAATTTTGTAGCGAATTTATTACTAGTAGAGAAGGCGATTATAGTTTTTCTCATCGCATCAAGTTCTATTCATCCAACAAATCTATCCGTAATGCAAATTGTAATATAGCATTGAACACTATTCATAGAATTGATGGTACATATAATTGTAATTGATGGCTGCGGCCCGTGGCGGCGGTGGTGGTCCGAGCCCGTCCGCCTTGATCCTGGCCAGCGGGGCTATTCGGCACGACGACGACGCGACTCACTAGAGCCTGCGACTGCGTCGATAGGGCTGGCGCGGCCTTTGGACGGCTGTTGGTGGAGTTGGCCAGCGACGACAGCGCGCCTGGCCCTGACCCAGATTGGGCGGGTTGGTTGGGCCCTGCGGGTTGATTGGTTTCGGGGGCATCCGACCTGGGAGCCCACCCTCTCACCATGGATGGTTGGGGCGCTGGATCCAGAAAAGAAGGGACTAGATCCGGCAGCCGCCTGGCTGCCCCTGTTACAGGCTCTGCTGGTTAGACTGGCAAGTTTGTCCTGGTAGTTGTCCGAGGATCGGCTGGCTGGGTTCTTCCTCTCTTGTCCGTTCCGGTGTCCTGGTCGTGGTGATGTTCGGCCGCACCATGGGATAGCGATCCCGGACGCCGAGGCGGCGGCCTCGGAAGGCGCACTGCGTGAGTGTCTTTTCGGCGAGCGACGCGGCAATGGTGACAACCCTAATTTTCGGCCATGTGGATGGAGAGAAGCGGGTGGCGGGGGATCTAGTGTTGGCGGTGTTTCGACAAAGGCAGCTCCCAAATTGCGTTCTGGAAGCCTGACTCGGTGTCGGTGGACGGTCCCAAATACCGGGTGGCATGCGAAGTTTTTCCCGGGTGAAAGCCTTTATCTCCGGCGGCGCCAACGGCGGCGATGCCTGCGGGTGTCGGTACCCTCTTGGTGACGCCGTTGTGCCTACCTTCTCCATGTCAGGGCTCTGGGTGAAAACCTTTGGCTGTGATCTCAACAATGGTGGTGTTAGGCATCGTTGCCCTTTGGACATTGTCGTGGAGTTCCGGTTTCTTTCGGTTTCGTTCCGGTGACATCGGTGGCAAGTTTGGTTCTATTTGAATTTTTTGTCTATCTTGATCTGCTTTGTAAGAGAGTCAACTCATCACATTATATTGGTCCGGCCGTTTGGATTTATTTATAAAGCGAGGCAAAATCTTATTTCGTGGGGTTCCTTCATAAGAAGCTTCGTTTTCTTTGTAACAGTATACTTCGGACGTAAGATCGAGATGAACAGATAACATTTCAGTAACTAGTTTTGTCTGAACAAAGGTACTGCTATGGCACCACCGCACCAGTACAACCACCACTCGCCGGAAGTAAATATGGCTGCAAAAACAGCGCGCTAATGTTCGATCAAACATCAAGCCATCACAGGTTCACTCCCTTCACATATTTGCTATTGATCCGTACCACCAGAGAGACGACAATCCTGCACCAAAGGTAGCAACATCTGTATCAGCAAACGATATCACAAGTCATATCCGTATATATGATGCCTTTGATTTCTGGAATTTCGTCGATCATTGTGAGAGTGAGACGATCGAGATTGCAATATGAATGGCAAAAATGAAAAGGTTTCAGCCTAAAGAAGTACCAGCAAGAGAGGCAGTGGATCAAAATGTTATGCATTAGACCGATCTCTATGCATCATGCAGACGCACGGATCCGTGCGTACTAACGAAGCTTACGGCTTACCTGAGGCAAGAGCGGCCAAGAATAGAGATGAGGCGGCGGTGCCAGGCGCCGCGGCGCTCGACCGCGCAGAGTCCGACGAGGAGTCGCAGTTGGAGGTGGAGTTCCAGTCCCCGCAGAGGCACAGGTCGGCGTGGCTCTCCCCGTCGTGCCCGCACACCCCGCCCGTGGCGCGGCACGCGCCGCAGAACCCCCGGTTCGCCTCCGGCAGCTCCCACGCCACCCTGATGCCGTACGCCCACCCGCCGGCCCCCTCCGCCGCGCGCACTGGCGCGAGGCTGTACGCGCTGCTGTACCCCTCGCACTGCAGCCGGCTCACGTTCACCGTCTTGATGGCGCCCCACGACACCGCGCAGCACTCTGGCGGCACGGCCGTCCCGTACGCCGCTCCCGACGGCCTCCTCCGCACGCCGTAGTAGTCGTCCCACGCGGGGCAGCCGTAGTAGTCGCCGCAACCCATCCCGGACACGTTCCGGCACGGCAGGTGGCGGTCGGGGAAGCCCTGGAAGAGCGGAGAGCTGGCGCGGCAGCCGAGGAGGAGGAAGACGTTGTCCGGGTCGGGGGAGAGGAACGGCGCGCGCCACGGCTCGACGACGAACCCGTTGCCGCGCCCGCCCGGGGAGCGGTCGATGGCGCGGCAGTCGGACATGGCCGGGTCGTGCAGGGTGAGGCCGCGGTAGGCGTAGTCGATGTCGAGGACACGGTAGGAGCCCGAGGGGAGGTGCAGCATCAGCACGCGGTCGATGCAGAAGAGCAGGTCGCGGAACCCCGCGTGGCCGCAGTCCGGGTGGAGCGCGAACGGGTAGTCCACCGTGATGTTGCCGCAGAAGGACCGGCACGCCGTGACCGACACGTTCGCGCCGGCGGATCCCGGCCTCGGCATGGCGAATGCGCAAAGGGCGAGCAGGGCCACTAGGTATGGACGTGATAGCGCCATTGCCCTGCTACAAGAAGGCGAAGTGTGTGCAAGTTGATAGAACTGGTCGAGAGTAGCAAGAACACTTGCGTTCTAATCAATGGAGCGGCATAGTATTGTACAACGAGATCAGAGGAGTCTGGGCCGGACTAAGCAGCACAGATTGATTCCTTGCTTGCTTTTGATGAAGAGCTGGGAGGCATCATTGCTTTTCTTTTCAGGCCTTTTGCTTTTGCTTTCTTTTGATTAATCATGTCATTAGTTTTCAATCCCCCTACTTTCAAATTTGTTCTCTCTTTTGCATCTTGTAAAACAGGTGAACGCTGAAACAATCTAGATTGCTCCTAGCCCCTAAACTCTTGAAACTGTTTGTTTTTTTACCCTTGAGACTTTTGCAAGGTGACGAGGATGTGGCGGCAGCTTCTGCTCGTGTGGTTACCCTGTCAACATTTTCAACAAATGCGCTTCAAGTAAATAAGGTTTTCTAGATGAAAAATGTGAAAAAGCCAATAACTTCAGGGAAACAAATGAGAAGTACTACAGGGAGAAATAATAATAATATTTTTTTTTAAATAAGTTTAATAGTCACAACCTTTTGTAAAAAAACACACAAGGTAACCATAACTGTAAAATAAAAAGGATATTATAATAGTTAAAAAAATATATATATGTTTTTCTACCTTTTGAGGCACTCCCTTCACCGCATCATTGTACCCATTAAAAAGTGGACACTCCCGCGCTCCCAATATGCGATGTAAAAAAAATATCATGTTTCCTTTGTTAATAATCTCAAATATTTTTACTGCATGGATCTTGATATTCTACAATTTTTTTGTCACAAGGTATCATGAACACCCGATAACAGGGACTATGTCATATCTTGATTTTACGGAGAGGCTAGCCAATAAGCTATAGTTCTATATTTTTGGATCAGAATTTTATTTAGCAGTTTTGTTTAGAAGTTTCCTTTGTTAATAATCTCAATTATTGTTACTGGATGGATCTTGATATTCTAAAAAAAATGTCACAAGTTACCATGAACACCCGATAACAGGGACTATGTCGTATCTTGATTTTACGGAGAGGCTAGCCGATAAGCTATAGTTCCATATTTTTGGATCAGATTTTATTTTAGCAGTTTTGGTTTGGAAAAATAGGTTGTACAAATCCACCTTGTGAGATCGAGACATACCATACAAGATTTGATCTTTGTTGCGGAAAAAAAATAGGCATGACGAGATGACTCCGAGCTCATGAAGTGATACTAAATTTGAAATTTTCAAAATTCATAAAATATAGTATATTGGGAGTGTGATTTTAAATAACATGTAAATTTTCAATTTTACTCATATTAATTTGGGAGGCATAGAAAGATGGTGATATCGACCAAAATGGGTATTGGGGTGGGGATATACAGCCATAAATAAGTTTAAAAAAGATAATGTATATTAGTTCCCCTTTACATTGCATTTACAAGTAGAAAGTATCTTTATTATCTTATCTCTTACTTAAATGCATAAATTGTTGTATAAGTGGGTCATATAGTTTTAGAAAATATATAGTTTACCTTTTACTCCTTATGAGTTCTACACTCACGTGCTACAACTTCCTCTTGCACTTGATAGTTACAAACAACTAAAAACTCGGTGCAAACAATAATGCATTCAAGGCGGGACAAAAGGCAGAACATTCGCAAAAAAATATGCATGAGAACGAGACAAAAATACAGGACACCCAAACACATTGCAACAGGGACAAAAGAAACGTACTCTCTAATAAGTAGGGGATGGCACCCGCAAGGTATGGGCGCGGGTGGAGCCACCCCCTATCCTTACGCATCCACCTGAACTTACTTGTCAGTTATATCCATGCACGTCAACGGGTACAACAGTTTCCCATACCGTCACCCGACGGGGATACAAATGTCTGTGCTTATGACACATCAAATTGAGTAGAAAACAGTTGTAAAGAGTAACATATAACAATAATAATGTATACATAGCAGCACATTGTAAATAACAACAAATACTTACGAAGAATTGCATACGCTAAATAAGAGCACATTCTAATAAATTGCAACACTTGCCCATAGACAGTAGCACATAGTCATAGACTTTAATTTTCACAAATTCACGACAAAGTATAGAACTAATTCGACTATACTTTGGGGTTTTTACATAGCGTGATTAGAGATAGGGGAATTTAGTACGTCAGGATATTATGGGAGGCCCACTTTTCAAATTTTAGACGGGGTTGAAAGGACAAGGATGTCGCCTAGAGGGGGGTGAATAGGCGAATTAAAACTTTTCTGGTTTAGGCTTGATAATTGCGGAATAAAACTAGGTGTTTAAATTAACAAGCCAACAACCTAAATATACTAGGCTCACCTATGTGCACCAACAACTTATGCTAAGCAAGACAAGCAACAAAGTGATAGCAAGATATAAGACTTCAAGCACAAAGGCTATCACAACGTAAAGTGCATAAGTAAAGAGCTCGGGTATAGAAATAACCGAGGCACGTGGAGACGATGATGTATTCCCGAGTTCCTCCTTTTTAGGGGAGTACGTCTCGTTGGAGGGGTGTGAGTTTCAAACTCAAACGCCACAATGGCCTCACCCTATTCTCGGATGAACCTTGCACAAAAGCTCGGTTCACCTTACACTATTGATTTCCTTTTGGGCGAAAATCGAGTCCCTTACAACAATTTTGAGGCACAACCCACAAAAGGATTGGGAGCTCCCAAGTGACCACAAAAGGCCTCAACCACCACAAAAGGCTTCTAGGGTCCAAAGACCCAAGAGTAACAAGCTCACAAACTTTCACTTCCACGAATCCTCGTGGAGAGGACAAACCGATGCACAATGCAATGGCAACAGCACAAGTGCTCAAATCCTTCGCTCTCAAATCCCACCAAAAGCAACTAATGCTTATGGGGGGGGGGGGAAGATAGGAAGAGCAAAGAAGAACTCAACAAATGGAACTCCAAGATCTAGATCCAAAGGGTTCCCCTCACTTAGAGGAGAGATGGATTGGTGGAAAAGTAGATCTAGATCTCCTCTCTCTTTTCCCTCAAAGATATGCAAGAATCATGGGAGGAATTGAGAGATAGCAAGCTTTTCCAAGGTCAACAATGGAGGAGAGAGGGGGAAAACGTGCTTGACCATAGGTTGAAGAAGGGGAGGGGTATTTATAGCCCCTCCCAAAATATAACCGTTATAGCCAGGAAAACAGGAAAAAACCGGATATTCCGGGTCAATTTAGGACCGGAAAATCCGGTTCAGAAGTTGACCAGAACGCGAAGCCTTCTGGAGGGAGCCGGATATTTCTAACCGGAAATTCCTGAAATTAATCGGAATATCCTGTTATCTGAAAAGTGACAGAAACAGCAAAACGAAAACTGCAAGAACTTTTTCATCCGGACTCCGATTTTGATGATCCTGGGCTCGTTGGAATCGCAACGAAGAGCTTTACAAGATCATGCAGAGAAACACCATAGTACATCATGTGAGGAGGAGACCAAATGAGGAAAATTAAGACCTCTCTATAAAAGACAAACCGGTAAAACCTCCAACATCAAAAACGCAATAAGTTTTTCATACGAAATCCGTTTTTGATGAACTAAAGCTTGGTATGGAGATGAACACAAGCTCTAAATTCTCACTTGGATAAAAGACAAATAAGAACCAAGAAAGATGATATGCCAAGAATGCAAAGGTTTGAGCTCTCCACAAAGGTGCGATCAAATTACTCACTTGAGAGCCCCTCTTGATAGTACGTCGTCTATCCTATAACCGATCTCCACTAACACCATGAGACCGGTAAAATAAAAACCCTATCAAGATCATACCTTTGCCTTGCGCATTTCGCTTGAGCTAGATGATGACGATCTTGATCTCTTCAAGTGGACCACCTTTCTTGATTGCGCTTCGCTTGGTGAATACTCACATATCGCTCTCCCATACACCAATATGGGAGAGCCTCTATAAGGCACATCTTCACTTGACCAATATTTCCAAAAGGGTGACAAGCTTCAAGCATAGGATTTCTTCGATATGCTTCTCTTGAACTTGCACTTCATCTTCTTCTCTTAATATATATGATGGCTTGGAGATAAACACGAATGTTCACTCAATCTTCTTTTCCAAGCCACACTTACAATATGCTCAACTCTAGATGACCATTTGTGTGGATGACACCTTGAATATTACTTTGGTCATCACTTTATCTTCTTCTTTCAATCTTGATACCAACACATGGTGTTCAAGCATTGTCAATGGACAAGCCCTACAAGGATAGCTCAATGCAACCATTAGTCCATAGAGATTGTCATTAGTTATCAAAACCACACATGAGGGCACATGCACTTTCAATCTCCCCCATTTTGGTAATTGATGACAATCTCTTTTGAGAGGGTTTATAATATGGAATTTAACGAACTAGGAGCGGTTGCACTAACATTAAATACAACGAAAGTATGTGATGTTAGTCCAACCATGTATATAGAGCAAACTCCCTCACAACCGATGCATGTGTGTATGAACAGGAATTCATTGCATATATTGTCAACCATTACCGGCGGTGGAGTTTCCACTATATACAAAAACCAAGCAACGAATGCAAAGACAAGAAAGACAGATACTTAAGAACCAATCAAAGTATACAGCCAAATTTCATAAACCCTCCAAAACTTCTCCCCATTGGCAACAATTGCCGAAATGGGTAAAAAGGTTCAGAAGGCCAACATAGTGAGAGTTCCTCCATGAGATTAAATTTTCTCATAAAAATGAGTAGAATCGAATGGACATTTCCATTGATCAATAATAGGAGGAAATCAAACTATATTGAGAAAGCAAAGATTGCAACAAAATTGCAAGATGAGAGATATCTCAACAAAAGAGTCACGCAATCAAAGGATCCGAAAGATCAATCAAGTGTTCTAAAAAAATCAAGAGGGAACTCCCCAAGGTACGTGCATAAAGTAGGATTTGCATTTTAATATGGTGTGCACAACATGGAATCCTCACTCCCTCCTAGATAATTTTGAACCCAAACAAGTGCAAGAAAGTATCGATGGAAATTGAAGCAAAGCAACTAGGTCCACAAGCTTATTAAGATGCAAAAAGGGATATCAAATGAAAAGCAAAGCTTGTGCCTTTTAGAAACCACCAAAAAATCAAAAACAATAAAAGGGTGGTCACTAACGAATTGGAATATCAATTAAAGATGTAACTACTCCGTGTGTATAAGTTTCTAAGTAGACACCAATCGAGAAGATATAAGTCCATAAAGAAACATGCACACACAAAAATAGATACTAGGATAAATAACATGATATCCAAGAGGAAGTCATAAATATACCATTAAGATTTTTGCTTAAAAGCATAGCACAAAGCTCAATTTAATCTTAAAAGTATATAGATGAACTTCCAACACAATCTCATCATAGCATCCAAAAATATCCACAAGGGAACAAAGTTAATTGGGATGCTCCGAGAAAGATAACAAGTATCACAAAGAGCAAATGATTTTGTAAATTCATCAATATTGCACATGAGAGACTTTGAGTAGAATTGCTAGATTAACATATTTGGGATAGGTGAATCATGAAAATGATTATATAAATTTCCTTGATATGTAACCATCCCGGCTTGCTGATGCATGTAAAATGCATACATGAACTTTGCATTATATTACTTATATTTCAATCATATTTGCATCATATAAGGGTTATATCATTGATTTATATTGATTTTTGGGAATATTTCATTGTTTCCCTATTTTTCTGGAATTAACCCTGCACAGGCAGAAAACCCTATTTTCTATATTTTGATGTTTCAGGGACCCAAGCGACGTCCAAATGACCTAATAATTTACGGGGATCAATTTTTGGAAGGAACAAAGCGTGGGAGCAAAGGAAGCGAACAAACGGAGACCCGAGGGCCAAGTTGAGTGGGCCCACGCGGCCAGATTCCTTGGCCGCGTGGGACCCATCAACCTGGGCCTCAGAGCTCCGTTGTCGTCGATCTTTTTTCCCGAGCCTCTGTCTTGACCTAAAAACGACTATAAAAATAGTCCCCGACGCCCTTCGGAAAGGAGCGTCGCCGAAACACAGAAACCACGAAACAGAGACCAGGAGTTGCAGATTGGAGGGGGAAAACTCCGGCGGGGCGCTGCCGGCGTGGTCTCCATCTTCTCCAATGACTTCTCCACCGTCTCCATGATGAAGAGGGAGTAGTCCACCCCTGGACTATGGGTTTGTGGAAGTAACTTATGTATCTCTCCTCTCTTGAGCTTCACTAATTAGTACCGTATGAGCTGCTGAACATGATTACGGTCATCTATGTAATACCTTTGTGGTGGATCTTTTTATGAGTTAATATATGTTTGAGATTGCAATAGTTTTGTTTCAGTTATGAAAGTAGATGCATATTATGTACCCCGTTCTTGTTTACTTGTTATGATCAAGCATGTGTATGAGAGCGTGTGAGGGGGAACGTGTGCATTAGTTGGAGTAACGGGGGGTGGCTAGTGCGGTGAACGTGAGAGAAAGTTCCACGATCCACTTGGGTTTTTACCTTACTTTGTTGCCTCACTAGGGATAAAGAAAAATACCTTGCTACCGGAGATGTGGGTGTGACCATTGCCACTACTCCATGACTAGATCTAGCATGTTCTTATTTTAACTTCATGTCATAGAACTTAAAGCTATACTCTGATTTATCTTAATTACTAAGGTGTTATGATTTAGTTCGCATCTTGGTGGAGTATAAGAGAGATTAATAAACAAAAGATCTCTATGTTAGGACGTGATGCCCATATAATTAGTAACTTGTCATGAAACCTTTTTGTTGCAATCTCATATGTCAATTCTAGTGTTCCATTGTCTACCACTTTATTAAAGAGAGAGTGCATTTGTGAAACCATGAACCCCGGTCCATTTTTAATCATAAGAAACACCTTTCCAACAACTTTTATCCACTTTACATTTTCTGCCATTTAAAAATCCGAAAATACAAAAACACTTTTACATCTTGCATTCACAATACAAAACCCAAAAATATCATCCATCATTGTTTCCACCATCCTTGCATATTTATTTATCATCATTGCATATTTATTTACTGTTTTGCATTCATTTTATTTTGATATCATTCTCACACCTTGTGCTTGACAACCACTTGGTGAGGTTGAGGGCACAAAACAATTTATTTATTTTTGTAGGTTTTCAAGAGAAGGATAAGAAGATAAATCTTTCACTACTGATTCCCCGAGAGTTCGATATTAAACCCTCGAGTCACCCCTCGTGGGGAAAACAGTCTTTCCTATACTATACACTCTACACTTGGAGTCTCAACCTAACCCATATTCTTTTGACGCAGGTAACTACGTCAAGGGCCATCACTTGCTCACATTTGCAATAAAAATGTTTTGATAAGAACTTTGAGAGAACCACATCAATTGTAACTATTCATGCCAAGAAGTAACCTACACAAGGTTGAAAGCTAGAAAAGTATGCATGAGGTAGATACTCGTTACCGAGATAGCATTGGTGATGTAGAAGATACGAGTTCACGATCATCCAAGCTTGGCTCCAATAAGCACATGGTGACAACACCTTCCTTGTAAATGAGACAAGCTTCCAATGCATCTCCAATGTACCTAAAACAAATTCAAGTACAAAATGGTACCCAAAATTATTGGGTCCAAAGTAATTAGAGCAATTACAATATAGAGGACAAACTCCACATAAATATGTGCATATTGATATGAAATTGAATTTCATGCACATCTTAGCCAATTAATCAGGATTTGATGGAGTTTATCCTATATATTGGATCAACAAAAGCAAGCATGACATACGATATACATATAGTAAATATGCATGCACAAGCTTTCAAGAACCAAACGAGATACAATTTGGACAAAGCACCAATTATGCCAAGAAAGCACACACAAGTGTGACAAGAAAAAGAATTGTCCAAATTATATCAAAGACTCAACTCAACACATGATTGAAGATACCACTTTGAAAAGATGCCAAATGAAAGTAAGATACCAAAAGATGAAAATACCATCAAGGAATAAACCAAACCCTCTACACTTCTCATGATGGCACAAAGTACCAAGACGAGAAATGTATGTCTTCCAAAGAGACACGTCATCGGGATCAAATACCAATTGAAGACAACTAATGTTCAAGAGCATATAGGATTGCTCCCCCAAGATATGTGCATTATTTATGGTCCTGCATTTGAATACAAAATGCGCATAAATGGGATCATCACTCTCCATACATATTATTCAAACACTAGTCATGTTCAAGGAAAGCAATAGGATACAAAACCAATTCAAAGAATGATGTTCTACTCAATATAGGATAGCTTCCCCAAGAATAGTGCATTATCTAGAAGTATGACTTCGAATGAAAATGCACTAGAATGGGATCATTGCTTTTCCTAACACAAGAAACATAAAACAAATTTTGAGTAGAGCAACAAAGATCCAAAATATACAAGGATGACGAGAGGATTTAGATCAAACCAAGTCCTTGGCAATAAAAGTAAGACAATTCAAAGCAAGAGTAAAAATGAAGATGGTCTACAAATTCTATCACAATTATGAGTACTAGATGACCGGTTGCGCCACCGGCGCAGGTGCCGAAATCAAGACTGTAATGCAGCCTTAAGTTTTATAAATTTTAAATATAGTGTTGTTTTTGTTTGAAATTCGTATGGCTATATATATTTCTTCGTTGGTGACGCGGTACAAAGATATCTTGTAACTTAGAGTATACACATTTTATAAATAAAATTCACTCCCTAATTGTGAGTATAGGGTTTAGGGTTTAGGCTTCCTATTTTTGAGTATACACGATTTATAACTAAATTTATCCCCTAATTGGGAGCATACATAGTTCGTAGTTCAAATGAATTTCCTATTTTTCAGTTTAGGTAAATAATATGTCACACACCTTCAAATTATTTGTACATTAAGAAGTATCATCTCGAATTAGTAATATAGAGTGGACATTTTCCTGTGATTGCACACTACACCCTATAAAACACAGTAGACGCATGCTTGTCCTAAGAATTATCATGGGAAGCAAACATGTTGACCCAAAAATTATGAAGAACACATTCAGCACGCCTCTGAGTAAGTATACATTTAGCAGAGGTCCTATGTATAACAGTTGTAACAAATAATCCAACCTTATGACTTATGTTATTTCAGTCTTGAAACGATGTCACACTGACTTCCATGTTTCATACACCATCTGACAGACACCGACAGTGCGGTTACAATGGAGAGGAAAAACTCATTGAAAAGAATTATTTCATAAAGAAGGGAATTGATAAGGATGCCATAATTTGAATAACTTCCTTATTCTTCGTCATCCGAAATGCAGATAACTTCGCCCTTAGGGCAGTTGGGCTGAATCTCATCGCCGGTGATCTCGACAGGAAGAGGCCGATGCTGGGTTTGGGCTGCAGCGGGTGGTCCGATGTCCTTGTACACCCTACGCTTCTTCACCGTGCACAGGTGCCAAAATCAAGACTGTAATGTAGCCTTAAATTTTACATATTTTACGTATATTGTTGTTCGTGTTTGAATTCATATTTTATATATTTTACGTATATTGTTGGCCGTGTTTGAAATTCATGCGGCCATCATGCCGGTAGCATCGATAATTTACCCATATGAGTAATGAAAAATAAATGGTATATTAGTTTCAAAAAATGGTATATTGGTGAAAATTAATCATTTTGCCGACATTCTTGAGCTCGGTTTTATACGCATGGTAATCTAAAAATGGCGATGTTGTATGGACATCAATAAGGTAAAAGTGGATTTAAATTGGTGAATGTACACAAACATAAATTACTTGATAATAGGTGACCTAAATTGTTTGTCTGGTTTGTACTGATATTTTGATAAACTCTCTAATTCTCAATATATATATGTATAGCAGACAATTAACACGCCTTCAAGATTTCTCTATAATTCATATTGATTACAAAGTGAACATTTGTAATAGTGAACACATCTAAAATATTTTGTGCAATCTCAAGAAGTATTATCTTTAAGTATCTTCAGAATCAACATTGTTCACTGATGCACACTAAACCCATTAAAACATTGTACAGGTAGGTAAGTTTTGTGAATTGTCATGGAAAATAAATATATCGACTGAAAAATAATAACACATTTAGCATAG
The DNA here is from genome assembly GCA_947311845.1 of Poa pratensis. Taxonomy (NCBI): domain Eukaryota; kingdom Viridiplantae; phylum Streptophyta; class Magnoliopsida; order Poales; family Poaceae; genus Poa; species Poa pratensis. The sequence continues at coordinate 64,560,070 of CAMZMU010000036.1, read as the reverse complement.
CCCTTACATATGATATTTCAGTCTGGAAACCATGGTCACCCTCAAGATCCATGTTTCAGACACCATCTTAGACACACTGACATTGCGGTTATAGTCGAGCAGCAAATCTCATTCTACAGAATTATCTCATAGAAAAAGAAAATGATTAGGGATGTTGTAATCCGAACGACTTCCCTACTAGTTATCGCCGGAAATGTAGATAACTTCTTTCTTGGGCCAGTTGAGCTGACACTCATCGCCGGTGATCTCAACAGACAACAGGAACACCTCGATCATGGGCCTGGGTTTCAGCAAGTGTTTCGTTGTCGTTGAACAGCTCCCCATTGCCAATATCATAAGAACTGCACACCATGGATTATCTAGACTCAATGGTGCACAACAAACCACACCAAGTAAGCATAGAAGAGATGGGTAAAGAAGAAAGCCCGGAGACGAACCTCAGAAGCCTCATGGAGTGCAGAACCTAAGGAGAAACTAAAACAATGAACTTTCACTTGTTGCCTGTAACATAAATACTAATAGTACCAGCTCCGACATGATGCTTGCTGAGGTTCATCTCCGACAAAATCCTCCTGCCCAAGGCTAGTGAAATATCAATAATCCTAACCACAAAATGGACTTATGTGCTATGTGCAGTAGTATATTTATATAAATATGAGAAACGATGCACACTGGCCAATGCAACCAGTACCCAACATAACGACACTCAGAGATACATTACAGAGAAATTCAAAGCGGCAAAGTTGAAGATTCGAGAATAGCAATCTATGACAGAAGGTCTCCAATTCCATCCACAACTGGAGCTTCAAGTATTACCGAGAAGAAATCCTGACAATATCAGTTGAGAGAAATAATTTTATTTTGCATAGAAGAAAAATCAAATATAAGACATCAAACATATTTGGACAATAACCTTGAAACCGTGAAACTGAAATAGCTTAAGAAGGTGTTCACCTAGCCACATTTATCCAGGCAAAGCTAACTTATTTCTACCTACATGAGTTCAAGCAGTTCATTAGTTCTTGTACTTCATATTACATATGTCAGGGACCAAAAGGTGTTGCATTACAAATTCAGTTCGAATGACAAAAACCGACATCGACTTTACAGAGCAACTACCTTCTTCACATGAAAGGAAATGCTAAAACATGGCTGCATCTTAAATTGGTTAGATTTGATGGATAGGATATGGTGAACATGAAATATCTAATGTCAGACCTTTAAAAACAAAGTTGCAGCAAAGGCACGAACAGAGAACAATTTATGTAGAACAGCAATTACCAACCGTCGCTTGGATTTCTAGTCATCTAGACGCTACAAGAAAATGTGACAGTACAGCTCGCTAGGTTATTGAACCAAAACTTACCCGATCCACTTGAAAATAGCACCTGGTTTCCTTGTAAATATAGAGTTGCTCGGTCCTTGCGGAACAGAATTATTGATTTCAATTGCTTCCTTCAGGGTCTGCAGGGATAATTGACAACCAGGAAAGAATGACAAAAGACATGGTTTGCAATGCCACAAAGAGCAGGTCAATAACACACAAATATGGATTGTTTTGCTACCTGGAATTTCATGGCATAAAGGACAGGACCAAACAATTCTTCCCTCACAACTGGAGCATGAGGTGAAATTTCCACAATTGTTGGTTGAATAAACTTTCCCTCAGAGTCAATGCCAAATCCTCCTAAAAGGATTTTTCCTCCCTGTATAGGCTAGTCAAATTAGATTGTAGAAAGGTAGCCAACCAATTGTTGGATTTTAGATGATAAAAGACCGATAATTACCCACAGAAAGTATGTTTTTAGATACTAAAAGACCGATAATTCAAGACAGAACATGTGCTTATATAGAGAAATGCTCTCAAGAACTACTGAACATTGACATAGATAAAAAAAAGGACTGGTAGAGATGCATACATGATCAAGGGTAGGAGATATGTCGACAACACTAACCAGTCGCTCTGTTACATATTTCTTTATCAGGGTCGATGTTCTTGCATTCCATAGCTAGCAACATAACAGATGTCAGAAGAAACGCATAATAACATTGAAGTATGAACATGTTATTAGGACAGAGATCTCGACACCTTAGCAGATTTATCCAATCAGAATTTGCTTGTATAACAGACAGACATGGGTATTGAGAAATCATAAATGCAAGCAGAGTAAGCAATTGACATGCATTGACGACCACAAGCTGCATGAATATATTTATATGAGAAATTCAAATGACAAAGAAATATAGCGGTCTTTTAGTTCGGAATTTAAAGTTCCAAATAAGCAGGGCAGCTATCCAAACAAGCCAACATGACCAGTAAATTAAGAAAGATTAAATTGGAGTTATCCAAATAAGCAATTTAACTAATAAATAACTGAAATCTTGATCAGAGCAAGAACAATCAGCGAAGATATAACATGAAACGGTAAAAGCACCGAACAGGGAGAACACTGAATTAGGAAGAGAAGAAATATGTCTGGCCTTATACGAACACCATTCATCTTAATAACCTTAATTCTCATATTACACAAGTCATTCTACCACCAAAATCAGGATACCATTTTAAAGATCAGGTCAAACATGTGTAGACAAAGCGCCAAAGAGAAAAATAGGGAAGAATCCACCAGAGCAGATCCAATAGAACAAAACGTGCATCTGGCTTATGTGCGGCACCATTGGGGGTAGAACTATTGATGTCCTTTGATACGTCCATTTTGCATCACTATTTTATATCATAATTTACTGCTATTCATCGATATATTTCATATTTAGAGATGATACTTATGTTATTTTACCTATTTTGCATGTTTCATGATTATTGGAGAATAAATCACCGGAGTCAGGATTCTGCTGGAAAAGCACCGTCAAGACACCATATTTCTGAAGATCAACAATTGATGGAAAATATCCAAAAGTCCCTATTTTCACAGATGCCGGAGGCAGCCAAAAGGGGGGGGTCCAAGGTGGGCCACCATGGGCTCTCACCATGTGGTGGCGCGGCCCCCTTGGCTGGCGCTCCGCCATGTGGTGAGGAGGCCCTGGCCCACCTCTGCCGATGCCCCTTCGCGTACTTCATCCCCTTGAAACCCTAAGCTCGGGGGGATCATCGAGGAAATATTTCGCCGCCTCCACGAGGCGGAAAACACCAGAGAGAGAAAAGCTCTCCGGCAGGGAGAAATCTGCCGGGGAAATTCCTTCCCGGAGGGGGGAAATCATCGCCATCGTCACCGTCATCGAGCTGGACTTCATTGGGATCATCATCATCATCATCTCCACCGCCGACACCATCATCTCCACCGCTCCACTCTGTTCCGCTGTAACATCTAGGGTTGAATCTTGTCCAGTTCATAGGGGAAACTTTCCGGTGCTGATTACTCCTTGTGGTTGATGCTATTGAGTGAAACCGTTGAATTAAGGTTTATGTCCAGATTGTTATTCATCATTATCACCTCTGATCATGATCTATTTGATGTCTTGTGAGTAGTTCGTTTGGTTCTTGAGGACATGGGAGAAGTCTAGATGTAAGTAGTGAACTATGTTGAGTAATATTTAATGGTTTGATATTTAAGTTGTGGTGTTATTCTTCTAGTGGTGTCATGTGAACGTCGACTACATGATACTTCACCTTTATGGGCCTAGGGGAATGCATTGTGTATTCGTTTGCCAATTGTGGGGTTGCCGGAGTGACAGCAACCTGAACCCCCGTTGGTATATCGATGCATGAGGGATAGCAGGATCTCAGAGTTTAAGGCTGTGGTTAGATTTATCTTAATTACTCTCTTATATTTGCGGATGCTTATGAGGGGTATAATCACAAGTATGTATTAGTCCTAGGAAGGGCGGTGCATTAGCATAGGTTCACCCACACAACACTTATCAAATCAATGAAGATTAATCAGCTATATGAAGCAAAAGCACTTGACTAAATTCCCGTGTGTCCTCAAGAACGTTTGGTCATTATAAGTAAACCTACCGGCTTGTCCTTCGCTGTAGAAAGGATTGGGCCACTCGCTGCAATTATTATTACTGCATTTTATTTACTTGTATTTTATTTATCTGCAATATCAAAAACTCCTAAAAACTTGTCTGTGAGCATTTACAGTGAATCCTTGATCGAAACCGCTTGTCAACACCTTCTGCTCCTCGTTGGGTTCGACACTCTTATTTATCGAAAGTACTACGATACACCCCTATACTTGTGGGTCATCAAGACTATTTTCTGGTGCCGTTGCCGGGGAGTGAAGCGCTATTGGTGAGTGGAATTGGTAAGGGAAACTTTTACTGTACATGCTGTTTTTACTTTTACCTGCTGCTTTATTTCATTATGGAGAGATCTCCGATTGAATTCCTATTTGGGAAAACTACTACCACTGCTAAGGTAGTAGATGAGGCGCCAGAGGTGCAGGTAATTCCATACAAAATACCTATGAAAATTATTGAACGTGTTACGAATAACCGCTATGAAGGAGATGGAACTGTCCATCCTGGAGATCATTTGTTGTTTTTACATGAATTATGCGAGTTGTTCAAGTGTGCAGGTATTTCAATGGATGAAGTTAAAAAGAAGTTATTCTCTATATCGCTGGCTGGTAGAGCTGCACATTGGTATAAACTGCTGAAGAATGGCCGCTCTCTTGGTTGGGAGGAAATTGTACCCCTCTTTTATTCTAAATTTTATCCTCCAAGTGAAATTCACCAAGATCGGAACCTTATATATAATTTCTGGCCTCATGATGGAGAAAGTATTGCCCAAGCGTGGGGGAGATTGAAGTCATTAATGCTCAAATGTCCCATTCATGAGCTTCCTGGTAATGTCATTATTGATAACTTCTATGCAAGGCTCTCTTTTCAAGATAAAACCTTGTTGGATACTGCTTGTTCTGGATCATTTACGCGTAAAAAAGAAGAGTTTAAATGGGACCTTCTTGATCGGATCCAGGAGAATACTAAAGGATGGGAGAACGACAAAGGTAGAAAGTCAGGTATAAATTATGATTATGAATGCATTAAATCTTTTATGGGAACTGATTATTTTCGTAATGCTAGAGCTGTTTATGGACTTGATTCTCAAATTATTGCAAACTGTTTTAAGGCCTTTGCCTCTTATCTTGATATTCCTAAAAAGGAGTGGAACAAGTTTCATGTGCCTTATAAAGATAAAATTAGCTCTGTTCCTGCTAGAAGTGTTGAAGTTCATACTGTTGATCATATTGTGCCTGAACCTTATATTGAAAAAATTCCTTTTCCTGTTAAAGTAAAGGAACATTCTATTATAGCTAGTGTGGTTAATAAAAGTGCAAAGAAACCTGTAGAACCTGATGAGCAAATAACTGTTGAACCTGCTATAGCGATAATTAAAGATCTTGTAACCGAAAGTGTAGAAGATGGGCACATCATCTTTTGTGAAGATGATTCTAATATTGTTTCACATCCTAGTAAATCTAGGAAAACTAGTGTTCCTGTGCTTTCTGTTAGAATAGGTGATCATTGCTATTATGGTTTATGTGAGATTGGTGCGAGTTTGATACGTCCATTTTGCATCACTATTTTATATCATAATTTGTCATTATCTATCCTTATATTTCATATTAATACATGATACTTATGTTATTTTGCCTTATTTTGCATGTTTGATGATTATTGGGAATTATCCTTCCGGAGTCAGGTTTCTGCTGGAAAAAGCGTCGTCAAGTCAGCATATCAGCGGAACTCCAAAAATCACGAAACCAATTCTGGGGGTCTTATAATGTCAGATGCCGGAGGCAGCCAAAAGGAGGCAGCCAGGTGGGCCAGGTGGGCCCCACGCCACACCTGGGCGCGGCTGGCCTGTGGGCCGCGCCCAGCTATGGCGTGGCCACCTGGGTCCACCCCCCAGGTTGCCTCTTCGCGTATATCTGCCTCCCGAAAACCTAAGCACGGGGGGTACGTCCACGAAATATTCCGCCGCCTCCACGGGACGGAAACCACCGAGAGAGAAAGAGCTCTCTGGCAGGGAGATCCTGCCGGGGAAATTCCCTCCCGGAGAGGGGAAATCATCGCCATCGTCATCGTCATCACGCTGGACTTCATCGGGATCATCATCACCACATCCACTGCGCCATCACCATCATCTCCACCGACTCCACATCCATCTTGCTGTAACATCTAGGGCTGTACCTTGTCTAGTTCATTGGGGAGACTCTCCCGGTGTTGATTACTCCTTGTTATTGATGCTATTGAGTTTGTTTGGTGGATTAGTGTTCATGTCCAGATTGTTATTCATTGCCATATCATCTCTGATCATGATCCATATGATGTCTTGTGAGTAGTTTGTAGTTCTTGAGGACATGGGGAAGTCATGTTGTTAGTAGTGAAATAATGCTGCGTTAATATTTAATGGTTTGATATTTAAGTTGTGGTGTCATTCTTCTAGTGGTGTCATGTGAACGTCGACTACATGACACTTCACCTTTATGGGCCTAGGGGAATGCATCGTGTACCTAGCTTGCTAGTTGAGGGGTTGCCGGAGTGACAGAAACCTGAACCCCCGTTAGTAAGATAGTGCACGAGGGAGCGTAGGGTCTCAGAGTTTAAAGCTGTGGTTAGATTTATCTTAATTACTTTTCTGCATTCGCGGATGCTTGCAGGGGGTATAATCACAAGTGCGTATTAGTCCTAGGAAGGGCGGTGCGTTAGCATAGATTCACCCACACAACACTTATCAAAACAATGAAGATTAACCAGTTGCACGAAGCGAAAGCACTTGACGAAATTCCCATGTGTCCTCAGGAACATTTGTCTCTTATAAGTAACACACTCGGCTTGTCCTTTGCACTCAAAAGGATTGGGCCACTCGCTGCATTTGTTGCCGCGCTCGTTTATTTACTTGCACTGTTTTTACCTGCTGTTTCGAATACTACTGAAAACCTGTCTGCTAGCTTTTACAGTGAATTCTTGATCAAAACTACTTGCCAGCACCTTCTGCTCCTCGTTGGGTTCGACACTCTTATTTATCGAAAGTACTGCGATACACCCCCTATACTTGTGGGTCATCAAGACTATTTTCTGGCGCCGTTGCCGGGGAGTGAAGCGCTATTGGTAAGGAAATTGGTAAGGAAATTATTTACTGTAATGACTGTTATGGAGTCAAATCCATTTGGTTCGCTGTTTGGGAGGACTACTACCACTGCTACGGTAGTAGATGATCCTCCATCTGCTGAGATTGTTCCATTTAAAATACCTACGAAAATTGTTGGACGTATTATGGATAACCGCTATGATGGAACTGTTCATCCTGGTAATCATTTGCTTTATATACATGAACTATGCGGTTTGTTCAAGTGTGCAGGTATTTCGATGGACATTATTAAAAGGAAATTATTTACTCTGTCGCTGGATGGCAGAGCTGCTGAATGGTATAGTCTGCTGAAGAATGGTCCTTCATTGAGCTGGGCTGAAATTGTCCCTCTCTTTTATTACAAGTTTTATCCTCCAAGTGAGATTCATAAGGATCGGAATTCTATATTCACTTTTTGGCCTTATGAGGGAGAAAGTATTGCCCAAGCTTGGGGGAGATTGAAATTATTAATGCTCAAATGCCCTGTTCATGGGATTCCAAGTAATATTGTCATCAATAACTTTTATGCAAGACTTTCCTATCATGATAAAGATTTATTGGACACTTCTTGTTCTTGGTCATTCACTCGTATGAAGGATGAAGATAAATGGGATCTTCTTGATCGTATCCAGGAAAATACTGAAGGATGGGAGAACGACAAAGGTAGGGAGTCAGGTATAAATTATGATTTCGAATGCATTAAATCCTTTATGGAGACTGATAGTTTTCGTAATTTTAATGCTACTTATGGTCTTGATTCTCAAGTTGTTGTTAATTACTTTAAGGCCTTTGCCTCGTATCTCGATATTCCTAGACAAGGTTGGGAAAAGTATCATGAACCTTATGAAGATAATGCTAATTTGCTCTTGCTAAAAATGTTGAAGTTCAAACTGTTGATCGCATTATACCAGAACCCTATATTGAAAAAATACCTTTTCCTGTTAAAGTAAAAGAACACTCTATTTTGGCTAGTGTGGTTAGCAAAAGTGAACGTAAACCTAGGGAACCTGATGAGCAAATTAGTGTAGAACATGAAGTAGCTATGGTTAAGGAACTTGTAACTGAAAATGTAGAAGGAGGTCATATTGTGTTTTGTGAAGAAGCTTCTAACATGGTTACACATCCTAAAAGAGCTCGAAAGCCTAGTGTTCCTGTGCTTTCTGTTAAAATAGGTGAGCATTGTTATTATGGTCTCTGTGATATTGGTGCTAGTTCCAGCGCTATCCCTTATGCTCTCTACAAGGAAATCAGGAAGGAAATTGATCCTTGCGAATTGGAAGATATTGATGTGGTTATTCAGCTTGCTAATAGGGAAACTATCTGTCCAGTTGGCATTGTCAGAGATGTTGAAGTTTTATGTGGTAAGACTAAATACCCTGCTGATTTCTTAGTTCTCGGTTCTGCTGCTAGTGACTCTTGTCCTATTATTTTTGGTAGACCTTTCCTGAATACTTGTGGTGCTATTATTGACTGTCAAAAAGAGAAAAATTTACTAGATTCGATGGAGAGTCTTATGAGTTTAATTTTTCAAAATTTGCTAAGAATCATTATGAACCTGAAATGCCTAATGAGAACTTTCAAGTTGAACAGCTTGCTTCTATTGCTGTTGGTCCTAACAATGCTTTGCAGCAATTTTTGGAAGACCACGAAAGTGAAGTTTTTGCAGAAGAAAGAAGGGAGATTGACGACATCTTTCTGCGTCAACCTCAAATGCTTAGGCATGATTTACCTGTGGAGGACCTGGGAATTGCGCCCCCTCCTAAAGAAGACCCTGTTTTTGATCTTAAGCCTTTACCTGATAATCTTAAGTATGTTCATATTGATGATAAGAAAATATATCCTGTTATTATTAGTTCTAAACTTTCAGGAGATGAAGAAGCAAAATTATTGCAAGTTCTGAAGAAACATAGAGGCGCAATGGGCTATACTCTTGATGATTTAAAAGGGATTTCTCCTGCTATATGTCAGCATGCTATTAATATTGAGCCTGATGCCAAGCCTGTTGTTGAGCATCAACGTCGTTTAATTCCTAAGATGAAGGAAGTGGTAAGAAATGAGGTATTAAAACTTCTTGAAGCAGGTATAATTTATCCTATTGCTGATAGTAGATGGGTTAGTCCTGTTCATTGTGTTCCTAAGAAAGGAGGAATAACTGTTGTGCCTAATGAAAATGATGAGCTTATTCCTCAGAGAGTTGTAGTTGGTTATAGAATGTGCATTGATTTTCGTAAGGTCAATAAGGTTACTAAGAAAGATCATTATCCTTTGCCTTTTATTGATCAGATGTTAGAAAGGTTGTCTAAGAAAACTCATTTTTGTTTCCTTGATGGTTATTCTGGTTTTTCCCAAATAGCTGTTAGAAAGGAAGATCAGGAGAAAACCACTTTTACCTGTCCTTATGGTACTTATGCTTATAGACGTATGCCTTTTGGTTTATGTAATGCTCCTGCTACTTTTCAGAGATGCATGTCTGCTATTTTTCACGGTTTTTGTGAAGAAATTGTGGAAGTCTTCATGGACGATTTCTCCGTCTATGGAACTTCTTTTGATAACTGTTTGCACAATCTTGACAAAGTTTTGCAGAGATGTGAAGAAACCAATCTTGTTCTTAATTGGGAGAAATGCCATTTTATGGTTAATGAAGGCATTGTTCTTGGGCATAAAATTTCTGAAAGAGGTATTGAAGTTGATAGAGCTAAAGTGGAAGCAATTGAGAAAATGCCATGCCCCCGAGATGTGAAAGGTATTCGTAGTGTTCTTGGTCATGCTGGTTTTTATAGAAGGTTTATTAAAGATTTCTCTAAAATTTCAAAGCCACTTACCAATCTTCTTCAAAAGGATGTTCCATTTGTTTTTGATGACGAGTGTAAAGAGGCATTCGAAATTTTGAAGAAGGCTTTAATAACTGCTCCTATTGTTCAACCACCAGACTGGACTTTACCATTTGAAATTATGTGTGATGCTAGTGATTTTGCTGTAGGTGCTGTTTTAGGACAGCGAGTAGATAAAAAGTTAAATGTTATTCATTATGCTAGTAAGACTCTTGATGCAGCTCAAAAGAATTATGCTACTACTGAGAAGGAATTTTTAGCAGTAGTGTTTGCTTGTGATAAGTTTAGACCTTATATTGTTGATTCTAAGGTAACTATTCATACTGATCATGCTGCTATTAAATACCTTATGGATAAGAAGGATGCTAAGCCTAGACTTATTAGATGGGTTCTCCTGTTACAAGAGTTCGATTTGCATATTGTTGATAGAAAAGGTGCTGAAAATCCTGTTGCTGATAATCTGTCTAGATTAGAAAATATAATGCATGATCCTATTCCTGTTGATGACAATTTTCGAAATGAGCAGTTGGCTTCTATAAAGGTAAATTCGAATGATTGTCCCTGGTATGCTGATTATGCTAACTTTATTGTTGCCAAGTATTTGCCTCCAACTTTTACTTATCAGCAAAGGAGGAAATTCTTCTGTGACTTGAGGCATTATTTTTGGGATGACCCACATTTATATAGAGAAGGAGTTGATGGTATTATGAGAAGATGTGTTCCAGAGCATGAGCAGAAGGAAATATTGGATAAATGCCATGGTAGTGCTTATGGAGGACATCACGCCGGAGACAGAACTGCACAAAAGGTTCTACAATCAGGTTTTTATTGGCCTACTCTTTTTAAAGATGCAAGAAAATTTGTTTTGACCTGTGATCAATGTCAGAGAGTTGGGAATATTAGTAGACGTAATGAGATGCCTATGAATTATTCTCTTGTTATTGAACCTTTTGATTGTTGGGGATTTGACTTTATGGGTCCTTTTCCCGCTTCAGATGGTTATACTCATATTCTAGTTGCTGTTGATTATGTTACTAAGTGGGTAGAGGCTATACCAACCTCTAGTGCTGATGGTAAGACTTCCTTAAAAATGCTTAAGGATGTTATTTTCTCGAGGTTTGGTGTGCCTAGATATCTCATGACTGATGGTGGTTCACACTTTATTCATGGTGGTTTTAGAAAAACTCTTGCTAAATATGGTGTCAATCACAGAATTGCTTCACCGTATCATCCTCAAACTAGTGGTCAAGTAGAGTTATCAAATAGAGAAATTAAGTTGATTTTGCAAAAGACTGTCAATAGGTCTAGAAAGAATTGGGCTAGAAAGCTTAATGATGCTTTGTGGGCTTATAGAACAGCATATAAAAATCCTATGGGCATGTCTCCTTATAAAATGGTTTATGGAAAAGCTTGTCATTTACCTCTAGAATTAGAACACAAGGCCTATTGGGCAATCAAAGAGCTTAATAGAGATTTCAAATTAGCTGGTGAGAAAAGGTTGCTAGAGTTAAGCTCTCTAGATGAATGGAGAAGTGAAGCATATGAAAATGCTAAACTTTTCAAAGAGAAAGTTAAGAGATGGCATGACAAGAGAATTTTAAAAAGAGAATTTTGCATAGGTGATAAAGTTTTATTGTATAGGTCTCGTCTCAGATTTTTTGCAGGAAAATTACTCTCAAAATGGGAAGGACCTTACATTGTGGAAGAAGTTTATCGTTCTGGTGCAATAAAAATTAATTCACTTGACGGTGACAAACCTCAAGTTGTTAATGGGCAGAGACTTAAACATTATATTTCTGGAGAATCTTATAATGAAAATGTTGATATTATTCAAATGGTATCTCCGGAGGAATTTATTAAAACTCAGAAACAGGAAACTGCAGAGTCTGATTTGAAGTAGGTATGAGTTTCGGTAAGAAAAAGTCCGCGTTTTACTTCGAAACTTTTATATTAGTTATTTTTATACAATTTTGGAAATATCAAGACGAATAAGTGCCGGAGGAGGTGCCCGAGGGCACCACGCCACAGCAGGGCGCGGGCCCCACCTGGGCCGCGCCCAGCTATGGCGTGGTCGCCTCGGAGACCCCCTCCGACTCCGCTTCGCCCTGTGCTTCCTTTTCACGCGTTATTTTCCGCTATATATTTACCCGGATCTCCCGAGGTCCGTATCTCGTGTTTTTGTTGCGTTTGTTTTCGAGCAGTTTCTGTCAGGTTTCCTATCAAGATTTAGATCCACCATGTCTTCTTCCGGAGCTCCGAAGGGCAAACCTCTCAAGGGGAGCGTCAACCCATACATGGCTGAGGTGAAGAGGCACCCACAGGAGTTGCGCAAGGTTGACGGTGTCATGGTGCAAGAAGATGTTCGAGGACCGAAGAAGGAGGGAGATGTCATGGCCAGGCTAGAAGAAGTGGAACATGAAGTTTTTAGGTACCAGAAGATGATAGAGCGTGGTGTAGAAGCCAATCACAAGATCATCTCCGAGCTCAGGGATAAACACCAAGAGGAGACCTCTAGGTTATGGGATGATATCTTCCTGCTCCATCAGTCCACCACAAAGTTGCAGGCCCAAATTTATGACCTGCAGAATCAAAATTTTGAGTATGAAACCAGGTTTCATCGCATGAGTCTGGGAGCCAGCGCCAGGACCCTTGAAACCAAGTCCTCCTTTGTTGATGGGAATCCTTTCTGGTGGAAGAATTATAATAATGGGCCTCAATCATCACCGCAATCACCAGACAGGGAGTAATTCACCATGGGTAACAACACACTCCCAGCTTGTTTCAAGCTTGGGGGGGGGGTGTTTTCAGTATCACCATCTTTATCTTTATCTTTATATTTTTGCTTAGTACCATGAGTAGAGAAGTTATCATATGAGATAGTTTGCAATGTGGAGTATCACTCCTTAGTTGGTTATCGTTGTATCCGTTGGTGTGAGGTTTATTGTGATGGAATATTAATGAGAAGCTTTATCTTTACTTTCTGCACACTTTATTTTAGCCAGCAAGTCCTTTGTCATATGCTGATCTTGTTACATTAGTATTGGCATCACTTTGGGTGCAGCAAGTAAATTTAGTTGGTTGTGGCAAACTTAGACTGGTCAGTAGTATCAATACTTTTTACACTTAAGTAGAAAAGAGGGAACTGGTTGCAATAACATTATCCCTATTGTTTTCCTCTTTGTTGGCCAATGAGTTTATTATTCTTGAATTAAAGTGTTTTGTGCCCACAAAGTAGATAGCATGGTTGTTCTATTAGATCTATAAGTGTTTGTCTCTCTCAATTCTTGTGCTTGCTACTAAACCTTGCTAGCCTAAAACCTTGTACTGAGAGGAGATACTTCTCGTGCATCCAAAACCCTGAACCAAAGCACTCCATTCGTGTCCACCATAACTACCTATCATGTAGTGTTCGCACTACTCCAAGTACATTTTCTCGTGTGCTACCTTTAACTATTCAAAACTATTATTATATCCCTTTTTGTGTCACTGTTCACCAAGCTCATAAGGACGTGGTAGCAGATGTGTCATCTTCCATGCTAACTGATTTACAAGGATTGGCAGCTTCATCTGCTTCTCCACCTTTTATTTTGCATTAAAAGAGCTGGTTAGTCCACCCTATAAATAAATAAATAAATAGACACTCCTCCACGGTGATTGTTGGTCGGCAACCGAGGATTCGGTCAAGCCATGGTTTGTGGAAAGAAATGGTTGGGAGGAGTGTCATCAATAAGTGCTTGTTACAAGTGCAGTTCTATAAACTCTCGGAACCGCTCTAAAAGTTAATTAGTATGGAAGATGACAAGGATTCTACCACTGATTTGTTGACCAATAGCATACACCTCTCAAAGCAATATTTTTACACTCTCTATGCCTTCGGGAACTAAAAAGCTCTAGCACACGTTTTAATCCCTGCTTCCCTCTGCGAAGGGCCTATCATTTATTTATTGTTGAGTCAGTAAACCTATTCCCTCTATCCCGAGCAAGCACTCGAATTGTTATAGATACAATCATTTATAGTTCATAATATTTCCTATCATGTTTTGTCTACTTTGCTTGAGCACATGAAGTTTTATCTTTGAGAATATGACTTTGACAGTTTTCTTTGGAATGTGAAAGGAACAGTGATGATTGAGCAACTCTATTTCTGCAATATAGCTCTAGTATAAAGACTCTTCTTGAAAGATAAGTTAGAATGTTGATTGTTCTCTGACCAAGAACACAGTTTGCCACATCCAATTGGTTTGCTTAATGTACCTTTATTTGTGGTTGTTCCATTACTTGTTCCAAGTTAAGTAGAATGTGTAGAGACTGCTGTTTAAAATGACTTGTTTAGCTGAGTAAATACTGATGCTTCTTGTCCGTATTCTTTATTATCGACACTTCACTCCATAAACATGTGGACTTGTTTACTGAGCTCAGTTTTCGCTTGGGGACAAGCGAGTCTAAGCTTGGGGGGAGTTGATACGTCCATTTTGCATCACTATTTTATATCATAATTTGTCATTATCTATCCTTATATTTCATATTAATACATGATACTTATGTTATTTTGCCTTATTTTGCATGTTTGATGATTATTGGGAATTATCCTTCCGGAGTCAGGTTTCTGCTGGAAAAAGCGTCGTCAAGTCAGCATATCAGCGGAACTCCAAAAATCACGAAACCAATTCTGGGGGTCTTATAATGTCAGATGCCGGAGGCAGCCAAAAGGAGGCAGCCAGGTGGGCCAGGTGGGCCCCACGCCACACCTGGGCGCGGCTGGCCTGTGGGCCGCGCCCAGCTATGGCGTGGCCACCTGGGTCCACCCCCCAGGTTGCCTCTTCGCGTATATCTGCCTCCCGAAAACCTAAGCACGGGGGGTACGTCCACGAAATATTCCGCCGCCTCCACGGGACGGAAACCACCGAGAGAGAAAGAGCTCTCTGGCAGGGAGATCCTGCCGGGGAAATTCCCTCCCGGAGAGGGGAAATCATCGCCATCGTCATCGTCATCACGCTGGACTTCATCGGGATCATCATCACCATCCACTGCGCCATCACCATCATCTCCACCGACTCCACATCCATCTTGCTGTAACATCTAGGGCTGTACCTTGTCTAGTTCATTGGGGAGACTCTCCCGGTGTTGATTACTCCTTGTTATTGATGCTATTGAGTTTGTTTGGTGGATTAGTGTTCATGTCCAGATTGTTATTCATTGCCATATCATCTCTGATCATGATCCATATGATGTCTTGTGAGTAGTTTGTAGTTCTTGAGGACATGGGGAAGTCATGTTGTTAGTAGTGAAATAATGCTGCGTTAATATTTAATGGTTTGATATTTAAGTTGTGGTGTCATTCTTCTAGTGGTGTCATGTGAACGTCGACTACATGACACTTCACCTTTATGGGCCTAGGGGAATGCATCGTGTACCTAGCTTGCTAGTTGAGGGGTTGCCGGAGTGACAGAAACCTGAACCCCCGTTAGTAAGATAGTGCACGAGGGAGCGTAGGGTCTCAGAGTTTAAAGCTGTGGTTAGATTTATCTTAATTACTTTTCTGCATTCGCGGATGCTTGCAGGGGGTATAATCACAAGTGCGTATTAGTCCTAGGAAGGGCGGTGCGTTAGCATAGATTCACCCACACAACACTTATCAAAACAATGAAGATTAACCAGTTGCACGAAGCGAAAGCACTTGACGAAATTCCCATGTGTCCTCAGGAACATTTGTCTCTTATAAGTAACACACTCGGCTTGTCCTTTGCACTCAAAAGGATTGGGCCACTCGCTGCATTTGTTGCCGCGCTCGTTTATTTACTTGCACTGTTTTTACCTGCTGTTTCGAATACTACTGAAAACCTGTCTGCTAGCTTTTACAGTGAATTCTTGATCAAAACTACTTGCCAGCACCTTCTGCTCCTCGTTGGGTTCGACACTCTTATTTATCGAAAGTACTGCGATACACCCCCTATACTTGTGGGTCATCAAAGTTCCAGTGCTATTCCTTATGAGCTTTACAGGGAAATCATGCATGAAATTGGTTCTTGTGAACTTGAAGAAATTGATGTGGTTATTCAGCTTGCTAACAGGGAAACTATCTCACCAATTGGTATTGTTAGAGATGTGGAAGTTTTATGTGGTAAGACTAAATATCCTGCTGATTTTCTAGTACTTGGTTCGGCTGTTAGTAAAACTTGTCCTATCATTTTTGGTGGACCTTTTCTGAATACTTGTGGTGCTGTTATAGATTGTAAGAAAGAGAAAATTATTACCAAATTTGCTGGTGAATCTTATGAGTTCAATTTCTCTAAATTTGCTAAAACTCCTTATGAAACTGAATTGCCTAATGAAGATTTTAGAGTTGAACAGCTTGCATCTATTGCTCTTGCTCCTAACGATCCTTTGCAGCAACACCTGGAGGATCATGAAAGTGAAGTCTTTATGGAAGAAAGAAATGAGCTTGATGAAATATTTATTCGTCAACCCATACTTAAACATAATTTACCAGTTGAAGATTTGGGTACCACGCTGATGCATCCAAAATGCATCTAGTTTTCCAAGCACTTTGCCTCATAATTTGCTCCGGAATCTTCCCATATTTGAATAAAACTGCTGAATCTGACGCTGTTTTTAGCAAAGTCTCTTTTCTGGCTATTTCTGCAGGAAATAAAATCGGGGAAAATTACCACGTCAATTTTTATGGAAAAGGAGGACAATGGACAAAAGATGGACACGAGGAAGCGCTCGAGGGCCAAATGGGTGGGTCCCACGCGGCCCCTGTACCTGGCCGCGTGGGCCCAGCCCAAATGGGCCTCGGGCGCCGCATCGCCTTCCTTCTTCGACGTACCCCCTCATATATACGAAAAAGTGCTTGCCCTAGGAGGAGAGGAGCTTTCGCGAAACAGAACGCCGCCACCATCACGATCTTCGTTTCGGGGACAGATTGATCCAGGATTTCTCCTCCGGTGGGGGGATCCGGAGACCGTCTTCACCGCCATCTTCACCGCCTTCATCTCCATTGACCATGAGCTCCCTCTCCATCACCATGTGTGAGTAGTCCGCTGTAGGCATGTGAGGTGGATGGGGATTGGATGAGATTGATCATGTAATGCTACCCGTTGTTCGGGATTTTAGGGTTTTATCTTGAGGATACTTTTGTATTGTGTTGATGCACTCTTGCTATGTTTAATGCTTGCTAGTAGGGCCCGAGTGGCATGATTTCAGTACTGAACTTATATTGCCCCATCATATATTTGAGTTTGGTATTTATCTGCAAAGTGTATCACCTGCTATTATGTTGAACCTGCGAACCCTAAACATGACATATAGGGAAAACAAGGGGGAGATGTTTTAGTTTGAGGATTCTATGTGTTCATGAAGTGTTAATGCATTGTTCCGGTCTATTCGAAAGGGTAGACCTTAATTACCTATAGTTCCAAGTTGGCCCCGGTGAAATGGGCAGGTTGGACAATAGATGTTGTGCAAATTCTCTTGGTTAGTACGCACAACTAAATATGGAACACATACCTACATATATCGGAGTTAGAGATAGGTCCCATTGTTAATTGTTCCTTATTATATGACCAATCTCATTCTTGCAACACCCCGCTATCACCTCATGCCTGCGTTTTAAATCTCTGAGTTACACTTTCACTTTTCCGGTGAAAACTGGGAAACACTTGTTCACTGCCACTGTTCTGCTTGTTACTTGAATCATACTACTGCCATCACTATTACTGCTGCAAGTTATTGATATACAGGTGTGGTTGAGAGTGACGCCTCAATTGCCAAGGTCTTATTGATATTCTTGTGTTCCCATCGAGTCGAACTATAAATTTGGGTAATACTTCCCAACGAAGACTTCAGCGATCCCCTATACTTGTCGGTATCAAGACGTTTTCTGGCGCCGTTACCGGGGAACCTAGCTTTATTGGTAAGACAACTTGTTATCATCTATTTGCTGCTTTTGCTTATTCCTCAAAGAGTAGTTGTAGGATATAGAATGTGCATTGATTTTCGAAAAGTTAATAAAGTCACTAAGAAAGATCATTACCCTTTACCTTTCATTGATCAAATGTTAGAAAGGTTATCTAAGAACACTCATTTTTGTTTTCTTGATGGATATTATGGGTTTTCACAAATTGTTGTTAGAGCTAAAGATCAAGAGAAAACCACTTTCACTTGTCCTTATGGAACTTATGCTTATAGGCGTATGCCTTTCGGTTTATGTAATGCTCCTGCTACTTTTCAAAGATGCATGTCTGCTATTTTTCATGGTTTTTGTGAAAAGATTGTGGAAGTATTCATGGATGATTTTTCTGTCTATGGAAATTCTTTTGATAACTGCTTGCGAAACCTTGATAAAGTTTTGCAGAGATGTGAGGAAACTAACCTTGTTCTTAATTGGGAGAAGTGTCACTTTATGGTTAAAGAAGGAATTGTTCGGGGACATAAAATTTCTAAAAAAGGTATTGAAGTTGATAGAGCTAAAGTTGAAGCAATTGAGAAAATGCCCTATCCCAGGGATGTTAAAGGTATTCGTAGTATTCTTGGTCATGCTGGTTTCTATAGAAGGTTTATTAAAGATTTCTCTAAAATTTCAAAGCCTCTTAGTAATCTTCTCCAAAAAGATGTACCTTTTGTTTTTGATGATGATTGTAAGGAAGCTTTTGAAACTTTGAAAAAGACTTTAATTACTGCTCCTGTTGTTGAACCACCTGATTGGAATTTACCTTTTGAAATTATGTGTGACGCTAGTGATTTTGCTGTAGGTGCTGTTCTTGGACAGCGAGTAGATAAGAAATTGAATGTTATTCATTATGCTAGTAAGACTCTTGATTCTGCTCAAAAGAATTATGCTACTACTGAAAAAGAGTTCTTAGCTGTAGTTTTTGCTTGTGACAAGTTTAGACCTTATATTGTTGATTCAAAAGTCACTATTCATACTGATCATGCTGCTATTAAGTACCTTATGGAAAAGAAAGACGCTAAGCCTAGGCTTATTAGATGGGTGCTTCTTTTACAAGAGTTTGACTTGCATATTGTAGATAGGAAAGGTGCTGAAAATCCTGTTGCTGATAATTTATCTAGATTGGCAAACATTGCTTATGATCATATACCTGTTAATGATAGTTTTCCAAATGAGCAATTGGCTGCAATAAAGGTGAGCTCGCGAGATAGTCCTTGGTATGCTGATTACGCTAAATTTATTGTTTCCAAGTACTTGCCTCCAACCTTTTCAGCTCAGCAAAGAAGGAAATTCTTTTATGACTTGAGGCATTATTTTTGGGATGACCCACACTTATATAAAGAAGGAGTGGATGGTATTATGCGAAGATGTGTTCCTGAATATGAACAACAAGAGATATTGAGAAAATGTCATGGTAGTGCTTATGGAGGACATCACGCTGGAGATAGAACTGCACAGAAAGTTCTACAATCAGGTTTTTATTGGCCAACTCTCTTTAAAGATGCAAGGAAGTTTATTTTATCCTGTGATGAATGCCAAAGAGTTGGTAATATCTCTAGGACGCAATGAAATGCCTATGAATTATTCTCTTGTTATTGAACCATTTGATTGTTGGGGATTCGACTTCATGGGTCCTTTCCCTCCTTCAGAAGGTAATACTCATATACTTGTTGCTGTTGATTATGTTACTAAATGGGTAGAAACCATACCTACAAAAAGTGCTGATGGTGAGACCTCTTTAAAAATGCTTTTAGATGTTATTTTCCCTAGGTTTGGTGTACCTAGGTATCTTATGACTGATGGAGGTTCTCATTTTATTCATGGTGGTTTTAGAAAGACCCTTGCTAAATATGGTGTTAATCATAGAATTGCTTCGGCTTATCATCCCCAAACAAGTGGGCAAGTAGAATTATCAAATAGAGAAATTAAATCTATCTTGCAAAAGACTGTTAATAAGTCTAGGAAAAATTGGGCTAGTAAGTTAACTGATGCTTTATGGGCTTATAGAACTGCTTATAAAAACCCTATGGGTATGTCTCCTTATAAAATGGTTTATGGAAAAGCTTGCCATTTGCCTTTAGAACTAGAACACAAAGCTTATTGGGCAGTGAGAGAACTTAATAGAGATTTTAAACTTGCCGGTAAGAAAAGGTTGCTTCAAT
The DNA here is from genome assembly GCA_947311845.1 of Poa pratensis. NCBI lineage: Eukaryota > Viridiplantae > Streptophyta > Magnoliopsida > Poales > Poaceae > Poa > Poa pratensis. The sequence continues at coordinate 64,540,030 of CAMZMU010000036.1, read as the reverse complement.
TAAGTTCTTTAGATGAATGGAGAAGTGAAGCTTATGAAAATGCTAGACTTTTTAAAGAGAAAGTTAAGAAATGCCATGATAGGAGGATTATTAAGAGAGAATTCAATGTTGGTGAGAAAGTTCTATTGTATAGGTCTCGTCTCAGATTTTTTTCACGAAAATTACTCTCAAAATGGGAAGGACCTTTTGTTATTGTGGGGGTGTATCGTTCAGGTGCAATAAAGATTGCCTCATTGAAAGATGACTCTACACAAGTGGTGAATGGACAAAGACTCAAACACTATATTTATGGAGATTCTTATAATGAAGATGTTGATGTTATTCGAGTGGTAACTCCGGAAACTTTTATTAAAAAGCAAATTGAGGGAACTGCAGAGTCTGATTTCGAATAGGTAACAGTTTCGTAAGAAAACATCCACGTTTAACTTTCCAAAAGTTTATTTTTTGTTATTTTTATTAAATATGAAAAATTACGAGATCGAAACGGGAAGAAACGGTGCCCGAGGGCACCTCACCACGTCGTGGCGCGGGCCCACCACTGGTCGCGCCACCACATGGTGAGGGCTCCTCGGAGCCCGTCTCCTACCAGGTTTCTTTCCCGTGCCTTCCTTTTGTCGTAAAACTTTTTGCTATATAATCCCCCGGATCCCCCGAGGTCCGTGTATCGTCTTTTTGTCGTGTTTTCATTTCGACCTGTTTCTGCCAGGAATTGCTCTCAGTTTTAGAAGCGCCATGGTCTCCAACAACAACAACAAGGGCAAGGGGCCTTTGGAAGATGATCTTCAAGACCCTAAGCTGGAGGAAGAAGTCGAGAGTGAAGCTGAAGGTGAAGTGGAGGAAGATCCACGCGTATACCCGCGCGCCACCGTCGCAAGCATTGGAGTGGTAGCAAATCCATTCAACCCCAAGAGAGGCGCACGGATGAGCACCGGAGGAAAGGTCCCACGTCACTTCCTAGCTCCAAGGACGTCTTCCCCAGGCATCAATAACCCCTTCCACACTCTAATTCATAAGAGTCAAATGGAAAGGATTCCTGAGGCAGAGTTGCCCAGTGGTTGGAATATAGATCGTTCTAACAATGCAGGAAAAAGGAGCTCTGAAGCTGAGGAGTGGGGAAACAATTCCACGAGCTGGGATTCACAGTCTGATAAGTTCATGAACCGGATTGAGCACAACACGGAGTTGATTCGCATACTCACCTACAAGATTGATGAACTGAAGGAGCTGGTTGATAAGCTTATTAAAGGCTCACCATCACCACCGAAGGAGTAATTCATCATTGGTATTGGCATCCCCTTGGCTTGTTCCAAGCTTGGGGGGAGTGCCGCGGTATCACACCATTATCTTTTACCTTTTACTTTTCAATAGAGTCATATCATGAGTAGGGAAGTGATGCATGTAAAATGCATACATGAACTTTGCACTTTAATTGCTTATATTCCAATCATATTTGCATCATATAAGGGTTATATCAATGTTTTATCATGATTTTGGGAATACTTCATAGTTTTCCCATTTATTTGGAATTAACCCTGCACAGGCAGAAAACCCTAGTTTTGTATTTTAATGTTTCAGGGACCCAAACGTCAACGAAATCACCTGGAAATTTATGGACGTCAATATTTGGAAGGAAGAAGGACTACGGAAAAAGGAAGCAAGCAAACGGAGACCCGAGGGCCAAACGGGCATGGCCCACGCGGCCACAGTACCAGGCCGCGTGGGACCCACCCGTTCGAGCCTCGTGGCTCCGTTGCCGTCGATCTCCGCTCCACCGCCTTCGTCTTGACCTAAAAACGCCTATAAAAAAGGTCCCCCGACGTTCTCTGGAAGGAGCGCCGCACAAACACAGAAACACCGAAACGGAGATCAGGAGCTGCAGATTGGAGGGGGAAAACTCCGGCGGGGCGCTGCCGGCGTGGTCTCCATCTTCCCATCGACTTCTCCACCGTCTCCATGATGAAGAGGGAGTAGTCCACCTCTGGACTATGGGTTTGTGGAAGTAACTTATGTATCTCTCCTCTCTTGAGCTTCATTAATTAGCACCGTATGAGCTGCTGAACATGATTACGGTCACCGTTGTAATACCTTTGTGGTGGATCTTTATGAGTTAATATATGTTTGAGATTGCAATGTTTGTTTCAGTTATGAGTATAGATGCATATTATGTACCCCGTTCTTGTCTACTTGTTTTGATCAAGCATGTTTATGAGAGCGTGTGTGGGGGAACGTGTGCATTAGTTGGAGTAACGGGGGTGGCTAGTGCAGTGAACGTGAGAGAAAGTTGTGCGATCCACTTTGGTATCTTTACCTTACTTTGTTACCTCACTAGGGATAAACTAAAATACCATGCTACCGGGGATGTGGGCGTGACCATTGCCACTACTCCATGACTAGATCTAGCATGTTCTTATTTTCACTTCATGTCATGATACTTAATGCTATACTCTGAGTTATCTTAATTACTGAGATGTTATGATTTAGTTCGCATCTTGGTGGAGTATAAGAGAGGTTAATAACCAAAAGATCTCTATGTTAGGACGTGATGCCCATATATCTAAGTAACTTGTTATCAAACCCTGTGTTGCAATCTCATATGTTAACTTTGTGTGTTCCATTGTCTACCACTTTATAAAGAGAGAGTGCATTTGTGAAACCATGAACCCCAGTCCATTTTTAATCATAAGAAACACCTTTCCAACACCATATACCACTTTTCTATTTTCAGCCATCATTAAATCCGAAAATACAAAAATACTTTTCATCTTGCATACATCATTTAAAAACCCAAAAATATCATTTATCATTGCATCCACCACCATTGCATATTTATTTCTTATTTGCATTGCATAACTATCCTGATATCATTCTTACACCTTGTGCTTGACAACCACAGGTGAGGTTGAGGACCAAAACATCTAACCTTGTTTTGTAGGTACCAAAAGAAGGATAAGAAGATAAATCTACCACTGCAGATTCCCCGAGAGTTCGATATTAAACACTCGAGTCACCCCTCGTGGGGAAAACTGTCTTCCACTTACTATACACTCTGCACTTGGAGTCTCAACCTAATCCCGTTTACTTTTGCAGGTATCAAAGACTTGCTCATCGGGTATCAGGAAGTTATCATATAGGATGGTTTGTAGTGTGGAAGTATATCTCCTTTAGTTGGTTGTCTATGTATCCCTTGGTGTGAGTTGCCGTTATGGAATATTAATGAGAAGTTTTATCATTTACTTTCTGCACATCTTATTTTAGTTTGCAATCTCTGTCATATGAATGATCTTGTTGTTAGTATTGGCATCACTTTGGGAGCATTAAGTAAATCTATTTGGTTTTGACAAACTTAGCATTGGTCAGTAGTAACAATACTTTGAGACTTAAGTAGAATAGAGGGAAGTGCATGTAGATATATTATTTCGTTATCTTTCTTTCTTGTTGGCTAATAAGCTTAGTATTCTCAAGTTAAAATTATTTGTGCTTCCAAGGAAGATTGCATGATTGTTTTTATTACATGTATATTTGTTTGAATCCCTCAACTCTTATGCTTGCTACCCAGCCTTGCTAGCCAAAAACCTGTACTGAGAGGGAATGCTTCTCGTGCATCCAAACCTTGAACCAAAACCCATGCCATTTGTGTCCACCAAAACTACCTATTATGTGGTATTTTCGCGCCACTCCAAGTAAATACTTCATGTGCTACCTTTAAACTATTCAAAATTTTATTACTCCTTATTTTGTGTCACTGTTTATTAGCTCATGAGGGTTATGTAGAGTTTCTCTATCACTCTTGTCAGACAGACTTTCACCATTGGACTAGTGGCATATACATCCGCTTATCCATTAATATTGCAAAAAGAGCTGGCAAATGGGGTGCCCAGTCCCGAATTAATTATAATTATAACTTTTAACTCTCTTCACATTTTTGCCCTGATTTATCAGTAAGCAATCTAAAAAGATTAATCATTCAAATAGACACTCCTCCATGGTATGTGATTGTTGGAAGACACCCGAGGATTCGGTTAGCCATGGCTTGTGTAAGCAAAGGTTGGGAGGAGTGTCATACAAATATAAAGTACATGTGTAAACAAAAGAGAGGAGGGATGATCTGCCCTTGGGTAGAAATAACGTCCTTCATGGGAGCCGCTCTTGAAAGTCTGGTTGACAAGGGGATAGTGTTTTCTCTACTGCGATTCGTTGACAACGACATGCATAGCTCAAACATATATTTTTTATACTCTCTATATGATTTCAAAACTTGAAAAGCTCTAGCACATGATTTAATCCCTGCTTCCCTCTGCGAAGGGCCTATCTCTTACTTTAATGTTGAGTCAGTAAACCTATTTCCCTCCTATCTCAAGCAAGCATTTGAGTTGTTGTGATTCAATCATCTATATGTTGATATTTACAATCATGTCTTTTATCCTTCCTTGTTTAGCACAATGCTTTTATCTGAATGGATACAACTTTGAAAGTTATCAATGACTGTAAGGAGACTGTTATAGTTGAGCATGTAACTTCTGCAATATAAGCTCTAATATAAAGACTCTGATCGAAAGATAAGTACAATCTGTTAATTGTTCTCTGACCAAGAACAAAGTTTGCCATCACCAATTATGATTTTCTCTAGGCACCTTTATTTGTGACTTCCTTTACTTGTTTCAAGTTAAGTTATATGATAGGAAGTTGTTGTCTAAGATGACTTGTGTGATTATAAATGTGATGCTTCTTGTCCGTATTTTATTTATCGACACTTCACTCCATAAACATGTGGTCTTGTTTACTGAGTTCAGCTTTCGCTTGGGGACAAGCGAGGTCTAAGCTTGGGGGGAGTTGATACATCCATTTTGCATCACTATTTTATATCATAATTTACTGCTATTCATCGATATATTTCATATTTAGAGATGATACCTATGTTATTTTACCTATTTTGCATGTTTCATGATTATTGGAGAATAAATCACCGGAGTCAGGATTCCGCTGGAAAAAGCAACGTCAAGACACCATATTACTGAAGATCAACAATTGACGGAAAATATCCAGAAGTCCTATTTTCACAGATGCCGGAGGCAGCCAAAAGGGGGGCCAAGGTGGGCCACCATGGGCTCTCACCATGTGGTGGCGCGGCCCCCTTGGCTGGCGCGCCGCCATGTGGTGAGGAGGCCCTGGCCCACCTCTGTCGGTGCCCCTTCGCGTACTTCATCCCCTGGAAACCCTAAGCTCGGGGGGATCATCGAGGAAATATTCCGCCGCCTCCACGAGGCGGAAAACACCAGAGAGAGAAAAGCTCTCCGGCATGGAGAAATATGCCGGGGAAATTCCTTCCCGGAGGAGGGAAATCATCGCCATCGTCACCGTCATCGAGCTGGACTTCATTGGGATCATCATCATCATCTCCACCGCCGACACATCATCTCCACCGCTCCACTCCGTTCCGCTGTAACATCTAGGGTTGAATCTTGTCCAGTTCATAGGGGAAACTTTCCCGGTGTTGATTACTCCTTGTGGTTGATGCTACTGAGTGAAACCGTTGAATTAAGGTTTATGTCCAGATTGTTATTCATCATTATATCACCTCTGATCATGATCTATTTGATGTCTTGTGAGTAGTTCGTTTGGTTCTTGAGGACATGAGAGAAGTCTAGATGTTAGTAGTGAACTATGTTGAGTAATATTTAATGGTTTGATATTTAAGTTGTGGTGTTATTCTTCTAGTGGTGTCATGTGAACGTCGACTACATGATACTTCACCTTTATGGGCCTAGGGGAATGCATTGTGTATTCGTTTTCCAATTGTGGGGTTGCCGGAGTGACAACAACCTGAACCCCCGTTGGTATATCGATGCATGAGGGATAGCAGGATCTCAGAGTTTAAGGCTGTGGTTAGATTTATCTTAATTACTCTCTTATATTTGCGGATGCTTATGAGGGGTATAATCACAAGTATGTATTAGTCCTAGGAAGGGCGGTGCATTAGCATAGGTTCACCCACACAACACTTATCAAAACAATGAAGATTAATCAGCTATATGAAGCGAAAGCACTTGACTAAATTCCCGTGTGTCCTCAAGAACGTTTGGTCATTATAAGTAAACCTACCGGCTTGTCCTTCGCTGTAGAAAGGATTGGGCCACTCACCTCTTATTTATCGAAAGTACTACGATACACCCCCTATACTTGTGGGTCATCATCCTTGAACTGAAGAAAAGATCAAGATATTAAACCATGCATCTTCCAAGAACAATTCTTCCCACACAACTGGAGCATGAGGTGAAATTTCCACAATTGTTGGTTAAATAAAGTTTCCCTCTGAGTCAATACCAGATCCTCCTAAAAGGATTTTTCCTCCCTGTATACGCTAGTCAAATTAGATTGTAGAAAAGTAGCCAATCAATTGTTGGATTTAAGATGATAAAAGACCGATAATTACCCACATAAAAGCATGTTTTTAGATAATAAAAGATCGATAATTCAAGACAGAACATGTGCTTATTTCGATCAAGAAATGTTGATTTCCCAACCGAAGGAAAGCCGACCAAATAAATTTCAATTAATTCACATAAATAGATAAGAGCTTCAGATTACCTTCATAAGACCAAGATGGTGTGCAGTGGCTTTGTTCTTCTGCGTCTTTGACATCTGTCAAGTAAAAGAGAATCAAAGAACATAAGCACATGGTATAGAAATGGCAAGAGAATCAAAGAACATAAGCACTTTGTGTGCTTTATGCATGTTCTAAATTAGCCGACGCTGAACTTATCGAGTAGGAACACACCTATGACCATCTTTACTGAATCCAGCAGGGCAAGTTTGATAGAAAGACTTTCATGTGGCTGGCTGCAACATAAATTTCTTCAGCGGCAATATATTGCATCGTGTGTTGTTGTGCTTCTGGTTATCTCAAGCGCACAGAGCTGCTGTCCTCCGCCCTTGCTACGAGTTGCCACCATGACCAAGCACCAATGAGCCAAGAAAATATTGACCTGCACCAAAGACACAACAAATTAAATTATTTGACTAGAAACCAAGCTAACATCATGGAATCACTACCGCTACTATTTTAGTACCACTACTATTGCCTAATGAGAAGGGATAAGATGGTGAACTGCAGCTTCATGACCATGAACTGCAAGTTAAAGCTCAATGACCAATCAGCATGTGCGCGTGCTGAAAATATAAAGTAGGTGTTTTATTCAATACAAATGGGAAGCTAGAAAATATAAAGCATTCCTCCTGATCAGCCGCTATGGCATCCTTCTCTTATTCTTACGCCTTCTTGACTTTCGATTCTCCTGTAAATGCACCATAACAAATGGGAAGAGAGGAAGAACAAAGAAGAACTCAACAAATGGAACTCCAAGATCTAGATCCAAAGGGTTCCCCTCACTTAGGGGAGAGATGGATTGGTGGAAAAGTAGATCTAGATCTCCTCTCTCTTTTCCCTCAAAGATATGCAAGAATCATGGGAGGAATTGAGAGATAGCAAGCTTTTCCAAGGTCAACAATGGAGGAGAGAGGGGAAAAACGTGCTTGACCATAGGTTGAAGAAGGGGAGGGGTATTTATAGCCCCTCCCAAAATATAACCGTTATAGCCAGGAAAACAGGAAAAACCGGATATTACGGGTCAATTTAGGACCGGAAAATCCGGTTCAGAAGTTGACCAGAACGCGAAGCCTTCTGGAGGGAGCCGGATATTTCTAACCGGAAATTCCTGAAATTAATCGGAATATCCCGTTATCTGAAAAGTGACAGAAACAGCAAAACGAAAACTGCAAGAAAACTTTTTCATCCGGACTCCGATTTCGATGATCTTGGGCTCGTTGGAATCGCAACGAAGAGCTTTACAAGATCATGCAGAGAAACACCATATTCCATCATGTGAGGAGGAGACCAAATGAGGAAACTTAAGACCTCTCTATAAAAGACAAACCGGTAAAACCTCCAACATCAAAAACGCAGTAAGTTTTTCATACGAAATCCGTTTTTGATGAACTAAAGCTTGGTGTGGATATGAACACAAGCTCTAAATTCTCACATGGATAAAAGACAAATAAGAACCAAGAAAGATGATATGCCAAGAATGCAAAGGTTTGAGCTCTCCACAAAGGTGCGATCAAATTACTCACTTGAGAGCCCCTCTTGATAGTACGCTGTCTATCATATAACCGGTCTCCCACTAACACCATGAGACCGATAAATAGAAACCTATCAAGATCATACCTTTGCCTTGCGCATTCCACTTGAGCTAGATGATGACGATCTTGATCTCTTCAAGTGGACCACCTTTCTTGATTGCGCTTCGCTTGGTGAATACTCACATATTGCTCTCCCATACACCAATATGGGAGAGCCTCTATAAGGCACATCTTCACTTGACCAATATCTCCAAAAGGGTGACAAGCTTCAAGCATAGGATTTCTTTGATATGCTTCTCTTGAACTTGCACTTCATCATCTTCTCTTAATATATATGATGGCTTGGAGATAAATATGAATGTTCACTCAAACTTGGGTTTGTGGTGGTAACTTATGTATCTCTCCTCTCTTTGAGCTTCACTAATTAGTACCGTATGAGCTGCTGAACATGATTACGGTCATCTATGTAATTCTTGTGGTGGATATTATGGTATGAGATGATTTGTTATGCATTTACCGTTGTGTTGCAGCTTTTATGATTTGTCATGCTTTGGAGATATTCTATGATGCATGTGATGGTTTGATTTATGCATAATGCCTTGTTTATCCTTGTCATGAGGTGATTGACACCACCAAGTGTGGATAGATGAGAGAGATGCGGTCATGCACACGAATTATGAATCATTGCACTAGTGTTTAGAATATTGTCCATTATGAAGTATTATGTATGTAGGTACGGGATGGCCGATGTGACACGGCATATGTATTGAGTGACATGTGAAATACAACCCAACATCCTTTATCTGGGGGGTAAAAAGAAAGAGTATGATGTGGGAGTGACAACAGCCATGCTAGCCTTGCGGGTGTGACATAGCACACAAATGAGTATTTCTTTCAACTATGTGTTTTAGGACTGATACGTCTCAAACGTATCTATAATTTTTGATGTTCCATGCTGTTATTATATCAATTGCTACATGTTTTGGCTATACTTTATATCATTTTTATGCATTTTCTGGGACTAACCTATTAACAAGATGCCACAGTGCCAGTTCCCTGTTTTCTGCTGTTTTTGGTTTCAGAAAATCTATTAAGGAAATATTCTCGGAATTGGACGAAACAAAAGACATCGTCAATAATATCACGAGGAGATCACGGAGTCCAAAGGGGAGTCGGAGCAGACCCACCAGGGGGCCACGCCACACTAGGGCGCGGCCCAGGGTGGGCCCGCGCCCCCCTATGGCGTGGTGGCCCCCCTCGGCCACCGACGCCGCCTCTTCGCCTATATATTCTCCGCGACGCGAAAACCCTATTACGGTCGATCATATTCCACGAAAAGTTCCGTCGCGGCCGTCATCGTCAATCTCAGATCGGAGGAGTTCTGAAGCTCTTCCCGGCACCCTGCCGGAGGGGAGATCATCACCGGAGGGCTCTACATCACCATGCCTGCCTCCGGAGTGATGCGTGAGTAGTCCACCCCTGGACTACGGGTCCATAGCAGTAGCTAGATGGTTGTCTCTCTACCTTGTGCCTCCATGTTTAGATCTTGTGAGCTGCCTAACATGATCAAGATCATCTTATTGTAATGCTAGATGTTGTGTTTGCTGGGATCCGATGAATATTGATACCATGTTTATTCAAGTTGTTTATCTATGTGCTCTTGATCTTGCATGCTCTCCGTTGCTAGTAGATGCTTGTGACTCCAAGAGGGGGTATTTATGCTCGATAGTGGGTTCAGTCTCTAGATATCTGGATCAGTGACAGAAAGGTCTAAGATGGTAGATGTGCTGTTGCTACTAGGGATAAAACATTGGTGCAGTGTCCAAGGGCACTTGTATTGATTACATTACACACTTTACTTCATGCAATAATCTGTTGTTAGCAACTTAATACTGAACAGGATGCGGATGCTGCCTTGAAGGTGGATTATTTAGGCATAGATGCGGTTGGAATAACGGTCTATGTACTTTGTTGTAATGCCCAACTAGATTTCATAGTAGACATCTTGGCATGTATTGCATTGTTATGCCCTCTCTATTTGTCAATTGCCCAGCTGTAATTTGTTTACCCAACATGCTAGTTATCTGTTCTGAGAGAGACACCACTAGTGAACTGTGGACCCTGGTCCAATTTCCTCATACTGTTTACACAACCTGCTGCAATCATCTGTTTCCTGTTACTTGCTGTTTTTCCTGCTGTTTTCCACACCATACGTTTAACTCTTTGTTTCTGCAAGACCGGAGAGATTGACAACCTCTCTGTTTCGTGTTGGGCAAAGTTCTGGTTTGTGTCTGTGCAGATTCCACGTTGGTGCAAGCTCCCTAGCGCCAGGGGGAGTCAACATCAACAACCTTCCGATAGATCGTCAAGTCCTACTGGTGATAACCTTGGGTAGATTATTCAAGGGAAAACTTCTGCTGTCTACATCATAACCTTCCTCTTGGGGTTCACCAACACGTAGCCATCAAGCTGTTTTCTGGCGCCGTTGCCGGGGAAGTACTCATCATCACCATCATCATCATCCTCAAATACTCTCCCGTCAACCAGGCACCAGCTGTTTTCTGGCGCCGTTGCCGGGGACTTGGAGGCTATTGGAAAGGGGAGTCTCTCAGTTCCAATCTCTTTACTTTGTTTTTTGTCTTGTTTTAGTTTTGTTTTGCTTGCTGTTAAAAATCAAAAACCCAAAAAAAATTAGTTTCTTGCATCTAGTTTATTTCGGTTTGTTATTATGTCTAGTTATTTATTTGCTATCAATGTCTTCTCTGTTTGAAACAAAATCTTATTGGCTAAGTGGGTTCGCGGAGGAACAACATAATTACTATAAGGAATACCGCTTGTCTCAAAAAGGGAAATATTTATGGGAACAAATAAGTAGATTGAATTATTTTGCTAAAAACTTGTGCTCTACTTATGATGAATCCTACTGCTTTAATGAATCTTTATGTTGTAGAAGGCATAAACACCTCCCTTTCCAATGTGATTATAATGATAATGAAACTTTGGCTGCTTATGCTAAAGGAAATTATGACTTTGGTAATCTTGAGCGAATTGAAGAATTTTTGTTTTTAAGGGTGCCTATGAAATTGCTGGTTATATTCAAATGATGATGCTCCTTATAGAACTGAGAATTATGCTATACTTGGTTATTGCCTTGAATATTATAATGATAATCCTTATATCACTGAATTTCTTGAGAAAATTTATTCTCCAGAACAACTTGCTACCTTTCAGGAACCTGTGGAGAAGAAACTGCTAAAACTGAAAGCTCATTGGATGAAAAAGAGGAGAGAGTGATGGACAAAAGGAGGATCTACCTTCTAATGATAGTAACTCTTTAACTCTTACATTATATGATTGCCCTCCACGCCTATCTAAGGAGGAAAGTGCTATATGTTGAATGTCATGATTCTATTGAAATATCTCTTTTGATAAATTTGAAAAAACATCCTCCTTGACTCAAGTAAAAGGAAATTGCAGAAAGTAAAAATGTGCTCCCTAATGTTATATATGATAATGCTCTTGATGATGGTCCTATATTGCTAATGATATTATTATACTACTATTGTCAAAAGTGGGTTTAATAACCCCACTGTTTTCGAGCTTAATAAAAATTATGTGTTTGTAGATCATGAAAAGCATGCTTTATGTGATAGTTATATTGTTGAGTTTGTTCATGATGCTACTGAAAGTTATTATGAGAGAGGAAAATATGGTTGTAAAAGTTTTCAAGTCACTAAAACACCTCTCTTTATGTTGAAAGTTTTGAAGCTATATTTGTTTCATCTTTCTATGCTAGTTGCTTTATGCTTCAATAATTTATTTTGTTACAAGATTCCTTTGCATAGGAAGTGGGTTAGACTTAAATGTGTTTGATATTTGCCTCTTGATGCTCTCTTTTGTTTTTCAACTCTTATTCTTATGAGAGCATCATTAAAATCTTCTAGCCTAGCTAAAAGGCATTAAAAGAAAGCGCTTTTGGGAGGCAACCCATTATCTTTTATTTTCAGTATTAGTCAAGGATGCTTGTTTACCTCTGTAGCAACTCCTTTGTATCTTTTATTTGCTGTTTTGTTGTGCCAAGGAGAGTTACTAATGCAAAGTTGGTTTTATTTTCGGGACTGCATTGGACAGATTGCTGTTCGTCACCGTTTAATTCAGTAGAAAATCAGAAAAAATCGAAAAATGCTGAAACTTTTTGTGCATGTTCCTGATGATGTTACGCAACTTTCATTATTTCAAAAGTTCTTCATCTGAGCATCGTAAGTGCCTCGAAAAAATTCGTCATTACAGACTGTTCTGGTTTGACAGATTCTGTCTTTTATTTTGCATTCTCTCTTTTACAAGTTTTTAAGTGGTTTCTTTTCGTGTAAAAGTGCCCACTTGAGCCTAGTAACAGTGGCTAATGTTTAAAATAGTTGGCTTGTGAGTTTTGTCTTTGCTAGAACTTTGAAGTATTATCTTTTAGTGCACTAACCTGCTAATGAGAAAAGCTGTTAAGTTTTGGTGTGAAGGAAGTTTTCAAGTGTTGATAGAGGAGAATGATATTACATGATCAAGAAGAGTGAAGAGCTTAAGCTTGGGGAGGCTTACCTCCCCAGCATATTTCAAGAAGACTCAAGCATCTAAGCTTGGGGATGCCCAAGGCATCCCCTTCTTCATCTACAAATTATCAGGTCATCTCTAATGGTGCTATATTTTTATTGCTTCATGCTAGTGTACTCTTCCTTGGAGCGTCAGTGTGTTTTTGTTTTCAGTTTGTTTTGTTTTGTTTGCTGTGCTATACTTGTTGGATCCTAGTATTCATGTTTGGGAGAGAGACACGCTCCACTTTTTCATTAGAATACTCTTGTGCTTCACTTATACTTGTTGAGTATTCCTGTCTAGTTGCTGTTATTGCTGTTAGCTCTCAGTTTTTCATATCTCTTGTTAGAGCTTTCAGTTTCTTTTGAAGAAAGTACTCTCTTGCTTCACTTATATCTGTTTGGAGAGTTGTCAAATAAGTTGATTGGTGTTTGGTTGGACCAGAAAAATGCTATGCATGTGGTAGTGGTATAAAATGCTTACATGAATCTTTTTAGATCGTTGTCTTGAGTAATTTGATGCTTGCCAATTGTTTTGAGCTGTCAAGTAATTAATGTTTAAGCTTGTGCATCATGTAAGTAATGGCTATTAATGAAGAACTACTATAAGGATTTTCTGCTATAATAATCTGTTGCATAATTGGAAGTCCATAGTAGTCTAGATAATTTTTGGATGAAGGCTATGTGTTAACAAGGAAGACAGTGGGAGTCTATGGTTCGTCAAACCTTGTGTTTTATGTACACTCTTGCTATTCCAGTTGATAATGATGTTTGCTTATAATAACCTTGCTAGCCTAAACTCTGTACTAAGAGGGAATGCTTCTTGTACATCCAAAACCTTGAGCCAAATCCATGCCACCTGTGTCCACCATACCTACCTATTATGTGGTGTTTTCACCATTCCAAGTAAATTTCTTCATGTGCTATCTACTAACTACTCAAAACTGTTACATTTCCTTTTTGTGTCACTACTTGAAAAGCTCATAAGGACGTAGTAGTGAGATTTGTCATCTTCCATGCTAATTAATTTACAAGGATTGGCAGCTTCATCTGCTTCTCCACCTTTTATTTTGCATTAAAGAGCTGGTTAGTCCACCCTATAAATAAATAAATAGACACTCCTCCATGGTGAATGTTGGTGGGCACCCGAGGATTCGGTTAGCCATGGTTTGTGGAAAGTAAATGGTTGGGAGGAGTGTCACCAATAAGTGCTTGTTACAAGTGCAGTCCTAAAAACTCTCGGAACCGCTCTAAAAGTTAGTTAGCCATGGAAGATGACAAGTACCTGCTATTTGATTTGTTGACACCTGTATACACCATTACCTTACAAAACAATATTTTATGCTCTCTATATGCCTTCGGGAACTACAGCTCTAGCACATGATGTTAATCCCTGCTTCCCTCTGCGAAGGGCCATTCTTTTACTTTTATGTTGAGTCAGTTTTCCCACTTCTTTCTGTCTACTTAAGCAAACATCATTGTCAACTCCAGTATAACAGTTTTTACATAACTTTGTGTTTGGTTGATCATATTCTTTGCATTGACATTATCTATATGATATACATGTTGAAAGTTGAAGCAAAAGCTGAAGCTATTATCTTCCTTTGTGTTGATACAAACACTTTCATGTTGAGAATTATTGCTGCTGTGAACTAACTATTATGTTAGACTATTATATCTCTAAATGTTTTATAGTATTATTCATGAAAGTTTGCACTTGTGTGATCACTTATGTTTACTCTTTATTTACTTGCTTGCAAACTATAGACCATTGGCTTGGATCACTTCATTCAGATCATGTGCATTACATTGTTATTTGATCAAAGATTGTGTTGGTAGCATGTCACTTCAAAAATTATCTGTTTTTATCGTTTACCTACTCGAGGACGAGCAGGAACTAAGCTTGGGGATGCTTGATACGTCTCAAACGTATCTATAATTTTTGATGTTCCATGCTGTTATTATATCAATTGCTACATGTTTTGGCTACACTTTATATCATTTTTATGCATTTTCTGGGACTAACCTATTAACAAGATGCCACAGTGCCAGTTCCCTGTTTTCTGCTGTTTTTGGTTTCAGAAAATCTATTAAGGAAATATTCTCGGAATTGGACGAAACAAAAGACATCGTCAATAATATCACGAGGAGATCACGGAGTCCAAAGGGGAGTCGGAGCAGACCCACCAGGGGGCCACGCCACACTAGGGCGCGGCCCAGGGTGGGCCCGCGCCCCCCTATGGCGTGGTGGCCCCCCTCGGCCACCGACGCCGCCTCTTCGCCTATATATTCTCCGCGACGCGAAAACCCTATTACGGTCGATCATATTCCACGAAAAGTTCCGTCGCGGCCGTCATCGTCAATCTCAGATCGGAGGAGTTCTGAAGCTCTTCCCGGCACCCTGCCGGAGGGGAGATCATCACCGGAGGGCTCTACATCACCATGCCTGCCTCCGGAGTGATGCGTGAGTAGTCCACCCCTGGACTACGGGTCCATAGCAGTAGCTAGATGGTTGTCTCTCTACCTTGTGCCTCCATGTTTAGATCTTGTGAGCTGCCTAACATGATCAAGATCATCTTATTGTAATGCTAGATGTTGTGTTTGCTGGGATCCGATGAATATTGATACCATGTTTATTCAAGTTGTTTATCTATGTGCTCTTGATCTTGCATGCTCTCCGTTGCTAGTAGATGCTTTGGCCAAGTAGATGCTTGTGACTCCAAGAGGGGGTATTTATGCTCGATAGTGGGTTCAGTCTCTAGATATCTGGATCAGTGACAGAAAGGTCTAAGATGGTAGATGTGCTGTTGCTACTAGGGATAAAACATTGGTGCAGTGTCCAAGGGCACTTGTATTGATTACATTACACACTTTACTTCATGCAATAATCTGTTGTTAGCAACTTAATACTGAACAGGATGCGGATGCTGCCTTGAAGGTGGATTATTTAGGCATAGATGCGGTTGGAATAACGGTCTATGTACTTTGTTGTAATGCCCAACTAGATTTCATAGTAGACATCTTGGCATGTATTGCATTGTTATGCCCTCTCTATTTGTCAATTGCCCAGCTGTAATTTGTTTACCCAACATGCTAGTTATCTGTTCTGAGAGAGACACCACTAGTGAACTGTGGACCCTGGTCCAATTTCCTCATACTGTTTACACAACCTGCTGCAATCATCTGTTTCCTGTTACTTGCTGTTTTCCTGCTGTTTTCCACACCATACGTTTAACTCTTTGTTTCTGCAAGACCGGAGAGATTGACAACCTCTCTGTTTCGTGTTGGGCAAAGTTCTGGTTTGTGTCTGTGCAGATTCCACGTTGGTGCAAGCTCCCTAGCGCCAGGGGGAGTCAACATCAACAACCTTCCGATAGATCGTCAAGTCCTACTGGTCCGATTAAACCTTGGGTAGATTATTCAAGGGAAAACTTCTGCTGTCTACATCATAACCTTCCTCTTGGGGTTCACCAACACGTAGCCATCAAGCTGTTTTCTGGCGCCGTTGCCGGGGAAGTACTCATCATCACCATCATCATCATCCTCAAATACTCTCCCGTCAACCAGGCACCAAGGACATATAGCCGTCATTAAAAGCTACCATTAAAACATGACAATTGTGTGTACTTTATCCATAACATGATAATCACCATAGATGAGAGAGAGAGGATTAAGTGAACCCATGAACCCATGCCCATTGTTCCTATAAGAGAAAACCTTTGTCTTGTCCTCTTGCATTGAAGAGGATTGGGACACTTTTACATTCTTGTTTTGTTGCATTAAACTTCCATCCATTAAATCAACCATCTTGTTCCTTAAACTTGTTTAGTACATAATCAACTAAAACTTGTGACACTTTAGTTGTAGGGAATAGATAACTTTTCCTTCTTGCTCCTGCGGATCGATACCTTACTTCCACATTGAGAGGTGCTACAGTGATCCCCTGCTCTTGGGGGTTATCAAGTACTTTTCTGGCGCCGTTGCCGGGGAGCGTAGCGCTTAAGTTTCTATTCTTGTGTGCACTAGACTTTAGATTTATTTTATCTTGTTTTATATCTTGCAATCATCTAAGCTTGGGGAGGTTCCTTTAAAGTTGTTTGGTTGTAAGTTTCTCATTAGTTTTACTTTCAGTTTTATATATCAAAAACCCAAAAAAATTAAAAAAATGGAGAAAGGTTATGTCAAAACTATGGGAGTTACTATGAATATCGATCAACCAAAGAAGGAAATAGAATGCTTGAATTTCTTGAACATCTTAATGATATGGCCACTGAGTTTTGTGAATTACATAATATAACTTGCTGCTTTAGAAAAGACTATAAACACTCTCTCTATCAATGTAAGCATAATAGTGATCCTATTATTGCTTCTTATCAAGAGTGTAAATTTGCATGCCATGATATAGAACAAGTTGAGAAATATATTGCTTATGTTGCAGCTCATGAGATAGACTTTCTTATTGATAAATTTGTTGCAACTAGTCATGAAGCTCGTGTAATGAAAGGACACATTTCTATTCTTCTCCAACTTTGCAAAAAGGAATTTAGTGATAATGTTTATGTTAAAGAAAGAATTCTTGCTTCCATGGAAAGTACTAATATTTTGCAGGAAGAGGAGGATAAGAACCTAAGCTTGGGGATGCCCGTGCAACCCCAAGAGGATGTTGAAAACATAAGCTTGGAAGAGGAAGTATGTGAAGAGGAGATTGAAATGGATGTGCTCCAACCTAAGCTTGGGGAAGAGTTGGATCTCCCAGCTTCACCATCAACAAATGATAGTAACACTCAAACTCAAAAATCTTTTGTTATTTATGAGAATCCATGTTATGATGAGTGTGAAACTGAAAATGCTATGGTCCTATATGATAACCCATGCTATTATGATGAAACTAAAAATGCTCCTTTACTTTCTATTAATGCTACTTGTGAACTTATTGATGATAATGAGGAGTATTGCTTAAATATGCTATATGATAATGCTTTAGATGATGGTCCTATGCTTATTGATAAATCTCCATGTTTAGTTGTTGCTAAATTATGTGAGGATAAAAATGATATACTTGCTGTTTGTGATAGTGCTCTTACTCATGAGAGACTCACTTTGTCCTTGAACTCTCCTACTTACACCATAGAGGAGAAATTTGCTTATGTTGAGAAATACTTATGTGGTTTGCAATTATCTTTAGTTCCAAATATTTGTTGCAACCATGATATTAAACTTGATATTGATCTTAATAACTATTTTGAAAGAGGGAAGCATGCTAATGAATTCCAAAATAAATTTAATAATCCTCTTTATTTGCCTAAATTATCTAAGTTGAATTATTCTTATATGGTTGAATTTATTTCTACAACTTGCAACTATTATGAAAGAGGAGGTGATAAGAACCCTCTTTATGCTAATAATTATATGCTGCAAGTAAATATTGTTAATATGCATTGGGAAACTTCTATTTATGGTGATTCATTCATATACAAAATGCCAATGCATAGAAAGAAAGTTAGACTTCGTTGTTATTATTTTTATGTTTTGTTTTTCTCTCAACTAGGGTTCAACTTGGGTATTATTTTGATTGGATTGAGAACACCTTGGAACCCTGGTATTATGCATGGAAAACTTTCCAAGGAAGAGGGACACATCAAAGTTCAAGCTCCCTTATGAGATTCGTCCACAATAACTATCAAGTAAGTAAGCCTAGCTATATGGCTATAAAGAAAGCGCTTTACGGGAGGCAACCCGGTTGTTTTTGTTTGAGATTTTCTTTGAGTCCTCTTGCTGTAACAAGAGAGTAGTTTGTTAGTTTTGTTTCTGGGATTTTTAATAAAGAACCAAGTTTTACCTATTTTGGGTTTGAAAAGTTGCTATTCATTTTCGGAGAATTTTCTGCCTACACGAAGTCTGTGCACGGTTTGATTTTCATTTTTTATCTGTCACTCCGATTGATCTGTAATTTTAACCGTAGCTTCAACTTTTCATCCTATGTATACGTGATTTTTTGCAGATTTTTCTGACGAGTTTAAGTAGGGTAGAAAAATGCGTTTTGCTGCTGCTGTTTTTCTGGACAGATTCTGTCTTGATATTGTTCGATGCATTCTTTGAGCTTTTTGCTTGAATCTTTTTGATTCAATTGAGTTTATGAGTAGGCATACAACATTATATACTCTCTGTACGTTCATATGAATTTTTGCCTAAGGATTTTATGCAGCAAGTAACCTATTTGTTTATCACTACTAATATCACCCCACAGAAAAGAAATGGGAGAAACGGTGTTTTGAAGTTTTTTCACAGGGATTAGAGGAGCTGCACCAAGAGCTATCCAAGGATGGTGAAGACCATAAGCTTGGGGATGCCAAGACAACCCCACTGGACCAACACACTCTCGGTTTGCACACGTCTAACTTCTGTTTTTCGATCAAACACTTTATCGTATAAACTTGGAGCGTCTGTTTTCTTTTGCTTTTGTTATTTCGGTTTGTTAATAAGACCACCACTATCATTTATATATGAGAGAGCTACTGAAAGTTTGGGTTGAATTATGTTGGATGCTATTAAATATATTGGGATAGGGATGTTTGAGTTGATTTTAAAAGATACATATAGTTGCATAATTCATGTGCTTTAAATGAATGTTAATTTGCAAGTGTGTTGTCAAGAGCTATCTTTTACCATGTTTAGATGTTGAATTTTAACTTTACTTGGTTTAACATGGATTGATTAGTTCTATGAACACTTATGCATGCATTTAGATGGTCAACTTTCTCCCTATTGCTAGCCCAAAAATTACAACAAGTAAAAAGCTTGTTTCCCAACACCTTCAACCAAAGTTTTTCCAGTGAGTCCACCATATCTACCTATTAGCTTTATGCTATTCCAAGTATGTTTATCATGTTATATTGTGTTATCTACATTTATGAATTTAAATTCTTATGTTGTTGATTGTCATGGGAAAAATTGGTTAAAAGCTCTCACGAACTTGATGCACAATTTACTTTTATTGCATTTAATAAGCATGAACCATTGTGATTAAAATTATGAAGTTGTGGGCTTGACAATAGTTTTGGTTGGGAGTTAGCCCATATGTGTTGTCACATGGCAAGCTTTCAACATTGCACTTATTTATATTTAGTTGATGTCATGTACTTTTGTTTATGGATGCCTATCATGGGTGAAATGAATGTGGATACTTAGTAAGTTCAAAGAGTTTGTATAAATGGTTAGAGAAATGCTGAGCCGCTAATCTAAGCCATGCATCATTCATGGTGGAAATTTACAGCATAATCATAATGTTCATTCAGTGATGCACCTCATAATAAAAAGCTATACCCATAGTAAATAAAAGAGTGCTGAGATTGTTCATTGTCTGTTTGTCTTGTTGTTTTGACATGGGCTTGTTCATGTCAAGGGGCAAGAGGTACCCCAGTGCAGTTCTTGATGATACTATTATTACTTGCAATGACCTTTATTTGAATTTACTTTGTGGACTAAAGTGAGTAACACATGGTGTAGGTACTTGTATTCAAGGGACATGAGACATTCAACCAATACATTGTCAATCACACCACTCATATTTGCTTTCACTTTAAACATTAATCATTCAAGATGCTATGATAGGGGTAATGAGAGCTCCACACCAATGACTACCACATTGCAAGCATTAACTTAAGTAGAAGTGTTTGGAAGTTAGATGAAACTTATTCATGTTTTACCTCTACTTATTTATCTATCCAAAGTGTCCACCTTTTATATTCAGTTTTCATAAGAAGTATTCTATGACCACCATAGGATGTTTTTACTTTTCATTATGCATACATTTGGTCCATAGTACTTTCTTTATGTTACACTTTGTGAATTTATCATTGAACATCTTTACATTGAGTATTTGATATCACTTCATAATTTATCTTGCATATTGTTATTCCTTTGAAGAATGAATCATTTGACTTTATGTAACAATAGTAATCACCTTTGATATCCATTGATAGTATTAAAATGCAAAGTCCATGTTAGTTTTATCACCTTCATACTCGGGACGAGCATGGGTTAAGCTTGGAGATGTTGATGCATGTAAAATGCATACATGAACTTTACATTTTATTACATGTTATTCCATGTTATTTGCATCATATAAGGGTTATATTCATGATTTATATTAAGTTTTGGGGATAATTAACAATGTCCCCATTTTTCTGGAATTAACCCTGCACTGTCAGAAAACCCCCTTTTCTATATTTTTACGTTTCAGGCGACCAAACGACGTCCAAATGACCTGAAACTTTACGGGGATCACTTTTTTTGGAAGGAACGAAACGTAGGCGCAAAGGAATCGAAGAAACGGAGACCAGAAGGCATAAAGGGGTGGGCCCTGATACGTCTCCAACGTATCCATAATTTCTGCTGTTCCATGCTTATATTATACCATTTGCTACATGTTTTATATATACTTCATATCATTTTTATGCATTTTCTGGGACTAACCTATTAACAAGATGCCACAGTGCCAGTTCCCTGTTTTCTGCTGTTTTTGGTTTCAGAAAGTTACTTCTGGAAATATTCTCGGAATTGCACGAAACAAAAGGCCAAGTCCCTATTTTTCCAGCACGTACACGGAGTCCGAAGGAGAGACGAAGGAGAGCCACGAGGTGGCCAAACCACCTGGCGGCGCGGCAGTGGGCCCAGCCGCGCCTGCCTGTGGTTTGGGCCCCTCGGGGGTCCGCCGACATCGCCCCTTCGCCTATTTATTCCCCGAGGCGTGAAAACCCTAAAACACCGAGCCTTTCATCCAGAACATATTCGCTGCCGCCGCCGTCGTCAACCCTAACTCGGGGGTTTCTGAAGCTCTTCCCGGCACCCTGCCGGAGAGGGGAATCATCACCGGAGGGCTCTACATCGCCATGCCCGCCTCCGGGGTGATGCGTGAGTAGTTCATCCTTGGACTATGGGTCCATAGCAGTAGCTAGATGGTTGTCTTCTCCACTTGTGCCATCATGTTTAGATCTTGTGAGCTGCCTATCATGATCAAGATCATCTTATTGTAATGCTACATGTTGTGTTTGCTGGGATCTGACTTATATTGATACCTATGTGGAGCTGAATATTATATTATCATGTCTATGTCATTTGTGATCTTGCATGCTCTCCGTTACTTGTTGAAGCCTTGGCCAAGTGAATACTTGTAACTCCAAGAGGGGGTATTTATGCATGATAGTTGGGTTCAACCTCTATTTAACCTGGGATAGTGACAGCAAGTTCTAAGGTTGTAGATGTGTTGTTGCCACTAGGGGTAAAACAGCAATGCTTTATTCAAGGATGAATGTATTGTTTACATTACGCACATTACTTAATGCAATTGTCTGTTGCTTGCAACTTAATACTGGAAGGGGTACGGATGTTAACCGGAAAGTGGACTATTTAGGCATAGATGCATGCTGGATAGCGGTCTATGTACTTTGTCGTAATGCCCAAATGAATCTCATAGTAGACACCACAGCTCACACATGCATGTTATATGCACTTATCAATTGTCAATTGCCCAGCTGTAATTTGTTTACCCAGCATGTTAGTTATCTTATTGGAGAGACACCACTAGTGAACTGTGGACCCCGGTCCATTCTTTTACATCTAAAATACAATCTACTGCAATCATTGTTCTCTACTGTTTTATGCAAACAAACATCATCTTCCATTCGATACGTTTAACCCTTTGTTTTCAGCAAGCCGGTGAGATTGACAACCTCAGTGTTAAGTTGGGGCAAAGTAATTTGATTGTGTTGTGCAGGTTCCACGTTGGCACCGGAATCCCTGGTGTTGCGCCGCACTACACTCCTTCACCAACACCTTCGAAGCAAACCTCGTTTTCCTACTGGTTCGATTAAACCTTGGTTTCATACTGAGGGAAAACTTGCTGCTGCACTCATCATACTTTCCTCTTGGGGTTCCCAACTGACGTGTGACGTACAAGCATTGTTTCTGGCACTATTGCCGGGGATATTCCCTCGTCAACTTAGAGCTAGCAGGCCCACGCGGCCAGATTCCCCAACCGCGTGGGACCCCTCATCCTGGCCCTCGGAATAAAAGAACAAATCTTGATCCTTCTTCCCGAAGCTTCGTCTTGACCTAAAAATGACTATATATAGATGATACCCGATGAGCAAGTCTTGATGCCTGCACAAATAAACGGGATTAGGTTGAAACTCCAAGTGCAGAGTGTATAGTAAGTGGAAGACAGTTTTCCCCACGAGGGGTGACTCGAGGGTTTAATATCGAACTCTCGGGGAATCTGCAGTGGTAGATTTATCTTCTTATCCTTCTTTTGGTTACCTACAAAACAAGGTTAGATGTTTTGGTCCTCAACCTCACCTGTGGTTGTCAAGCACAAGGTGTAAGAATGATATCAGGATAGTTATGCAATGCAAACAAGAAATAAATATGCAATGATGGTGGATGCAATGATAAATGATATTTTTGGGTTTTTAATGATGTATGCAAGATGAAAAGTATTTTTGTATTTTCGGATTTAATGATGGCTGAAAATAGAAAAGTGGTATATGGTGTTGGAAAGGTGTTTCTTATGATTAAAAATGGACTGGGGTTCATGGTTTCACAAATGCACTCTCTCTTTATAAAGTGGTAGACAATGGAACACACAAAGTTAACATATGAGATTGCAACACAGGGTTTGATAACAAGTTACTTAGATATATGGGCATCACGTCCTAACATAGAGATCTTTTGGTTATTAACCTCTCTTATACTCCACCAAGATGCGAACTAAATCATAACACCTCAGTAATTAAGATAACTCAGAGTATAGCATTAAGTATCATGACATGAAGTGAAAATAAGAACATGCTAGATCTAGTCATGGAGTAGTGGCAATGGTCACGCCCACATCCCCGGTAGCATGGTATTTTAGTTTATCCCTAGTGAGGTAACAAAGTAAGGTAAAGATACCAAAGTGGATCGCAGAACTTTCTCTCACGTTCACTGCACCCACCCCCGTTACTCCAACTAATGCACACGTTCCCCCACACACGCTCTCATAAACATGCTTGATCAAAACAAGTAGACAAGAACGGGGTACATAATATGCATCTATACTCATAACTGAAACAAACATTGCAATCTCAAACATATATTAACTCATAAAGATCCACCACAAAGGTATTACAACGGTGACCGTAATCATGTTCAGCAGCTCATACGGTGCTAATTAGTGAAGCTCAAGAGAGGAGAGATACATAAGTTACTTCCACAAACCCATAGTCCAGAGGTGGACTACTCCCTCTTCATCATGGAGACGGTGGAGAAGTCGATGGAGAAGATGGAGACCACGCCGGCAGCGCCCCGCCGGAGTTTTCCCCCTCCAATCTGCAGCTCCTGATCTCCGTTTCGGTGTTTCTGTGTTTGTGCGGCGCTCCTTCCAGAGAACGTCGGGGGACCTTTTTTATAGGCGTTTTTAGGTCAAGACGAAGGCGGTGGAGCGAAGATCGACGGCAACGGAGCCACGAGGCCCAACGGGTGGGTCCCACGCGGCCAGTACTGGCCGCGTGGGCCATGCCCGTTTGGCCCTCGGGCTCCGTTTGCTTGCTTCCTTTTTCCGTAGTCCTTCTTCCTTCCAAATATTGACGCCCGTAAATTTCCAGGTGATTTCGTTGACGTTTGGGTCCCTGAAACATTAAAATACAAAACTAGGGTTTTCTGCCTGTGCAGGGTTAATTCCAAATAAATGGGAAAACTATGAAGTATTCCCAAAATCATGATAAAACATTGATATAACCCTTATATGATGCAAATATGATTGGAATATAAGCAATTAAAGTGCAAAGTTCATGTATGCATTTTACATGCATCAACATCCCCAAGCTTAATCCATGCTCGTCCTCGAGTATGAAGATGATAAAACTAACATGGACTTTGCAATTTAATACTTAACAATGGATATCAAAGATGATTACTATTGCTACATATAGTCAAATGATTCATTCTTCAAAGGAGTAGCAATATGCAAATAGTTTATGAAGTGATATCAAGTATTCAAGACAAGGATGTTCATTGATAGTTCACAAAGTGTAACATAGTAGCAAGTAATATGGAACACATGTATGCATAATGATAAGTAGAACATCCTACAATGGTCATAGAGTGTAGATGAAAATCTGAATATGATAGGTGTACACTTTGGAAAGATGTATATGTGAGTAGAGGTAAAGCATGCATAAGTTTCATCCAACTTCCAAACTCTTCTACTTAAGTTAATGATTGCAATAAGGTATTCATTGGTGTCAAGCTCTCATTGCCCCTATCATAGCATCTTGAATGATTAAGGTTAAAGTGAAAGCAAATATGAGTAGTGTGCTTGACAAAGTAAAGGTTGGATGTCTCATGCCCCTTGAATACAAGTACCTACACCATGATTACTCAACTTAGGAAACAAAGCAAGTTCAAGTTATATCATTGTAAGTAATAATAGTATCATCAAGAGCGTCAACTGGGGTACCTCTTGTCCCAGATATGGAACAAGCCCATATCAAAATGACAAGACAAACAAACAAATGAAAACTCAACACCCTTTTTATTTACCATTGGAATAGTTTTTTATTGCAAGGTGTATCACAGAATTCACCATAGTATGTAAGTAAATTTCCACCATGAATGATGCATGGCTTAGATTAGCGGCCCAGGCGTCTCTCTAACCATTTATACAAACTCATTTAACTACTTCATTTCCACCTCATTTCACCATGATAGGCATCCATAAACAAAAGTACATGATATCAACTAAATGAGATGAAGGAGCATGTTGAAAGCTTTGCATGTGACAGCACATATGGGCTAACTCCAACCTCGAACATTTATCAAGCCACTAGCATCATAATCTTAATCACAATGGGTCATGTTTTATTATGCAAATAAAAAACATTGTGCATCAAGTTCGTGAGAGCTATATAACCAATTTTTTCCATTGCAATCAATAACATAAACATTTTCATTCAGAGGTAAGATAACACAAACAACATGTTAAACATACTCGGAATAGCATAAAGCCAATAGGTAGATATGGTGGACTCACTGGAATAACTTTGGTTGAAGGTGTTGGAAACAAGTTTTTGCTTGTTGGAGTTTTTGGGCTAGCAAAAGGGAGAAAGTTGACCATCTAGATGCATGCATGAGTGTCCATAGAACTAACTAATCCATGTTAAACCAAGTAAATAACAATCAGCACCAAAACATGAATAAGTGATAGCTCTACAAAAAGAATTTGCAAACTATTACTCATAAACAAGCTCATGAATCATGCAACTATATGTATCATTAAAAATCAAGTCAAACATCCCTTTTCCCAATCTTATAAAAGCATCCAACATATTTCAACCCATATTTCCAGTAGCTCTCTCATATATAATTGATAGTGTGGTGGTCTCTCAAGACTCAAACAAAAACAAAAACGACGCTCCAAGTTTATGCGATAAAGTGTTTCGATCGAAAAACAGAAGTTGGACGTGTGCAAACCGAGAGTGTGTAGGTCCAGCGGGGTTGTCTTCACATCCCCAAGCTTATGGTCTTCACCATCCTTGGATAGCTCTTGGTGCATCTCCTCCAATCCCTGTGAAAAAACTTCAAAACACCGTTTCTCCCATCTCTTTTCTGTGGGGTGCATTAATAGTGATAAACAAATAGGTTCCTTGCTGCATATAATCCTTGAACAAAAATTCATATGACATGTCCAGAAAGTGTATAATGTTGTATGCCTACTCATAAACTCAATTGGATCAAAAAGATTCAACTTAAAAGCTCAAAGCATGCATCAAACAAAATGGGACAGAATCTGTCCAGAAAAACAGCAGCAGCAAAACGTATTTTTCTACCCTACCAAACTTTCTCGAAAAATTCCGAAAAAATTCATGCATACAGAGGATGAAAAGTTGCAACTACAGTTCAAATATGAGCTCATTCGGAGTTACAGAATAAGAATTAAAAATCATACCGTGCACTGATCGTGCAGGAATAAAATCTCCGAACGCATAAGCAACTTTTCAAACCAAAAAGGGTAAAACTTGGCACTTTATTAAAAACTCCAGAACCTAACTAGACACAAAATCTCTTGTTACAGCAAGAGGACACAAAGAAAAATCACACACAAAAATAACCGGGTTGCCTCCCGCAAAGCGCTTTCTTTATAGCCATATAGCTAGGCTTCTTACTTGTTGTTTATTGATGAAGCTCATGAGGGAGCTTGAATTTGTTCCCCTTCCTTGGAAGTGTTCCATGCATTATACCAGGGTCCCATGGTGCTCTCAAACCGATCAAAATAATAGTCAAGTTGAAACCTATTGAGAGAAAAACAAACACAAAAGTAATAACAACGAAGTCTAACTTTCTTCTATGCATTGGCATTTTGTATATGAATGAATCACAATGAATAGAAGTTTTCCAATGCATATTAACAATAGTCACTTGCAGCCCATTATTATTAGTAGCATAAAGAGGATTCTTATCACCTCCTCTTTCATAATAGTTGCAAGTAGTAAAAGTGTATTCAACCATATAACCAATAGAATCTTCCAACTTAGATAATTTGGGAACATGATGAGGATCATTAAATTTATTTTGGAATTCATTAGCATGCTTCCCTCTTTCAAAATAGTTGTTGAGATCAATATCAAGTTTAATATCATGGTTGCAACAAAGATTTGGAACTAGAGATAATTGCAAACCACATAAGTATTTCTCAACATAAGCAAATTTCTCCTCTATGGTGTTATTAGGAGAATTCAAGAACAAAGTGGGACTCTCATGGGTGAGAGTATTGTCACAAACAGCAAGTATATCATTTTTATCCTCACATAGAGAAGTAACAACTTCCAAACATGTAGGATTATCAATAGCATAGGACCATCATCTAAAGCATTATCATATAGCTCATTTAAGCAACACTCCTCATTATCATCAATGAGTTTACTAGTAGCATTATTAGTTTCATCATAATAGCATGGGTTATCATATAGGACCATAGAATTTTCAGTTTCACACTCATCATAACATGGGTTCTCATAAATAACAAAGGATTTTTGAGTTTGAGTGTTACTATCATTTGTTGAAGGTGAAGTTGGGAGATCCAACTCATCATTCTCCAGTTGTTCATCTTCTTTTTCCTGCAAAATATTAGTACTTTCTTGGGGAGTAAAATATTTAAGAAAAACCTCCATCAAAATACTCCAATCAGTTTTCACTTCTTCATCCAAAGACATGTACCAATCACGAGCATTACCAGATAAAGACAAATATAATAGCTTCCTTTTTATTTGATCATCAGAAATACCAGGAAGCCTAAATAAACCACATATTTCATCAATTGTTTCTATGTGTTCACATGCAGACTTAGTTCCATCCCCTGTAAATGGATTTTTCATAACTCTTTTAACATGGCCAATGGGAATTTTATATCCCACTTTAGGTACCTCAGACACAGTAGTTTCAACCACTTTAGCAGTAGTGGCATAAGCACTTTCATATAAAGCAAGGTGCAGCGGTGCATGATTCATAAAAGCCATAGTCGAAGCATCAATAATTTTTGGCTTTTCTCTCAGGTGTGGCAATGGGCTTTTCTCCCATTTTAGCAAGTTTTTATGTGTTTTTAGATTTTTATGCAAAACTGAAATAAATATGATATGATATGCAATGACACTAACAAAACAAATAAATTGCTTTGTAAGTAAAGATGGATAAGATGGTGCTCACGTAGGTGCAACCTCCCCAAGCTTAGGTGTTAGCACAAGTTGGTGACGTTGACTTTGTTGTGAGATGAATGCGATGATGCACACCCTTGGATAAATCTCTCAGCTACGATTCCCCGGCAACGGCGCCAGAAAACGTCTTGATGATCCCGAAGAGCAAGTCTTGATGCCTGCACAAATAAACGGGATTAGGTTGAGACTCCAAGTGCAGAGTGTATAGTAAGTGGAAGACAGTTTTCCCCACGAGGGGTGACTCGAGGGTTTAATATCGAACTCTCGGGGAATCTGAGTGGTAGATTTATCTTCTTATCCTTCTTTTGGTTACCTACAAAACAAGGTTAGATGTTTTGGTCCTCAACCTCACCTGTGGTTGTCAAGCACAAGGTGTAAGAATGATATCAGGATAGTTATGCAATGCAAACAAGAAATAAATATGCAATGATGGTGGATGCAATGATAAATGATATTTTTGGGTTTTTAAATGATGTATGCAAGATGAAAAGTATTTTTGTATTTTCGGATTTAATGATGGCTGAAAATAGAAAAGTGGTATATGGTGTTGGAAAGGTGTTTCTTATGATTAAAAATGGACTGGGGTTCATGGTTTCACAAATGCACTCTCTCTTTATAAAGTGGTAGACAATGGAACACACAAAGTTAACATATGAGATTGCAACACAGGGTTTGATAACAAGTTACTTAGATATATGGGCATCACGTCCTAACATAGAGATCTTTTGGTTATTAACCTCTCTTATACTCCACCAAGATGCGAACTAAATCATAACACCTCAGTAATTAAGATAACTCAGAGTATAGCATTAAGTATCATGACATGAAGTGAAAATAAGAACATGCTAGATCTAGTCATGGAGTAGTGGCAATGGTCACGCCCACATCCCCGGTAGCATGGTATTTTAGTTTATCCCTAGTGAGGTAACAAAGTAAGGTAAAGACCAAAGTGGATCGCAGAACTTTTCTCAGCACTGCACTACCACCCCCCGTTACTCCAACTAATGCACACGTTCCCCCACACACGCTCTCATAAACATGCTTGATCAAAACAAGTAGACAAGAACGGGGTACATAATATGCATCTATACTCATAACTGAAACAAACATTGCAATCTCAAACATATATTAACTCATAAAGATCCACCACAAAGGTATTACAACGGTGACCGTAATCATGTTCAGCAGCTCATACGGTGCTAATTAGTGAAGCTCAAGAGAGGAGAGATACATAAGTTACTTCCACAAACCCATAGTCCAGAGGTGGACTACTCCCTCTTCATCATGGAGACGGTGGAGAAGTCGATGGAGAAGATGGAGACCACGCCGGCAGCGCCCCGCCGGAGTTTTCCCCCTCCAATCTGCAGCTCCTGATCTCCGTTTCGGTGTTTCTGTGTTTGTGCGGCGCTCCTTCCAGAGAACGTCGGGGGACCTTTTTTATAGGCGTTTTTAGGTCAAGACGAAGGCGGTGGAGCGAAGATCGACGGCAACGGAGCCACGAGGCCCGAACGGGTGGGTCCCACGCGGCCTGGTACTGTGCCGCGTGGGCCATGCCCGTTTGGCCCTCGGGTCTCCGTTTGCTTGCTTCCTTTTTCCGTAGTCCTTCTTCCTTCCAAATATTGACGCCCGTAAATTTCCAGGTGATTTCGTTGACGTTTGGGTCCCTGAAACATTAAAATACAAAACTAGGGTTTTCTGCCTGTGCAGGGTTAATTCCAAATAAATGGGAAAACTATGAAGTATTCCCAAAATCATGATAAAACATTGATATAACCCTTATATGATGCAAATATGATTGGAATATAAGCAATTAAAGTGCAAAGTTCATGTATGCATTTTACATGCATCAATAGACCCCCAGGGCTTTCGCGAAAGAGAGCGCCGCCGAAACACAGAAACCACGAAACAGAGACCTGGAGCTGCAGATTGGAGGGGGAAAACTCCGGCGGGGCGCTGCCGGGGCGGTCTCCATCTTCTCCAACGACTTCTCCACCGTCTCCATGATGAAGGGGGAGTATTCCACCCCCTGGATTTGGGTTTGTGGTGGTAACTTATGTATCTCTCCTCTCTTTGAGATTCACTAATTAGTACCGTATGAGCTGCTGAACATGATTACGGTCATCTATGTAATTCTTGTGGTGGATATTATGGTATGAGATGATTTGTTATGCATTTACCGCTGTGTTGGAGCTTTTATGATTTGTCATGCTTTTGGAGATATTCTATGATGCATGTGATGGTTTGATTTATACATAATGCCTTGTTTATCCTTGTCATGAGGTGATTGACACCACCAAGTGTGGATAGATGAGAGAGATGTGGTCATGCACACGAATTATGAATCATTGCACTAGTGTTTAGAATATTGTCCATTATGAAGTATGATGTATGTAGGTACGGGATGGCCGATGTGACACGTCATATGTATTGAGTGACATGTGAAATACAGCCCAACATCCTTTATCTGGGGGTAAAAAGAAAGAGTATGATATGGGAGTGACAGCAGCCATGCTAGCCTTGCGGGGGTGACATAGCACACAAATGAGTATTTCTTTCAACTATGTATTTTAGGACATATAGCCGTCATTAAAAGCTACCATTAAAACATGACAATTGTGTGTACTTTATCCATAACATGATAATCACCATAGATGAGAGAGAGAGGATTAAGTGAACCCATGAACCCATGTCCATTGTTCCTATAAGAGAAAACCTTTGTCTTGTCCTCTTGCATTGAAGAGGATTGGGACACTTTTACATTCTTGTTTTGTTGCATTAAACTTCCATCCATTAAATCAACCATCTTGTTCCTTAAACTTGTTTAGTGCATAATCAACTAAAACTTGTGACACTTTAGTTGTAGGGAATAGATAACTTTTCCTTCTTGCTCCTACGGATCGATACCTTACTTCCACATTGAGAGGTACTACAGTGATCCCCTGCTCTTGGGGGTTATCAGCGCCGCCTGAAGAGCTCCTTTCTGGGCCGGGCCCAATTAGCACACGCACAGTACTCATTCCTTTTTCTTTTCTTCTCTTTTCTTTTCTTTTTTCTTTTTCAATTTTCATTTTTCTTTTTTGTTTTTGTTTTCTTTTTCGTTTCTTTTTATTTTTTGGTTTTGTTTTTTCTTTCCATTTTTCTTTTCTGTTTTATTTTCGTTTCTTTGAAAATTGGAACTATTTTAAAATTTGAAAATGGTTTCAAATTTAAAAATGGTTCCAAATTTAAAATGGTTCCCAATTTTAAAATTGTTCATTTTTTAAAACGATTCCATTTTTGAAAATGGTTCCAAATTTAAAAATGGTTCCGAATTTAAATATGGTTCCAAATTTAAAAATGGTTCCGAATTTAAAATGGTTCCCAATTTAAAAATGGTTCCATTTTGAAAATGGTTCCGAATTTAAAATGGTTCAAATTTAAAAATGGTTCCAAATTTAAAATGGTTCCAAATTTTAAAATGATTCCATTTTGAAAATGGTTCCACCAGGCCAGATCGCATCGTGGGCAGGAAGGCTTCGTCCTCCTAGTCCAGCCCAAGAAATGTTGGTTTTTAGGGCCGAAGAAATGCCCTTGAGAGCCCGTTCGTATATTGGGCTGTCGCCTCGTAGAAATCAGTTGGCGCACTCCCCAATTCGACCCACCAGGTCCAGCTGTGCCCGCAAGAAGAGACGCGTGCGTGTTTCGCCAATCCCACGCCACACGCGAAACAAACGAGACCAGGCTGACCCAAACCAACCCGATCGGTTCGGTTGATCCCCCCGTCGTTCCTCTGTCATTCTTTCGCTCTCGTCTCGTCTTCCCCACCTCTCCACCCCCGCGCCTCCCTTCCCCCACCCGCGTCAACCAAACCCTAACTCGCGCCCCCCAAATCCCTCCCGCCTCTCGATCTCGCCGCCGCGCCGCCGCCAAAACCCTACGCCCCTCCTCTCCGGTAAGCGCCCCCTCCGTCTCCCTGTCCCCCTCTCCCTGATCCCTCTTCCTCTCGATTCGATTTGGGCGCGTGGCGTCTGGACCCCGCGGTTTGATCTAAGGGCGCGGCGGAATGCGACCGCTCGTGTGCGGACGCCCGGCGCTTGCGCGGGTGGCCCGCCCGCCGCTGAATTCTGCCCGGGTGGGCGGTACCCCGCCATGGGATCGCGCGATTCGGTGGCCTGGTGAGACGGAACCAGAGGGGCGTTATGGGGGTGCCTGTCGAGCCACGAGCTTGGATAATTCTGTGAATTTTCGGACGCGGATGGACTGGCGTGCTTGGATTCCGGGAGCTCTTATCTTTCATTTATGTATTGGTGAAACCATGGTGCTGTTGTGAGCTGGGCTGTTTTATGGGAGGAGAATTTTCCATTTTTTTTGATGATTAGGTTGTAGATTTCAGGTGACCGTGGAATGCAAAAGCTTGTTGCAAAGCTACTGGTGCAGAAAACAAAAAAAAAATCACCCGGTGAAACTAGTTGTTAAGCTACAGATTGTAGTAATTATCTTCGTCGCTAGCGTTGTCGTTATGCGCGGACAGTTATATCCGTTTACTTGATTCTGATAAATAAAACAACCACAATTTAAGTTAGTTCATATGTGGAAAGAAAGGTCATGATAGGTCAAAGGAAGTAACGCCTTAACGCATCTTATCTAGCTGATATATAGTAACGTAAATCCGCAACGGTTGCCATGCAAGCAACTTTGTGTGTTTTTTCTAGCGGCTTACCGGGCTCTTTAATTGTTGTCGCATTAGCTGTAATATAGACACCAGTGAATTAATTTTTTATGTAACGGTTGCGTGGGTAAGCCTTGGTGTTTGGAACTTGTAGACACATTACGACACTTTGCGGTTTATTTACTTTCTACTTAATTACCAGGAATTGATGTCCCCAATTCATGATTAGAATCGCCCTATCTGCAAATAATTTAGTACTTGCCTCGTCGTGTAAATTATATATTTGCTCTCATTCGCTTGGATAAAATGGAAAATGTCGCATTGTTGGAAATGCCAAAACAAAATTAAACTACAACATCAAGGAACTAATACAGATTTAAGTATCTGTTAGTGAATTGAAATATATTCTTATTCTTCGAGAGCCTTTGACACAATTTAGCTTTCTGTTTCGTCAGGTACATTATAACAAAAAGTAGCTAGGCTGTATAACACGTTTGCTTTTTTTAGTCGAGTACATTCTCATTTTAAGTCTAGAGGTTTTTCTGCACTGCAATACCTTTCATAAATTTTGACATGCATGTAGCTACACGAAACGTCTTTTTATTTATAACCACTGACCGGAAGAGACGCTTAATTTCCATCTTGAATGCTTCTGCTTTGTTTGAGAGAGCAAACCTTTCCTGTTTTCCTGAATACCTGAGATTTTGTCTCCGAGAAACTCAATTGGGTCATGGTGAATACTTTCCAAACGTAGCTTAGTAACCTATGATTATCCAAGCACTGACTAATGCGTACCGATCAGCATTTTAATTTAAAGGGAGCTAGTAAGTACTGGACCAATCACTTGGATAGTGACTCTACCATCAACTTTGCTCTATGGAAAATTACATATCCACTGATTGTCGAGCAGGCATATGATAACTATTGAAATGAAAGTTTCTAAATCAAACATGTGAAGTTTCCATACACTAGAATTCTTTTTTATCCGTTAAAGATGTGCTTAGATGGGTATATGGAATGCTTTTTGTTAAAAAAGAATCTACGTTTATATTCCTAGTGTGATAATTATTTAGCTGAAACTTTATTGCAGGTAAACTACAGTTCGATTATTCGTTGGAAATGCTGTCTGCATCCAAAACCAAGGCAAAGGATAGGGCAGCTGCTTTTAAAGCAGCAAAAGAGCAACCTAAGGTTGCTGTGAAGCCAATCGTGAACGGTACAGCTGCAAGTACTTACAACAACCTCTCTGGAAAATTTCATCTTCTGGAGCCATCATCCTCTTTAATGGGTAGTCAGGGTAATGAAAAAATGAGGAATACCGATGAAATAGATGAACATTCCCGTAGCTCCCATGGTACCGGGGACTTTGATTGTGCCTCAAACAATGGTAGCTGTTCGGGTGAGTCAGAAGATACAAAGGAAAAATCAACCAGCAGTGCGTCTCGAGTGGATTCTGTTCCTGGATCTGATCTTGATAAACGTGAGAAGATCAGACAAAAGAATGAAAAGAAGCATCAGAGGCAGAAGGAGAGGCGTGCCCAGGAATTACACGAGCGTTGCAAGGGATATCTAATGTCCAGAAAACTGGAGACACTTGCTCAGAAACTTGTTGCAATGGGTTTTTCAGCTGATCAGGCTACGATGGCCCTTATACATAATGAAGGCTGTCTTGAGGAGTCTGTTGCCTGGCTCTGTAATTTTGATGGCAGCGAGGAAACAAAGCAGCAACTTGCTGATCAACATTCTGCAGCTAATTTGAAAATTGATATAACTGATGAGGTTGCAAAGATTGTGATACTGGAGGCAAAATTTAAGTGTACAAAGCAAGAGGTTGAAAGGGCTGTTGTTTCTTCTGAGGGTGATCTAGAAAAGCTGAGGAAGCCTTGAAGACACAGAAGCAAGAATCAGCAATAACTGCATCTAAGCCTGAAGGGTCAGGTGATTCAGGTGGCTTGGTTAATAAGCAGCATGTCATGCTTGCGCAGAACCCAGCAAGGCCTCAATCAAATGGATTTTCCTCAGTAGGTACTCAACAAATAAGGAGAGACGAGAAGGATTTGAACTACAAGCTTCTCTTAAATGGTAGTGGTCCAAAGGAACCTGCAGTTAAAGGTTTTCAACCATTGGCTACACCAATTAAGCCAGAGTTGGTCCGTCAACAATATTTTCAACCCGAGAAAAGGCGGCTTAACGCCAGTTCGGTTCCATCAGTTCCTTATGTGACATCATCTCCGTCGCCTGTTGCAGTGCCTCAGATGAAGGCAGAAACACGACATTTGGCAGCAGGCAGTGAGATGAAGAGTGCAATGCTCAACGGAAGCTTGCGAGAGTCGGTAGTTGTAATGCAGCGTCCTCAATCCGCAGCTGCCAAGCAAAGCTTACCCTCCACAAGCCATAGTATGCTTGCATCAGAGCCACCGTCAAGGGAATGGTACATGAATGGCTCATCAGGTGTGGATATGATGTTGAATGGTGGTTTAGGGCATGGACTACGGAATATGAGTTTGGACAACGTTAATTCCGCTAAGCAATATATGCATGCAAACCACCAACAAAGTTTTGTTTCCAATCCTATAGAGCTGGCTGCTAATGGCTGGGGTGGTACATGGGGTTCTGGAGGTACATCATCTTCCCAGACTGGGGCGTCGTCACATGGTATGCCGTTTAGAGGAGGATGGAGCTCATCTGAGCCCTCTTCAACTTTGTCGCATGCCGATTGGAGGGCCAATGTGCCAGCACCTTCTGACTACACCTCAATAGATTGGAGCCTCGATACAACATTAATAAACCCTGCAGCAAAGAGCGAATGGCTGTCTGACACATGGTCAACCATGTTCATGGGCGGCAGATCCACAAGGCCATCCGGAAACCTTGGTGTTGCAGGCATGAATGGATTGCATGAGAGCAATCTTCCAATGGATCCTGCTCCGTCACCCCGTCCTTATGAGTGGCCTTCTTTCTGCAGGGCAGGATCTTCCTAGTTCCCTACCCTGTAGGTAAGAAGCCATGGAATAAGAAAAGTAAAAGATGTCATTTGTTTCCGCTCTTGTTTTTGTCTCGTTGCAGTTGGTTGAAAAGTTTTACTTGTGTATTGAACTGTGCTTGTGTATCTTTGACTGTTGGCCGAGATAAGTCTTCATTTTATGAAATCCCTGTGCATGAAAATTGAGGAAAGAAATTGTAGGTATCTTTGCTGGAATGATGAATGTCCCCCCTATTCTCTCTTTTAACAAATACTTAAGTTTCATGTTTTTCTAGCCATAGCTTTGTTCATCCGATACTTTCACAATGAGATCATTCTAATGGAATTTAAAATATTACCGTGCCAACTGGAAAATGCATCATATATATCTTCTAGAAAGGAGGAAAGTGAGGAATTCTACTAGTGTTTCTTAACGAGGGCCCTGCCTAGGTTATGAACTGTGACTCTGAGGTGTTGCAATTACATGAATTGTTTTTGTATGCGTCTTTAATGATAGGATGCTATGGATATTCCAGCCATTTGAGAGTCTTCTGCATTTTGCTGCAGATACCTGATCATGTTTTTCAGAGAAGGCTTTTTGAACAGTTTCTAGAATTCCAGTGACCTTAGAGCCTGATCATTTAACTAGCATGCTTAATCAGCCTTCCTGACATGTGGTGCTACTATTGTAACTTTGACATGTTGCCATACTATGTTGTCTTATATTATGGAACGGATCATAGTACTCACTCTGATCAGGAATGATTGACATCAATTTGTCAAAATACAGATGTATGTAGTCAACCATTTTCGATCTGAGGGAGTAATATTTAGAGAGTATGTAGCTTCTCATCGGCTGATTAAGATCCAAGGAGCGGATGCAGTTGTTTTTCGTTTCTCGAGATAAAACTGCTGGTATCTCTTACGCTAGAACACTCGCTGAATGGCCTGCTCAGGCATGTGCACGCCAAACTTCCCTGTGGTTCCAAGCGGCTACGGTGGTCGGAAAGTGCGGCGTTCTTCACCACTAAAAATTCCGCGACTCCACTGCACTCAGAGAATATATTGCATCCGTTTCAAAAGTAGAATATATTGCCTATAGCCAAACATCCCGCTTCTTTTGAACTAAAAACATTCCGTTCGTTCTGCCAAACTTTGTGCAGCCACATGAGTCCGAAAGACACCTGCTCATCTTCTTCCCATGTCAACTTGACGGGACTACTTGCCTGCCTCGATGAAGGCTCTACTTCACTGATCCATCGCCCATTGCCGCTGGTACGTACGCGACTCTAGTCACCTACTAGCACGAGCTATCCCCTAGCCAACGGCCGTTATTGACTCTTATATTTGTCCATGTCAGTCCGACAGTACGCCCAGGATGTCGGCATGGCAGGCACGATCACGAATGAAAAACTATAAAAATGACCCTTTTCCAAAACTTCAGCGCAAAATGAACCGATCCGAAAACATTTCACGACCTGACCCTTTTGCATGGCGCTCGTCCTCCTGGCGCCGTGGTTCTATTGCATGGCTTCATAGGCCACGACGTCATGCTATTTTCCTACGTGGTGAGGCCGGTCCCGTGCAAGTAAGTATGGCGCCCCACCACCAGGGTTGTGCAACGGCTCCCAGCGCCGTGCGTTTGTGATGTTGTAACTCGCACCCCGTCCAGGGCCTTGGCCCTGCGTTTGTGATGTCTTAACTCGCACCCTGTCCAGGCCTTGGCGCCATGCGTTTGTGATGTTTTCTCGATCTCACACCACTGCCGCCTCGCTCCCTCTCTCTCATACCCGACGCCATGTTGTTTGTCATTTTACCGCACCTCTTGCCTTGATAGTCTAAGCCCGCGTCCACTTATTGCTATCCTCAAAGTTCCTATATAGGAACTCTTTACCCTTGAACTTTGTCATACTATTTCTTGAAATGACGCGCGGTGAAAGCGAGGCAACAATCATGTCATACTATTTCTTGAAATGACGCGCGGTGAAAGCGAGGCAACAATCATGGTGCTCATCAGATAATTCCTTGCTTCCACACGTCGTGTAGAAGTTTGACACAAAATGCCTCATGCACCACCGATTGTGCACCCGAGCATATCCTGAAATATCAATCTCCACCACGTTGATTATCCATTATTGCCAGTCCCAGATGATGCAACTACTTTTGTCCTCACTAGACGAATGAACCACTTCCAGTTGTCATTATTCTCCACTGAAACTAAAACGAAAGTCAAAGACAACAATCTGTCGCAGCCGTCATGCCCTATCGTGACCAACATTGTGCCCTTGAACTTGCGGGTCAGAAATGTCCCATCCGCGGAAATAACCGGCCTACAATGTTTAAATGTCCTATGCACAACCCAAATGTCCAGAATGCATGCCCAAATACCCGATTGTTTCATATTTGTACAATTCAAGCACTATCAAATATTACAACAACCGAGGCGGACCGATCGACAAAGGATGTGCATGATTGCAACTGCAAGCTGTCCGGAAGTGAAAAAGCAGCCGCCACACTTGTTGGAAACTGGCACAACATAGAACATGAACGTCGGAATTGCTGCAAAACGACATGATAGATATAACAATGATCAGCAAACCTCAAATTTTGCATGCAATTCCGACGCAAATATACATGACATTAATGTACTCTCCAACGAAACAGAGATCCATCACAAAATTCATAGTCCTGAACATCACACAAGAGGAGCTACAACCACCGAGATACATAGGATACAACCACAACCAGTTGACTGGTCAGAAATGCGCGTAGGAACAGGGCCATCAACATACTTACAAGTCAGGGGGCATCGCCCCCCCCCCCCCCCCCCCCCCCCTTTTTGGAAGAAGCACTAAAGATTTTTTTAGAAGGTTTATATTAGATAATTAGAGCCTTTTACAAGGTTAACAACTACGCACCGGTGGTGGCAGTGGAGGAGAGTGGCTGTTCTGGGGGGCGAGACTTCGGTCTCTTCATACTCGGAGGCGTCATCCTCGCTTGCGTCCTCCGCACCATGTTCCTTGTCTGGCGGATTCATCTACAGTAGCGGGATACGACATACCCCTCAGCTGGGCGTCGGGCGTGCCCTGATCAGGAGAAGGTAAAGTTTTAAAGTTGTGTTTTTTTACGTGTTTATCATGTTAATTGTGAAGATTTTTGTCGGTTTTAAATCTCGTATTATTACAGCTAGAACATTTTGAGCCACCAGGCAAGTGGGGGTTGAGCTCTTGTTATTGTTGATATATGGATGCATGCATATGTATGATGTTATGCATATAGACAATTAGATCATTGTATAAAACTAGAGGGAGAGATGATATTTGATAACTCAGTTTAGTCATCACCGTCTATTTTTTCCGGGCATGCTAACGGGCGCTCCTCTTCATGTACTAATTATAGTACCGTTGATGGAAAGCCCGCCTCGGTATAACGGACACATCAGATAATGATTGTCACACCGTTCGGTGTCCCTGCCACTGCCATCGGTCCGTCGTCCAAGAGATCTTATGTCTAACCTAGTTTTAGTCTATTTTAGCTACCACCGGTGTCTTTATATAATAGGCCCAACACGTAACTTATCGCGTAATCCAAGTCCAATTTTAGTCTATACACATATTCGACACAAACTACAACAAACTCCGCATTAGCGAATATGTCGCCAACTTTGAGATTGTTATCTTCGCGCGAATACCTATGTATGATGGACCTGGTTTTCTTCTTTTGCACACTCGCCATGAGCCAACCTCCGAATCCTCATCGACTCTGCTGCCTCGACTATGCATGTCGCCGCGTCTTGCTCCTCTTCAACTCTACCTGGAATGATGCACACATGCACACAGGTTGTTCCTGGTCCCGCCCTTCATCACCAGCTTCTTGTCCTTTCTGACCCTCATGCTTAAATTATCCATGTCCACATGATAGAGATAGCCCTTACCATGAATTTTCCCAAGCGTAGTTAGATCCATTCGGGTTCTTGGCACATATCTGACATCTTGGAGCACTACTTCATCATCCTCTTGAGTCTTGATCTTGATATCTCCCATGCCCATGACGCATTGAGGAGTCAAAATGCACGAAGGAATCCCTCGATTTGGAGGGATTTGAGAGGAAATGGAGTAGAGGGTTAGAGAGAGAGAGAGAGAGAGCTCGGACTGGATGAGGAAGAATAGGTGGGGTTGGGGCTGCCCACCCGCGTCCGCGCGGCTTAACACCCACAAAAGGATGGCGCCGAGGCCTCGTGCCGTGATGACATTGCACAACGCTCTATGGTGGGGTGACATACTTACTCGCGCGCCTCAGCACGTCAGAAAAAAAGACGCCTCCCTATGTTAGGGCGACATACTTACTTGCGCGCATCGGCACGTCAGAAAAAGGCACGACACCCTATGATGGTGCGACATAATTACTTGCGCGCTTCGACACGTCAGAAAAATGCACGACACCCTATGGTGGGGCGACATAGTACTTACTCGCGTGCCTCGGCACTTCTGAAAAAAGCACGACGCCCTATGGTGGGGCGACATAGTACTCAGTGGCGCGCCTCAGCACTTCTGGAAAAAGCATGACGCCCTATAGTGGGGCGACATACTTACTCGTGCGCCTTAGAACATCAGAAAAAGGCACGACACCTGATGGTGATGTGTGCCTCGATACGTTAGAAAAAGGCACGACGCCCTATGGTGAGCCGACATACTTACTCGTGTGCCTCGGCACGCCATAAAAAGGCACGACGCCGAGACGTTTGGAGCCATGCAACAAAACCACGGCGTCGTGAGGTCAGGCGCATGCTAAAGGATCAATTCGTGAAATATTCTTAGAGCATCTCCACCGGGGGCCTCTAAATAGGTGTCCGGCACCCTCCAATTGGGCTCTCTTTGGGGGTGCCGGACACATGACCGAACAGAGCAAAAAGAATTTCTCAGCGGCACACTCCAAACATCACCCCCTATCTTCTCAGTTGTTTAAACAAACACCTTGTATGCGTGAGACAATCAGAAGAGACTCTACATGCGCGACTCTCCCTTACGCGCCGCCCAACTCGAGAAGCCGTAGAAGGTGCCGATGAGGTGCTCTGCGCGTTGCCGTATCCTTCCTCGTCGCGCGACCTCGCCGGGAGGCTCCCGCCGCCGCAGCACACGTGAGGACGCCCGAGCCAAGGCTGGTAGCCGCGGAGTTCACCGCGCCGAGGCTACCGTCGAGCTCGGGGCCGCACGTCGCCGTGCTGCTGCTGCGCGAAGACGGTGCTCGGCTGCCCTGGACAGGCTAGCCGTCATGGTGGCCGCCGCGGCGTTGCTCCTTGTCTTCCGCTCTTGAACGCATCCGGCCGACCGGCGCGGCGACACGAGGACGACGGCATGGCACTGTGGCGTGACGCGGCTGTTGCTCTAGGGTCTAGTGCGTGCGATCCATAGGGCAGAGACGAAGATGCAGGAGCACGGACGTACGTGCTTGTCGAGGCCGTCGATCTCGTCCGTGCAGGTGCAGCCGTTGCCGTCCTCTGAAACCTGTAAGTCGAACTTTTCTGTCAGTTTCAGTTAACATCGCTAGAATGACCACTGATGTGAGCAGCAGCTTGATCAATTACCAGCCAGTACTCGTACGTGATGAGCAGCTAGCTTGCCGTGATCCTGACCCAGCGGCAGCGCGAGATCCGGCCGGCGACGTGCCCGCCCCGGCGTGCCCGGCTGCTGCTGCTGCGTACGGGTCACTCTTGTGTGATCCATGCCAACGTATGTGAGCTAGCTAGCAGTAGGAATCATTCAGGTGCTTACTTGCAGCTTGTACGAGCGCACGTCGCTGGAGTTACCGAGCAAGCCGTGCTACGCGTCGTCGTCATGTCGGAAAGGACGTAGCAGACTACGTCGTAAACATTGAGACATTTCTCGAATCCTTTGGTTTTCAGACATAGTCGATGACGGCACACCTCCAGGACATGATGGATTGGCTTGGAGAAGCGCAGGCTAACGGGACGACGATACCACGCGTCCGGCCGTAGAAGGAAGACAACCTTGTCGAGGATGATTCCTTGCGTTCTAGCTCGAATCCTTCCGGTTCCCTACATATTCAACGACGCTGCACCTCCAGGACATGACGGTTTTGCTTGGAGAAGCGCGGACGACAACACCGTGCGCCCGGCCGTAGATTGAAGACGAGGTCGTCGCGGCGGCTTCGAAGCTCCTCCGGGTGCCGTGCTTGTAGGAGACGAAGGAGATCGACGGTGCGGTTCCTCTGGCGCAAAATACGAGCGGGATATGGCATGTAGCTCCTCCGTCTCCATGGCCAAGGTGCAGAGAAGGTTGCGACCGGCGAGCTACACACGGGCTAGCTGAATGAGAGTAAATATGGATGTGTATCACTGCATGTGGGCCAGTGGGCATGCAACGATGTCCGCTTGCATGTCCGGCACCCTCGAGAGGGCCTCCAAATTTGGAGGCCTCTTCGGGGTGCCGGACATATTTGGAGGCCAGTTTCCTTTGGAGGGTTATTTGAAAGCCCCGTTGGTAGGCATTTTTTAGGTCCGGACCTCATTGAGCCTTTGGGGGTCACTTGGAGGCCCCGGTGGAGATGATCTTAGATCCGTTGATTTTGCGCCGAAGTTTTTAAAAAGGTCATTTCCATCTATCACGAACGATTGCGGCGGTGTGGGGCGCGCACGTCCTCTCGGATCGACGCGCATCGATTCGTACCTAGTATCTGGTCTCCAACTTCTATCACTGGACATTCCGACGCCGCAGCGCTGAAAGCCTGACAGCGCTGTGCGGAACATGCTGTCTCCGCAGCTTTATTCGGTCCTGATAGCCTATCCAGGAGTAGCAGGTCCGATGATTTCCTTGGGATTTTACAAACGACCACGCACGAGAAAGAAATATCTATCTATCTTGCAGAGACAGACGACTGTCTCTTTTTTTCTTTTTCTTTCTGGGATGAAGCGTCGAGCGAAAGTGCTAAACCTATCCGTGTGCGTAGGTGCGAACATAAACTGTTGCACGTACTACAAAACAAAAACTAGGGGCACTGACTGAGCAGGGATCCTCCACGCCTCCACTGGAATAATTGAGAATTCGAGCGATAACGCGTGAGACTTGTTGGGATGATCTTCACTTGGCGATAGGGCATCGTACATACCCATCGATCTATTGGCCGCCCCACTCACTCACTCTCGCAGCGTACATGCATGCCCGACCACGTACGTACATACGTGACGCCCTGGTCAATCCGTAGCCGCCCAAAGTGACCCCGACCGAAGACCGTGAGCCGGGCGCACGACGCCGTGACACGTACACGCGCACCCGCCGGCCGTGAACGCGCGAACACGACGGCCGGCGACGTGCACCGCCGCGCGCACGTGGCACGACGGTCGCCGGCCTGCGCGCCAAGATCGACGTGCGATGCGACGTGAGTCGCGCGGCTGCGCCCCCGCCCTGGAAACGATGCGCATTTGGCCTGGCCCGGTCCACGGGCGCAGTGCACGCACGTATCGTTCGATGTTCGATGCTCGATGCCGCATGCATGCAGCTCGGGGTCGTCCACGTACGGGATGCGGCCTTCTGTTGTGCTTGTCAATTTAAGGCAGGAAGAATGAAGTGGCATGTACAAATATCTGCACTTGTCCACGTTTGGCATTGATCTAGGTCTAGCCATGGATATGGTCAATATCAATTTAGATTTAACAAAAAGTATGGAAAGTGCTCGGTTGAATTTATACTTGACAAGTACTTTGGGAGATATAGATAAAAGTAATTCTATGGGCCCGCCACCTATTGGTGGGGAAGGCACCAATCTATCTGAGGATGAGGTTTGTTCGGATGGAGATAATGATTTTGAAGATGACTTGATAGATGGATATCTGGATAAATTCTAGAATTCATTGTCGAGTAGAAAAAATAAGCATAAGGGCTCACCGGAAAATGTCTGTGTGAAACCCCGAGTGCAGATTGGCAAAAACAAGAAAAGACCCGAATGATAGGATGTACTTGGAATTTAAATGGGATGGGCAGAATTGAAAAACAAAGGTTCCTTCGTGAAACTTTGATAGAAAAGAAAATTGATTTTATAGGTCCGCAGGAGACATTGAAATCTGATTTCAGTGCTCAAGACTTAGCTGC
Source organism: Poa pratensis (assembly GCA_947311845.1). Lineage (NCBI taxonomy): Eukaryota > Viridiplantae > Streptophyta > Magnoliopsida > Poales > Poaceae > Poa > Poa pratensis. The sequence goes on along the minus strand of CAMZMU010000036.1, from coordinate 64,495,853 downwards.
AATTGATATAGGGCAAAAGTTTCTTTGGAAATGGAGTGCTCCGAAAGGGAGGTCTGGTGGAATCCTTGTGGGAATTCGAATGGCTACGTTTGATGTATATGAACATGAAACGAGCCAGCATTTTGTGAGAGTCCTGGTAACGGATAAAAACCTTATATTCAAATGGAATTTGATTATTGTCTATGGGGCAGCTCAGAATGAGGGCAAGATTGCTTTCTTAACTGAGTTATCTCATACTTGTCATGATAGTAAATTCCCACTCTTGGTAGGAGGTGATTTTAATATTTTAAGGAATAGCAGTGAGAAAAATAAAGAGGGTGGATATTCTAGATGGAGTTTTCTTTTTAATGCTATTATTGAGAAAAATGACTTGATGGAACTTAGTCTGTCTAGTAGAGCATTTACTTGGAGCAATGATCATCTGAACCCTACCTTTGAGAAATTAGATCGTTTTTTGGTATCTCCTGAGTGGGAGGAGCAATATCCTCTGTCCATTGTGACAACCTTGGGTAGAGATATTTCTGATCATGCTCCTCTGATTCTGGACACAGGACATGTTACACCCAGGAACCCACCTTTTCATTATGAAAATGCTTGGGTTGTGAGGGAAGGTTTTAAAGAAAGGGTGAGGTTTAAATGGGAAGAGGTGGTCAGAGCTCGTACTAGCATCGAGACCTGGCAAGCCAAAATGAGGGGAATGAGGCAATATCTTAAGGGTTGGAATAAAAATTTGGAGGGAGAATATCGAAAGACCAAAGCTGGAATTCTAGAAAGACTTAGTGAGATTGACATTGTAGCCGAGTCTGTTGGTTTTTCTGACTCTACTTTTGAGGAAAGGAGAATTTTGAAGTCTCGGTTAACAAATTTTTTAAAACAAGAGGAATTAAAATGGATTCAAAGAGCAAAAGAAAAAATATTAAAGAAGGGGAGGCGAATACAAGGTTTTTTCATGCAAAGGTGAAGGGGAGACATAGGATTAATACAATTGTTCATTTGGAGGAGAATGGCAGTACTATTTTTGGACATAAGAATCTTGAAACTTACATCACTAGTTTTTATAAAAAAACTTTTTGGTAAACCTGTAGTGTCTAACATTAGACTAGGTGATGCCAATGTTGCCAAAATTGATCAGGAAATGGCGTGTCGATTGACAGAACCTTTTTCCTTGGAGGAAATTAAGAATGTGGTTTTCGGGATGGCAAGAAATAAATCTGCTGGACCGGATGGCTTCCCGATTGAGTTCTACCAGACCTTTTGGGATACTATCAAAAATGATTTGTTGTCTCTTGTTGAGGATTTTCAACAAGGTAGACTTGATATTTCAAGGTTAAATTATGGGGTGATCACGCTTGTTCCCAAATGCAAAGATCCAACTGATATTAAAAAAATCGCCCTATATGTTTGTTAAATGTGAGTTTTAAGATCATTACAAAACTGCTGATGAATCGGCTCTCACTGGTGGTAGATCCGGTTGTTGGGCCTACACAAACTGCTTTCTTAAAAAATAGATATATAATGGAAGGGGTCCTGATTTTACACGAGACATTAAATTCGTTGCATTCTGGTAAAAAGTCGGGGATCATGTTTAAGGTGGATTTCGAGAAAGCCTATGATAAAATAAAATGGCCGTTTGTCTACCAACTCTTAAAGTTGAAAGGTTTTCCGGATGCTTTTTGTGACATGGTGATGAAAACGGTCATTGGAGGCAAGGTTGGAATAAAAGTGAACAGTAATATTGGTCCGTATTTCCCAACTCATCAAGGGCTTAGACAAGGGGATCCATTGTCCCCTTTACTCTTTGATGTAGCTGCTGATGGGTTGGCGATTATTATGGAAAATGCAAAAAAACTTGGTTACATAAAAGGGCTGATGTCTGATCAGATGGAGGGAGGTTTGGTGCTGCTGCAATATGCAGATGATACTGTCTTCTTTTGCTAGTGCGCAACACCTGAAATTCTTGCTATGTATTTTTGAACAGATGTCGGGATTAAAAATTAATTTTGACAAGAGTGAACTCTATTGTTTCGGGGGAGCCAAGGAAAAGGAAGATCATTACAGCTTGATTTTTTCCTGTACCTCGGGATCTCTTCCTTTGAAATACCTGGGGATCCCTGTTGGTCAAACTAGGCTACTGAATAAGTCTTGGGGAAGGTGGAAGAGGCCTCTGAAGGGAAGCTGAGCTGTTGGCAGGGTAAACTGATGCCTATAGGAGGGAGACTAGTTCTTATTCAGTCTAGTCTTAGTAATACCGCCTTACATATGTTATCTTTTTACCCGCTTCCCAAAGGAGTTAAGAAAAGATTGGATTTCTTTGGCGCCCGTTTATTATGGGGAGAGGATCTGGGGACGAGGAAATATCATTTGGTTCGCTGGGAGGTGGTGTGCTCCCCAAAGGAATGTGGGGGGCTTGGAGTGAAGGATTTGAGATGTATGAATATAGCTTTGCTATGTAAGTGGTTGTGGAAGTTAGAGAGTACGGATGGGCTGTGGCAAAAGTTGCTTTATAAGAAATATGTGGGAGAAAAAACGCTTAGCGGAGTGGAGGTTGGTGTGGGAGATTCTTGGTTTTGGAAAGACATTTTGAAAGTTCGTGATCTCTTCTACTCTTCTTGCAATCGCAAAATTGGGAATGGAAAGAGAACACGCTTTTGGGAAGACGTTTGGAAAGGAGATACAGCTTTTACAATAAAGTTCAAGAGGCTTTATGATATTTGTGAAGTGTAAGGAGTCACAGTTCATAATGTGCTAACTCTTGGTTGACGTTCACTTACATTTGGACGGACACTCATGGGAGACTTTTTGCAAATGTGGATGGACTTAAAAAAGGAGTGTGCTGGGATTACACTCTCAGGTGTGCAGGATTCGGTCCAGTGGAGACTGGACCCGAAAGGTTTCTCTGTTAGGTCTTTATACAGGGCTCTAAAAATGAATAGCTTGGGTTTTCCTTATAAAGCTCTGTGGAGTTTTAAGGTCCCAATGAAGGTCAGAGTTTTCCTGTGGTTAGCTGTACAAAATAGTATTTTAACGAAAGATGTTCTGCATCGACGGGGGTGGACTGGGGATTGGATGTGCCAATTTTGTGGTGCTAATGAAACCATAACACATCTTTTCTTCCAGTGTCCTCTAGCTCGATATATTTGGAATGTCGCCTGTTGTGCTTTTGATTTTAAAAATCGCCCCACCTCGATACAACATTTGTTGGGAGGATGGATGAAAGGTTTTCGGAAGAAGGACAAATGCATAATTAAAGTAGGCGTAGCTGCAATCATGTGGGCTATGTGGAAAACTCGTAATAATTCTTGTTTTCGTAACATTAGACCTCATGATCCTGTGGCTGTGACTAACATGATTGGTAATATGGTATCATCTTGGGCAATTTTGCAGGAAAAGGAGGGAAACCGAGATGCGATAAATTGGGGAGCCAAATTGTTCGTGCGATTATCTCGTGAAGCTTTCAATGCGACGCAGGGATGGAGGCCGGCGACGATGAGGATAACGGGGTGACGATGATGCCGCTTCTTTGAGTTGCTGGTGCTATCTTGTAATCCCTCTGGAGTTGGGTATGGAGAATTCTAAGTCTGTAAGAAATAAACGTGTTGACCTGAGCCGGTTGGGCGTCTTGAGGCCTCGGTAGACTTGCAGTCTAGGCGAGCTTTCGTTGTTTTTCAGTTTTTCTTTTTTTCTCTTGTGCTTTCTTTTCCGTTCAAGTCTGTATGGATGCTGGTTTCTAATAATGGAAATGGGGGGGGGGGGGGGGGGGGGGGGGGTGGCCCTTGCTTCAAAAAAAAACATCGAATAATTAAGATGGGCTTGTCAATTTTACAAGGCAACGTTTAATTAGGCACGCTAAAACACGACCATCCGTTGTAAAGTAAGTCAATTCCTTAGGTTGGGTCGTCTGGACTACTGTTTGAAACGGATGAAGAATTGCGAAACAGATAATGAAAATTAGATGGCCATGCATTCTAGAACCCCCCTTCCCTGCTAGCTTTAGAACTTTCTATCAAGATATTTAAGGACCTGAAATAGATATGAACACATACATCTACTCTGAATTCACACCATGACAAAAATTAATATGAAGACATACGATTTTATTTTTGGTTTTATTTTATGTGATCTAGAAAATTTCCTTTTAGCCAACTATTTTAAAGAGGTAGTTCTCAACAACATAAATAACTAAAATCATTCCCTTTGCAATATATTCTTCAAGTTTAGTGCAAGTTGAATTTCCACCACAGATGCTGAAATTACGTAACAAAACATCAATGTATCGTAATATTTAGTTGCATTACTATGTGTATAATTTGGTAACTATAATTGAAAACTGTAATGGTTAAATTTATATGTCAAGTAATTTTTATAAGTAAACGAAGTTTAGTATAAATAAACAACCGTGCGCGATCCGTCGCTCGTGAGCGACCGACGCAGAGCCGTCCGATGCGTCCTTGATCATAGGCGAGCGCACGGGCTACGCCGCTACGACCACAACGCTAAAATTTCTTATCCAATCTCCGTCTCTTCTCTCCGTTTCTAATCTCCTCATCTCGATCCCCTTTATGGCGTCTCTACTAGATTCCCCTTCCCCGCAGTGCTACTAGCAATCCTTCTGTGATAAACAATCTGCGTGGAGTGGAGGACATGACCATGTGAAAGATCTAGATGTCGCCTAGAGGACGGGTGAATAGACGTTTTTAAAATCAATTACGGATTTGGCTTGAAAGAATGGGGAAATAAACTATTTTTTCAATCACAAATTTTAAATAAGCTAGCCTCGACTAAGTGCACGAACAACTTAAACTAAATAAGATGAGCACAAGAGATATATCACAAGTGATAAACAAGATAAATATAACTTCAACCTTGAAGACTATCACAAGGAAAAAAACACGGCTATAGATATAAACGAGGCACAAAGAGACGAAGATGTATCCCGATGTAAAGGTAGTCACCGTTGGAGTGGTGCGGGAAACCACGAAGGACAACCGTTCGCCACGAAGGGTCACCTTCTTCTCCAAGCCCCTACACGAGCTTTTTCTCCACTCCGGAGATGGCAAGCTCGACAACACTTCACAATCCCCACGAAGGCGAAGACCTAGGCCTCTTCACAATCTTCCACAAAGAGGTCACCGCGGTCCCAACCATCAAACCATTTAGGAGGTCACCCTCCAAGAGTGACAATCTCACGTGCTCTGATTAGAATTAATCAGCCGTGGAGAGCTCAAATCAATGCACCAAATGCAAGAGCAAGAACACCAAAAGTGCTCAAGTCCTTCTCTGTCAAATTCAACCATAGCAAAAAATGTTAGGGAGGAAAGGAAGAGGAAGAACAGTGGAGGAGGCCAACATGACTCCAAGATCTAGATAGAAATAGTTCCCCTCACTAAGAAGATGATTTGATTGGTGGAGTTGTAAATCTAAATCCCCTATCTCTTTTCCCTAAAAAACAAGTAAGAATTATGGGAGGAAATGAGAAGGGAGCAATGTTTTCAAGGTCAGCAATGATGGGAAGAAATAAGCTCAAGAGCCTAGATTTTTTTTTGGGAAGAAGCACCTTGTATAGCCCCTTAAAAATTAGCCGTTTTTGACAAAAAGTAGCCCGCCGAAGCCCGAACCGTCCAGCCCAAAAACTGCCAGACAGTCTCGCACCTTTGTGCAGCCCCTGTTCAACGCTGAAAACCAGCACCTATATGACATCAAATGAAAAAACGATTTAAGCTCAAATTATACGCATAACTTTACCTTTTTATGACATTTTCATCCGAGATCATGCAGCCTACAGATTATATAAACCGTGTAGGCAGAAAAGATTCTGAACGAAAAACTGTAAAAGTGATTTCCCAAAGGCGTCGAACAGTTCGAAAAATCCGCCGGACTGTCCATCAGAGATATACAACACAGCCGGAAAACTTCCGGACATATCCGACACATGTCCGGCGCCAGAAAAACAGTAAAACCGACTTTACTAAAAAAGGCGATATCTATCTTTTTCATACGAACTCCGTATTCTATGAATTTGGTCTTGTTTTGAAGCTAACAACAAGCTTTAACTCCTCACACAGAGAAACACCACATTTAATCAAGAGAGGATAAAACCAAAAGGGAAGAGGTTTGACCTCTCTATAAATGAAGAACCGGTAAAACCTCCATCACCAAAAACGCGATAAGTTTTTCCATACGAAATCCGTTTTTGATAAACTTGAGCTTGTGATGAAGATGAGGAAAAGCACCAAAACCTCATACAGAGAAAAGGCAAATGAGAACTAAGAAAGATGATGCCAAAACCATAATTGTTTTATATTGTCTATTAACCCCACTCTAGACGACATCCTTGCAACAGTTCTGACATAATAAATATGGCCCTACGTGTTGAGAGATTTACTACATGCGAGATGATAGCATAGAACTACCAATTTACGCGCTAAATTCCAAAAAACTACCACTTTACGTTTCAATCGCACAGAACTACCACTCTACGCTTGATTTTTTTGCAATGTGCCCACATTTGTGTCTAAGCCAGAATTGACAGCGATTCTGACAGGTGGGACCCACCATTCAGGGTTGACGTGGCAGCACAGGTGGACTGTTTGCTGAGGTGACAGCACGTGTGGACATGGGCCCACCTGTCAGACAAAAAAAAATATCTCAAAAAATAAATATTAAAAACAAAATATTAATAAAAAATAGAAATATATATATTTTTTGTAGTTTGTTTACTGGTCAACCGTGGGTCCCACATGGCAGCTGAATAAAAAAAATATAAAAAATCAAAAAAATCCTCCGCTCCAGGAGCTGGCCCTCGGTGGCGACGGCGTGTGCGCGGCCGCCCTGCCTGATGGCGTGCCCGTGGGCTCGCCTCCGTACGCATAGGTCGCACCCGCCGGTTCGAAGGAGTGCGGAGGCGAGGAGGGTGGTTGCGCTAGCGGCGGAGGGTCGTCCACGGTCTTTCCCGCGGCGGCCGGGAGCGTGAGGCGCGGCTGGGCGGAGAGGAGGAGGTGGAGCGAGGAGGAGACGGAGGAGAGGGAGCCGACGAGCGCGGCGTGCGCGTCGCGGTGGCGCACGGCGACGGCGAGCAGGTCGGCGCGCCCCCGGCACAGCGCACCGGGCAGGAGGTCGTACAGGCAGGGCGACACGCTCCGCAGCATCCGCCAAGCTCCTGCTCGCGCTCGCGCCAAGGCTCGTCTCCGCCCGCCACGGCCCCTCCGTCTCCTTCCTCCGTGCGCCGCCACGGGGCGCCATCACCTTCCAGATCGATCCCCTGCTCTGCGGCATCCATCGCCCCCGAACCTCCACGATTCCCCCGCTACGGCGCCGATTCTGCGCGCCGCCAGGATCTGTTGCAGTCCTCTTCGCGCCAGCTCGGCGGCATAGGTACGGCGCCACCGACGCGCATCTTCCTCGGCGCCGTTGTGGAGTGCGGCGAGGTGGGGCCGACCTCGCCTCCGGCGTCGCCCCATCCCTGTAGCCGCCTGCAAGATGATGTGGGAGGCCGCGCTGGTCCAAATCGAGGGCGGACGGAGGCCGGATTCGACGTGCATCGCGTCGTCAAGGACATGTCGTCGGGTAGCCTCGGCAGAGCTGACTTTTTTTTTGTTAATATTTTGATTTTTAATATTTTTATATTATTATTTTTGAGATATATTTTTTATTGTCTGACAGGTGGGCCCATCTCCACACGTGCTGCCACCTCAGCAAACAGTCCACGTGTGCTGCCACGTCAACCCTGACTGGTGGGTCCCACCTGTCAGAATCGCTGTCAATTCTGACTTAGACACAAATGTGCGCACATTGCAAAAAATCAAGCGTAGAGTGGTAGTTCTGTGCGATTGAAACGTAAAGTGGTAGTTTTTCGGAATTTGGCGCGTAAAGTGGTAGTTCTATGCTATCATCTCACTATATGCAGAAGTTTGATTAATTTGTTTCCTCCTTAGGAATACCTCTATGCCTGAATCTTCCCTTTACAGTGTGTTCCCTATCTCGTCTCTAGTGTCAGGGGATGGCCCTCTGTTGCTCCCAGAAACAAGCATTTGTGCTACAAAATGTTCATCTTGGCACGCACGATGCAGCGTGGATGTGTGGTCGCATTTTCAGTAGTTCCATCTTCTAAAACTGGTGTGTTCAGGTCAAGACCACCCGGTGGAAAGTTTATGTTCATACCTGCAAGAACATAGAATAGTTTTAATAAGAAATCTTTTGAAGCAACTTGAAGCATTTCCTTTTCCTGCAAATAACACACACGAACTCCTTTTCATACAAGAGCAAGTACACTTTTTTCGCTCACCACAAATACTAGAAAATTATGCATCAATCGTTAGTGAACTTTATGTTCCTGCAAACGTAACAAACCACAATGTGTAATAAAATATTTTCCTGATCTTTTTCTGTCACAACTAATGAAACTCGATATCAGACTCCGACAGTCTCAAAATCAAATCCTGACGGTCTACTCTTTGAGAGAGCACGAACGAGACAAGCTGTTTGCATATATGTCCACTAAAAACTACGCACATCTTTTTGCTCCATTTTAGTGTATCTTTAGTGAGATTTGAGGATACACCTCTGTGATGTGAACCATCCATTGTTTCATGTGAAACAACCATGCGCAAACCCATGAGAATCTACAATCCTTCTATAAGGTTCCTCCTTATTTTTCTTTCTCGGGAATTTATGCTTCTCCTTGGATTTTTGTGACATCTAAGAAAATAATGGCGAAAACGACCATCTTTTTCCGTGTTTCATCTGGGATTTATCCGTTTTTAGACCAATGGATGTAATTTTTTCTCTTGATAACCTTTTTCTTCGATGCAATATGTGCTTGGGATCCTACCCTAACCCTCACGGGGTTTGTATCCTCTGCTGGATTGCACCTTTTTTTTTTAGATACAACTGACTGTAGGGGAAAACCCCCACAGTATTTTATTATAATTTAAAAGTGTCAGACATGAGTTACAATATTTACAGGGTCAGCTAGTTAGCGATTGCACCTTCCTCAACTATCCGCGTTGTGGATCATATGTTTTATTTAGCCTGTAGTATTTTCCTCGAAGAAGAGAAACAAGTAGCGTTCCTAGGGGATTGACGGAAGTTATTGTTACATGTACCATGTCTCGGGGATCTAGGCTCAATTTCTATTTTCGGAATTTTCATGCTTTCGGACATGGGGAGGACCCTGCAGCGCAATCTGATAACTAGGCACAGTGTAGCCGCGTCCATTGTAAAAAAAATGTGTAAATCAATTTGTTTTTTTCGATAATGGAAGTTTTTATTACTTAAAGAGTCTTAAGCATTACACCCAGTCTCGGCATAACTAGTATGTTCACAGCTCGCAAACGATTTCGAGTCTCAGAAAACAAAAAATAAAAAGTCGAATTACATATCATAATGTGAAATTGTAAAAATGCCTAAGGTTTTGGTGGACAGATCTGAATATTACGTTATCATCCATATTGGGAAATAAAATCCCTCGCCGCAGTCTCCAACCATGTAGACACCTACGTAAAAAGGTCGTGATGCTCCACACGCTATAGAGGCGACCATGACCGGATCAAAGCCGTGCATCGGTAGATGACCTACATAAGAGAAGCATTTTTATCATTAAAATCCATATCATTTGTACATAGCCATAACGACCAAATAACGGCAATCACTATACAACATGTAAATCAATTAGTACCCGATTAGAAACTGCTTTTCAACTATTTATGTTTTTTTGCATTCGTTAGTTTCCACTGTGTTCCCCTATATCATTGATCTCTGAAGAAGAGAAGAATCCATGAATTCCGGTTCCCCTTTGCTCTTTTTTCATAGATATAAGTACTTCCAGTGTTGGCTCCTACGAATATTTCCCATTATCCTCTCCTGATACTTTGCCGAGCTGGCCCAATGGGGTGCTGGATAAGTAGGGCACCCATTTCGCTCTCCCTGTCCCGAGATTGCTCGGGTTGCCTGCCCCTGGGTGCAGAAGGAAAAAGCGAGCACCCATCTCGGGCACGGTCGAACGAATACCAGCCACACGCCGGGCAATGGCCTCGGTGGTCACCCGCACAGCCTATCGCCATCCGACCTCACCCCATCCAGCACCCGCCCACGCCACTATAGAACACGAGCGCGCCCATAATCCCGAGCACGGAGCACCTCGATCGTCACTCTCCCGCTCCACTCCCCAGATCCCCTCACCCATATTCCTCTACCCCGCGTAGCGTCAGCCAGTTGCCACTTGCTCTCCGAGGTCTTGGACGCGCACTTCATTTTTTGGATTGACCCAAGGAGAGGATAGGAGGAGAGTTGAGCTGTTGTAATCTTGACAAGGAGGAGTTGGAGGAGGAGAAACAATGGCGCTCTCGTCGACGTTCTCCCTCTCACGAGGCTTTCTCGGCGTGCTGCCGCAGGAACACCATTACGCGCCCGCCGCCGGGCTCCATTCCCGACCTCTCAAGGTAACAAAGAAAGAATATGCCTCCTCTGTTCTAGCCTTGCTCATGGCCGATTCTTCTATGTTCCTACCGATTCCATTCCTGCTCTTCTCCTTTGCAAATTGTAATGGTTGTTGCTGTTGCCTTGGCAAATGCTTGATCAATCAACTGCCTGCAGCCGCGGAGGAGGTCCTGCATTTCTGCGTCGCTGACGGAGAGGGAGGCAGAGTACCACTCGCAGCGGCCGCCCACGCCGCTGCTGGACACGGTGAACTACCCCATCCACATGAAGAACCTGTCCCTCAAGGAGCTGCAGCAGCTCTCCGACGAGCTCCGCTCCGACGTCATCTTCCACGTCTCCAAGACCGGCGGCCACCTCGGGTCCAGCCTCGGCGTCGTCGAGCTCACCGTCGCGCTGCACTACGTCTTCAACACCCCTCAGGACAAGCTCCTCTGGGACGTCGGCCATCAGGTAAACAAACAATGCACACTTGTCTTCCAGAGATCGGCGTGCCTCGGATTAATTCGGATAACGCCCGGCCATGTGAGGTTCTGCTCGGATGGGAGACCGATCGATTAATCATCCCGTTTTGTTTATTCCCGCGGTGCAGTCGTATCCCCACAAGATCCTGACGGGGCGGCGTGACAAGATGCCGACGATGCGGCAGACCGACGGCTTGTCGGGCTTCATCAAGCGCTCCGAGAGCGAGTACGACAGCTTCGGCACCGGCCACAGCTCCACCACCATCTCCGCCGCCCTCGGTAACTAGCAATCATCTAGTCGTCTCTGCATCTGATTGTGTGGTTAATTTGCTCTGCGACAGACAGTACGTGGTAATTGATCAAGTGTGTGCGCGTGTGATTGTCTGGCAGGGATGGCCGTCGGGAGGGACCTGAAGGGCGCGAAGAACAACGTGGTGGCCGTGATCGGCGACGGGGCCATGACGGCCGGGCAGGCGTACGAGGCCATGAACAACGCCGGGTACCTCGACTCCGACATGATCGTGATACTGAACGACAACAAGCAGGTGTCGCTGCCGACGGCGACCCTCGACGGGCCAGCGCCGCCCGTGGGCGCGCTCAGCGGCGCCCTCAGCAAGCTGCAGTCCAGCCGGCCGCTCAGGGAGCTCAGGGAGGTGGCCAAGGTATGACCTCACAAATGTTTCCACACTGCACACTGGTCACTGGATAGATACTCCGGGGAAGAAACGTTGAATCGTGATACTCGTGCAGAGTCAAATTCCAACTTGCTGCATAGTACTCGTTTGTAGAAAGGAATCCTAGCAAGTCATCTGCTCAGGATGCAACTTCAGACCTACTATACTTGAAATAAATAAATTGTGTATTTTAATTGGTGAAATGACAAGATCAGCATCAATCAGCAACAGTTTTTAAAACCGAAGCGAACATGTCAATATCGCTGCGGTGTATCTCACGAAATTTTATAATCTTGAATTTTTGTATGCTTGTACGGTACATGCCAAAACGCAGCTGTTCCTCCATATACAATGCACGTACGCATACTCCATATATGCCAGTTGCCAGGTGTAAGCATGGCATGGATATATCCACCAGAAATGGCGATGAAACCTACTCCCTCCGTTCCAAATTACTTGACTTGGGTTTGTCCAAATACGGATGCATCTAGACACTAAACAAGTATAGATACATCCGTATTTGGACAAACCCAAGTCAAGTAATTTGGAACGGAGAGAGTAGTAGATAGTAGAGAGTAACATATCCCCACTAGCATTTTGTCTTCGACAAAACAGCTGACGGTGGTGATCTTAACCAGCGACGTTGCTTAAGTCTAGTTGCTTTGACGTGGCTTAATTGCAGCCAGGCAGGTATAAGTATGACTGTTTTCTAATCCCGGAGACCCAAATGATAATTTATTTTCACCCAGATCTGATCAGTACATACCAAAACTGTACATAATATTGTAGAGAACCAAAACAGAGCACATGATTGACAGTTCAAATTGATAGTTAATGGGCCGGGCCGGGTAGATTTTACACAACTAAAGTCTAACCGGTGTTGTTTCAAGGCTGGGCTAACAAGAACAAATGAGGCCCACATATTCAACTCTGCCTCTCTTGTAATGACCCGCGTCTTCTGCTCATCATCAGGGAGTGACGAAGCAAATCGGCGGATCGGTGCATGAGATTGCGGCGAAGGTGGACGAGTACGCCCGGGGCATGATCAGCGGCTCCGGGTCGTCGCTGTTCGAGGAGCTCGGGCTCTACTACATCGGCCCCGTCGACGGCCACAACATCGACGACCTCATCACCATCCTCCGGGAGGTCAAGGGCACCAAGACCACCGGCCCCGTGCTCATCCACGTCATCACCGAGAAAGGCCGCGGCTACCCTTACGCCGAGCGAGCCTCCGACAAGTACCATGGTGCGTAAATAACTAACCACCATGCCTATTTACATCTCTACTTGCTGGATTGTCTGTTAATAATTTGATGGTGCAGGTGTGGTGAAGTTCGATCCGGCGACGGGGAAGCAGTTCAAGACCCCGGCCAAGACGATGTCCTACACCAACTACTTCGCTGAGGCGCTGATCGCCGAGGCGGAGCAGGACAGCAAGATCGTGGCAATCCACGCGGCCATGGGGGGCGGCACGGGGCTCAACTACTTCCTCCGCCGCTTCCCGAACCGGTGCTTCGACGTCGGGATCGCCGAGCAGCACGCTGTCACGTTCGCCGCCGGCCTGGCCTGCGAGGGCCTCAAGCCCTTCTGCGCCATCTACTCCTCGTTCCTCCAGAGAGGCTACGACCAGGTCGTGCACGATGTAGACCTCCAGAAGCTTCCCGTGAGGTTCGCCATGGACAGGGCCGGGCTGGTCGGCGCCGACGGACCAACCCACTGCGGGGCCTTCGACGTGACGTTCATGGCGTGCCTCCCCAACATGGTCGTCATGGCCCCATCCGACGAGGCCGAGCTGCTGAACATGGTCGCCACCGCCGCGGCCATCGATGACCGCCCCTCCTGCTTCCGGTACCCGAGAGGCAACGGCATCGGCGTCCCGTTGCCCGAAAACTACAAAGGCATTCCCATCGAGGTACCGGCCCTTTTCATCAAGCATTCAAGCTCATGTTTCACAGGCTCATATGCTACGGACGACTCACCGATGTAAATGTTTTGCAGGTTGGCAAAGGGAGGATTATGATCGAGGGCGAGAGGGTGGCCCTGCTGGGGTACGGGTCGGCGGTGCAGTACTGCATGGCCGCGTCGACCATCGTGGCGCAGCACGGCCTCAGAGTCACCGTCGCCGACGCCAGGTTCTGCAAGCCGTTGGACCACGCGCTCATCAGGAGCCTCGCCAAATCCCACGAGGTCATCATCACCGTCGAGGAAGGGTCCATTGGTGGATTCGGCTCTCACGTGGCTCAGTTCATGGCCCTGGATGGCCTTCTCGACGGCAACCTTAAGGTACTCAACAATTAAGCAACATCAATTGATAAGTCACCCGCCCATACAATGCTGATGACAGTAGTGACTAATCGTAAATTTGATTTTGGCTTGTGCAGTGGCGGCCGGTGGTGCTTCCCGACAAGTACATCGACCACGGCTCACCGGCCGATCAGCTGGCAGAAGCTGGTCTGACGCCGTCGCATATCGCCGCGACGGTGTTCAACATCCTTGGGCAGGCGAGGGAGGCCCTCGCCATCATGACGGTGCAGAATGTCTAGAGTCCATCGTGCTGCCTCCTATAGAGAACCTTGTACATTTTGGTCGTTAGATGATTCAGAGAGATTAGTCGGCGTCAGAAAATTAAGTGATCCCGATCAGGGGAAAGATGACAGTTTTTGTTCTTTGCTCCGACGTTGAGGTGCATGGTTAGTTAATTGTTCGTGGAGTGGACACATCACGCATCTATTGTGTTTGTATTTATGGAAGGAAATGACGTACTCTACTATGTTGGTAGATTCTTGTGGATTAAGGATATTCTGTTGTTGCAAGTCAGAGCAAACTCGAAACTCGCGTACCTCAACATAGGTGTCATACTCTGTTGTTGCAAGTCATAGCAAGTTAGAGCAAACTCGAAACTGTCATGATACGGTCTCTTCTATTGTTTGTCTACAACAAATATAATTTACTTCAGAAAACCCCCGCGTCGCCTCTCCTCTGGCGACACGGGGAACCGCCGCCGCCGCTGCCTCTAGCACCTCGCCCCTCGCTTCCCCGTGCCGCCGCCGCCGGAGGAGGGCAGCAGCAAAAGGCCGGCTGCTCCCCGAGGATGGTGGCGGCAGGGCGCGTTCTCGTCTCCGCGCGGAGACACTCCTGGCGGCTCGTTTCGTAGAGGGTCGACGGAGCGGCGGAGTCAGCACGCGCGGCGGCGCTCGGGGCAGGGCTACGGCGACGGTGCGGTGGTTTGAGGCGAGCGCGATTCGCCGTGGTGCAGCGGCGGCGGGTGTTGACCGGGCCTGGGGCGGGCCGCACGGGCTGCACCACGGGAGGATGAAGTTGGCGGCGCAGGAGGCTTCTGGGCGCGATGGAGGTGCCATTGGTGGCAGAGCTGCGGGGCGGAGGTGTCGTGCTCCGGCACCGCTGCAACGAGGAGGTGGCGGAGACTCCGGCGCGGAGGCAGGAGATGGCCTCTCCTGCCGCCATGCTCCGGCGTCCGGTCGGCGTGGAAGCCGGGGCGGCGGCCCTAGACAGTGGCGGCTACTCTGGCGGAGCGGCTGAAGCGGGCATGATCTTGGCAGTGGCCGTGGAAGGTGGTGCCGCGGCTGCTGCGGCATGCGGTGGAGCTCGGTGGTTGACGACATGGCCGGGATGCCATCTTGCTGCTCCCGAAGCTTTGCGGTCGGGTTGAACTCCGAGCGAAAGCTCGCATGGACTTCGGTCAGTTCCGACGACGGCGGCGCCCTCGGGCGTCGTTCCCTTTCTTGATTGCGTCGTCGTGAAGCTTTTCGATCTCGTCTAACGCGTGGTGGTTCCAAGTTCTCGGGTGAAAACCTTTGCTCCTTCGTGAGCGGGCGGCGGTGACGGTATCGTCACTACCTTGTTGGAGGTGCCGCTTTGGAGCCCTTCGCCAGCGCGGTGCAACGGTTTCGCGACGGATGTGTAGAATGGCGTGTGGTCGTGGGCGGTGGATGTCGGGGCGGCGGTCCGGAAGGTGGTGGTGCGTCGAGGCGGCAGCCTCGACTGCTTGGGCAGAGGGTTCGTCGACCAGACTGGATCGTCTTCGGGCAATGCGAAGGTCGATCTAGTTGCTACACCGGGGCGGCGGCCCGGAACAGGTGGTTCTGGTGGCAACCTGGATGAAGACTGCGTGGGCAGAGGGTTCGTCGACCATGACTGGATCACTTTCGGGCAATGCGAAGGTCGATCTGGTTGTTACGCTGGGGCGGCGGCCCCGGAGCAGGTGGTGTGTGTTGTGGCATTTGTCGACTTGGGTCGTGTGGGCGGCGGGTCGCTTCGTTTATGTCATTCTTTTGTACAGATTGTATGGTTTTTGGACTCGGTTTCCCTTATAAACTGGGTCAACTCTTTCTATCTATTCGGGCGATGGATACAACCACTTTAGCTCAAAAAACTGTCATGATACACCCATACCAACTGAAACCGTCTATATGTACGGTGAGCATGCGGCTGTGTTGTTTGGGGTTGCGGTATTTTCTTGCATGCGCATAGGTATGCATAAAATTAAAACTCGAAACTCATGAGTTAAACAAGTGGCTCGCAAATCGACTCAATTTGAATCAAACTCGCTCGTTGTTAAACAAGCCGAGTCAAATTTTCATTTTAGACGGTAAACGAGTTTCAAGCTAAACGAGCCAAGTTTACCGATTACTCGTTTAACTCGGTAAAAAAGAGTCGCTACCTGCCATTTTTGACTATGTGAACAATTGTTACTGATTATTATTTTTTCTATACATTATTTGATGGTGTCATACTGTCATTGTTGTGATGACTGCAACATACATGCGTAAATAATTAGTAACAATTGCATATATAACCTATGATGTCGCAAGTTGACAATTTTACCGAGTTAAACGACCAAATTCGCGAATTTTGCGAGTCAAGCGAGCTTCAGTTGTGGACTCATAAGTTAAACGAGTCGAGCCAACCTAACTCGTTAGTTGAACGAGTTTTAACTTTTTAAGGGCCAACGGGTTGGATGGCCGGACAAATCCATCAGAGAACCTTGTACATTTTGGTCGTTAGATGATTCGGAGAGATTAGTCGGTGTCAGAAAATTAAGTGATCCCGATCAGGGAAAACATGACAGTTTTCGTTCTTTGCTCTGACGTTTATGTTCATGGTTGGTTAATTGTTCATGGAGTGGACACATCCGTTGTGATTGTATTTATGAAAGGAAATGGTGTACTATGTTGGTAGATTCTTGTGGATTAAGGACACTCTGTATTTAGGTGAGCATGAGTCTCTATTGTTTGGGGTTGCGGTAGTTTCTACACATGTGCATAGGTACGCTTAGAGTTAAAACTCGAAACTCGCGAGTTAAACGAGTAGCTCGCAACTCGACTCAGCTTGAATCAAACTCGTTGTTAACCGAACCGCGTCAACTTTTCTTTTTATGCGGTAAACGAGCCGAGCTACCTATATAAGGGCATCTCTAAGGGAAGCCCTAAAAAAATATAGATTTAGGTAAATCTTGTCCGTCCGGGTTATCCGTCCGGGTTATCCAGACACATAGTAGCTTCAAACGGACCTGACCTGTGTCCATTTAGTTTCTTCTTCATATTTGAAATACTTGATGAAACAAATCCATGGGAAGATTATTCGTAATAAAAGAAATAATTAAATACCAATTCGAACATTCACAATAATTAAAAGTTAAAAAATATAATCCTAAAATAGGTAAATTGTCCAGCACACGACATGAACACGAAAACTACTTGTTTCCTTTGATGAACACCTTGGTCACGACTGACCGATGCATCTATTGGAAATCTTCGAACTCAACCGTGCATGATCTGCCTCGACTAGAGGGCCCATGAACTCCCAACCAAAATCTTGTACTCGCAGTGGCGGATCAAGGAGTTTACATGCAAAATTCAATTGTTATTATAAACATCACAAACTGGATATATTGGTTTAAAAATTATCAAAATTACAATGCAGTTAGTTTAATATTGCCTTAAAATTATCATAATTATAATAAATATATTCAAAATGTAGCTTTAAGCACAACTATTTAGCTTGAATAAGTGTAATTTATCATACAACTTTCTAAATACTAAGCTCCCTAGAATTGGAGCCCTCTCCTTCTCCCACATGTCAACATCATGGTAGACCTCACTTACCTCACATTGTTTATTTATACTTCATAGCTTTAAATTCAGCTTGAAAAAAATTGAAACCCTCTCCTTCTCCCACATGTCAACATCATGATAGACCCCACTTAGCTTACATTATTTATTTATACTTTATAGTTTTAAATTCAGTTTGAAAAAATTCTATTGGATATATAAATATGTTTTTACTTATTTGCTAAATTTTTGGTGAAATAAAAAGGGATTCCCATCTATAAAAATACAAAATTGTGGCTGTAAAAAAAATAAAAATAGCTCCATTTCTCCTCAAAATTACTCTTTTTGGGTAGACCAAAATACAAAAAAAATCTCTTAGAGTGCGTACAATACGTACACGTAGTTGTATGTTTTATTTCAAAAAATTGAAACCTAAACATGTCGTTTCGATTTTTTTTACAAGGAGATGCGGTGAGTCCGGAGCTACTGCCGCTACTCGACAACTCTCTCTCTTATCTCTGCCGCGAGCGTCCACCATAGCGTCGTGCGGCCTGTGCCACGCGACAGCGAGCTGAAAGACTTCCTACAACCCTCGCAGTAGTTGCACGTGAACACCCATGTCGCCTCTCGCATTGGTCGCCGCTGTCACCGTTGTTGTTAGTAGTGCTCGACTCGATGGTGGTGGCAGCTGCGGTTGAAACCGTGAACGATAAATCGATGGTAATGCGGTGGAATTATACGCCTCTTTGTTGGATGCCACCTATTACTGATGAAAGATGATGTGGGTATTTATCCGTGAACTTTTTTCTACGGTATATTTGCTTTTATCTCACTTGTATTCACGGAACGAGCCAGATTATGTAAGAAATACATGTGTGTATTTTGTAGATGGTTGAATGCATACACTAAAAAGGAGCTATGTTTGCCTAGCCTCGGTTGCAATCATTAGAGCGTAGAAAAGTCATGACCACGAGGGTACAATAATAAAATAGCATGTGGTGTTGAACCATGTGGCGAACATGACAAACTATATGTTTAGAGAAGAGTTTCAAAAAAAAAATGTTAAGAGAAGAGCATTCCTACAATTAGTTATATTATTTTGGTGGTATTCATGCCATTTTGTTTATATTTTATTTTATGCAATCTAGATCCAATACACATATTAATATGTCATGTAAACGGTATATGATCTCAGTTTGCTCAATATTTTGGTGAATTATATAGTATTTATTGGTGAAATGTTCTTCTGTTTTTATATAGTATCGATCAAATTCGATGCAATTTTTAACTATGTAAAATAGTTACGCCAACTATTATTATCAATTTTGGGATAATTTATGTCAGAAAAGTCTACTTGATTTCATTATATCAAAATCAACGACCTTCATTGTAGGACCTCGATGGTTAATCAAATCTTGGCTAATCTATCTCTCTGAGTTTGCAATTTTCATCATATCGTACAATGTCTACAGATTGTTGGAACTTTGATCAATTTTTTTTTGTTCGAATAATCATGTACACAATTAAAATTTCATGACATTTCATAATTGTCGTTGCATCCTAATCGTGTAACTGAGTGTAGACTTTTTTTTAAGGGGGGTCATGCTCTTTCTGTTGAGTTGTGTACTCCTAACCTTACTACAACTAAATAACTATGTCCCTTCTCTACTCCTCGATGTTTATTTGAGAATGTTTGAGTAATGGTGTTGTAAAATAGTGAGCCAGTGATACTATTTTATCTATCATTGATACTAATTTTTATTTATGTCTCGCGAAATTTCTTTTTGTTCATCTATCATTGTTCGCATTAGGACAAACGCGGCAACGCGCGTCTTTTCCTCATAGTTTATATGACTGTCACAGGGAACCTAATAAGTGTGCAGGGTACAACATGACAAATCTTTTTCGGAAGCACTTTATATATCGGCTAGGAGCCTAGGAGATAGAAACGCATATGTAGTAGATTCAAGGAAAAATAATAGTTTTATACGGGTCGATGCACGTTTTAATTGTTGTGAGGAGTAGTCGTGACTCGTGAAGAGTCGGGAATAAATCGAAGCAAATTAAATTTGTTTCCCATGCAGTTAATGTTTCCATTAGGGCTATAGCTCAGCTCGCCGCCGCTTCCCTTTTCGATCAGTTGACCGGACTCGATCGACCATGCCGGACGGGGGAGGCGTCACCCTAATCGAGGACCTGTCGGAGGAGATCATCGACAACATACTCATCAGGCTGCCGTCTAAGGACGTCAGTCGCTGCCGCGCCGTTAGCGCGTTGTGGCGCAGCGCCACCTCCACGCCCGAATTCATGCTCCGACACCACCGCCGCCAGCCGTCTCTCCCCATCATCCGTGACCGGGGGATGCTCGTCGCCTTCCGTGCTGGCGACTCCAGCCAACAGGAGCTCTGGCCCTTCCTCCGGAGCGCCAAACACCGTCACGTTATTCGCCTCATAGGCGCCTGCGACGGCCTCCTCGCCGTCTCCTGGCGATCCCGATTCTACGTCTGCAACCCGGTCATCCGCAAGCACGCTCTCCTGCCAGCCAGATGGGTTTTTGGCAGGACGTCGAGAACAAGATAATCGGCTTCTACCGGCACCATCCAACCGGAGAACACAAGGTGCTCTGGGTCTCACAGCACTCGTATAAATACAGCTTATATATCCTCACCGTAGGATGCGCCACGCCAAGACTGCAAACAGCGCCATCCCTTCTTCTTTCATGCAACAATATGCTACTCGGCGTGTTGTTCCGTTCCTACCATCTTCCGGTACTCGACCACGGCAACCTGCACTGGCACCCCCATTGCGCCAAACACGCCACAGGCGTCGATGGACAAATTACCGTGTTCGACACGGGGGCCGAGTCATTCCGGTGGATGCGCCACCCTGCCCAGCTGTCCTACAATCTGAAGCTGTTCAGCATGAGGCCCTGTTTGTTTCTCAGGAATTTGTGGGGTTTGGTGGGGATAAACCCGGCCCATTCCCGAAACCCCCAGTGTCTAAAAAAAACTGTTTGTTTCTCGTGGTTTTGGGCCGGTAATTTCCCGGCCTTTTCCCCACCATCCCCAAACCCGGCCCAAACCCGGCCCAACCCCCTCTTCCCAAAACGCGAGCCCTACCTCGCGTTTTATCCAATCCCGAGCTAGAGAAAGAGGGACAGGCGGCGGCGCACGCAGCAACGGCGGCGCCGTGTGGAGCGAGGGACCGGCCGGCGGCGGTGAGAAAGGGAGAGGGATGGGCGGCGGTAGACGTTCTTGGACTCGTCGACGCATCGCCTTTCTTGATTCTCCAGGACTCGTAGCCGGATCCCACCGCCGTTCTTGGATCGTGGAGGCGTCGTCACTGTTCTTGGCTACTCCGGTATGCTCTCCTCTCCTCTCTCTCTCTGGATCGAACTCTGGATCAAACGCGTGGAGAAGCCGGCCATGGAGAAATAGATCCATTGATGTACTACTGTACTAGATGCTGGCACTCCGATCCATGATGTACTAGCTTACATCGATGTACTACTGCTCTCCGATCCATGATCTGCTTGTATTTATGCTTGCTTTATTGTCTGGTTACTTAATTTTAAGAGTTTATCATAGTTCATGTGATGGTGAACCTTGTGCTAGCTACGGTGAACCCTTAATTTTATTATCGTTCTATGGAACAAGAAATACATCGTGTTTCCAGACTCGGCGCCAAGGCCACCGACTCTTCGAGTAGCAATCCACCACCTCAAAGTCCGTCCCTCCCCGCCGGTTGGGAGCCCAGCCCGAGTCCATCGCCCGCGCCGCCCCGTCAGCCGTCGACTGCGCCCACTAGTAAGTTGCTAAAGCGGAAGCTGCACTTCTCGCCGACTAGTACTACTCAGAAGAAATGTGCAAATAAGAAAACCAAGGTCGTCAAGGCTCCTGAAAAGTTACCTTACGAGTTGACTCAGGAGGAACTAGATAAGATGGTGGATGCCGATGCCAAAAGACAACTTGCACCGAAAAAGCCCGAGCCAAAGATGGTAATACCACCGGAAAAAGTTGCGAGATGTTTGAGAAATCTATCGAGACCACCGCCACATGTGGACTTCCCGTCAGACTATGATCGTTGTATTGCGAAGGTACATGAGGAACAAAAGGAGCAGGAAAAATCGGGAAACAAGTGGCCCAGCTCGGAGAACAGGCAATACAATCGATCCCCCGCTGAAGGTGTTTCCCGATAAGGACGTACACCACGACACTGTTCGCATAGGCGACACTAGCATGGAGATATGTCCACAAGCAGTCTCTGGTCAGACCTGAGGAGGTAGAGCGTCTACCAAAACAAATGCGAAGATTGCATACTTGGTATATGCGTGAGGCAAAGGAAGGGCGAACCAGCTTCTATGTGGCATATAAGAAAGAGCATTACTTCAAGGACCACGAGATATTTATTGAGTTTGAAGAAATTTTTCAGTTATTCAATCAAGACGCCCTGGACAAATCCCTCGTCAGTTGCTATTGTCTGTAAGTGATTTATTTCTGTAATTTAAGTCTCTAGCTAGCTCAGCTTATTCATTGCCTGTAATTAATTATCCTCACTATATTCTTTTGTACGCTATTATGCAGAATGAAGATTCTCGAATGCAGACGACGCGGAATCTGGGACACTGGGTTCATTAACCCATATAACAATCATGAAGTTACCGTACGAAACCATGCAGATGAAACAGAGGAGAACTTGCTAATGTTTTTAACGAAACAAAGTCATTGCACAGAAATACTTTTCCCTTATAACTACGGGTGAGTGTTACTGTCTTGTACACATTCTATTTTCCTTACTCGATGTTTAGTGTAATCGGTGAGTTATGCATGCCTGAGTATATATACGTGCGCAGCTTCCACTGGATTCTGCTAATCATTAGAGTTGACGATGGAATCGTTGATGTATGGACTCATTAAGGAAACATCCCGACGAGTACATCAGCGTGCAACGAATGCTCCAGAAGTAATTTCAATTATTATCGCTCTATATCGACATCTTTCGTTCATTTCCTGATATCAAGTAATTAATAACTTCTTTATTTATTTTCTTTGCGGGCAGGGTTTGGAAACGCTTCATCACGGAGGTTACAAGTGATTGGAAACCGGAGCTACGTTTTATTCCGATGAAGATAAGTAGTACTATCTAGGTCCGCGCAACTCTTTAATTCTAGTTTCAATACCATTATCATGCTTCATTATTATTTGATTGAATTCTATTCTCGTACAGTACATCCTGAGGCAGGAACCGGGGACAAATTTATGTGCATACTACATTTGCGAGTGGGTGCGCCAGACGATCAGTGAGCGGCGCAGAGATGTAAGACAACTTGAGGTACGTAAACACTATTCACAATTTATTTTATTGCCATCAATTGTGTTGAGTTCCAGTCATAATTTTTTTATGATGATTTGATATATATATACACACAACTCACATATTCATATTGATCTAAATGAAAGGTATGTGGGACGAGCTCATACCAACGAACCGCCTAAAAGCAATTCAAGAAGAATTGTCGGGATTTTCGATAACGGAGGTCATACCTGAGGCGGGAGAATTTCATTGCGACTATTAATGCCTCCATGTAATTTGATCGTCTCTATGTAATTAAATATATACCAAATTGTATGTGTATATATATATGCATCAACGTGATCTCCATGTAGTATGAACTTTATGTATACGAAAATTTGTTTTTGGCGCATCAACGTGATCTCTCCATACGAAAAGAATTGAATGGAAAACACAATATCCGAAACCCTAAACCCCAACCCCCTAAACCCTAAATTAACCTTAAATAAATTGAAAAAAAACAGAAACCTTTAGTCCCGGTTGGTCTTACCAACCAGGACTAAAGGTCCTCCACCCTGCGCGCTCCGCCGTGGCCACGTGGAGGGATCTTTAGTCCTGGTTCGTGGCCAACCGGGACTAAAGGGGGGCGGGGGCTTTAGTCTCGATTTGCTAGTCCCGGTTGACAAACTGGGACTAGAGGCCCTCTAGAACCGGGACTAATGGCCCTTTTTCTACTAGTGTGTGTGGCCATTTGGAAGCATCGCTAACACTTCTCTGAAGGAATAATTTGTAGGCTATGCATAGGAGAACATGTCTGGCTCGCTACTCATAATCGACCACTGAGTGACCCAGCGTCGAACACAGAAACTTTGGAAATGCATTTTTATGTTCCTTGTATGAGTGAAAAGCCACATCGATCAAAATGTTGTCATCGTCATCAGGATCATCGTCGGATGATGTTTCCAAAGTTATGTTGTATAAGAACTCATCAACGGGACGCCAGAAAGGCTCCAATAGTTTATTTTTGTGTTATATAAGAACTCATCATTGGTATCCATTGTGCATCATCCAAATATATGCCCAGAAAGGCTCCAATAAAAATACTTACCCTTCTTATCCAATGGGTAGGTTAACTAGCTCAGATTCATTTTTATCTCCCTCTCTCTCGTTTTCATTGTTGAGCACAGAAAAAGTTTGAGATCTCCCATTCTCTCCAACGAAATTCAAATCCCTTTGAGAGAAAGCAAGAGGATGTCCGGATCTACGTTCCACTAAGCCAAAAGAGATTCCCCATGTGTTACTCGAATTTTATTGTTACTCTTGGGTTTGTTCGAGAACCCTAGGCAGCTAGGGTTGACCGAAAGCTTCACAGTTGTGCACTATGCTTCGATAAAGTTTGTTAGGGTGTGTTTGGTAGCTTGGCTGGCCCCAGATAATCTCTTCCCACCCAGTTTTTGGTTGTTTGGTAGCTCAGTTTTGTCCCTGGGCCATGCCCAGCACATACGAAAAAGGCTCCTCAGCCGGGCTGAGTAGAGAAGTGGGAATCGAGCTTCACACCCCGGCCAGGTGATAACCCCAAGAGCAGGGATCACTGTAGCACCTCTCAATGTGGAAGTAGGGTATCGATCCGCAGGAGCAAGAAGGAAAAGTTATCTATTCCCTACAACTAAAGTGTCACAAGTTTTAGTTGATTATGCACTAAACAAGTTTAAAGAACAAGATGGTTGATTTAATGGATGGAAGTTTAATGTAACAAAACAAGAATGTAAAAGTGTCCCAATCCTCTTCAATGCAAGAGAACAAGACAAAGGTTTTCTCTTATAGGAACAATGGACATGGGTTCATGGGTTCACTTAATCCTCTCTCTCCCATCTATGGTGATTATCATGTTATAGATAAAAAGTACACACAATTGTCATGCTTTAATGGTAAACTTCTATGACGGCTACATGTCCTAAGACACATAGTTGAAAGAAAATAATCATTTGTGTTGCTAGGGTCACCCTCGTAAGGCTAGCGTGGTTTGTTGTCACTCCCACATCATACTTCTTCCTTTTTACCCCAGATAAAGAATGTTGGGCGACATTACTGTCACTTAATGCCTATGCCTTCTGTCACTAGGCCACTCTCTACCCACATACATCATACTCTTAAAGGAAAACATATTCTAAGAACTAGTGCAATGATTTATTAATGTACGTGCATCCACATCCCTCTCATCTACCCACCGAGATGGTTGTCAACCACCCCGTTAGCGCGGATAAACAAGGCATTAAGAATAGATAAATCCATTGCATGTAACATAGATGTATTCCAAAGTATGACAAACCATAAAATCCCAACATGACGGTAAATGCATAACATAATATCATCTCATACCACAATATCCACCATAGGAATTACAAAGATAGTTCCATAATCATGCAAGGCACATCATATGGACTTCAACAATGATCATACATAGAGAGATTGGATCAAGTTACCACCACAAACCCAAAGTCCAGGGGGTGGACTACTCCCCCTTCATCATGGAGACGGTGGAGAAGTGTTGGAGAAGATGGAGACCACCCGGCAGCGCCCCGCCGGAGTTTTCCCCCTCCAATCTGCAACTCCAGGTCTCTGTTTCGTGGTTTCTGCGGCGCTCCTTCCGAAGGGCGTCGGGGACTATTTTTATAGTCGTTTTTAGGTCAAGACGGAGGCTCGGGAAAAAAGATCGACGGCAACGGAGCCTCGAGGCCCAAGATGGTGGGTCCCACGCGGCCAAGGAATCTGGCCGCGTGGGCCACCCTATCTTGGCCCTCGGGCCTCCGTTTGTTCGCTTCCTTCGCTCCCACGCTTCGTTCCTTCCAAAAACTGATGCTCGTAAATTTCCAGGTCATTTGGACGTCGTTTGGGTCCCTGAAACATCAAAATATAGAAAATAGGGTTTTCTGCCTGTGCAGGGTTAATTCCAGAAAAATAGGGAAACTATGAAATATTCCCAAAATCAATATAAAACAATGATATAACCCTTATATGATGCAAATATGATTGAAATATAAGTAATACAATGCAAAGTTCATGTATGCATTTTACATGCATCAACATCCCCAAGCTTAACCTATACTCGTCCTCGAGTATGAAGGTGATAAAACTAACATGGACTTTGCATTTTAATACTATCAATGGATATCAAGGATGATTACTATTGCTACATAGAGTCAAATGATTCATTCTTCAAAGGAGTAGCAATATACAAGATGGATTATAAAGTGATATCAAATATTCAATGTAAGGATGTTCAATGATAATTCACAAAGTGTAACATAGAAGAAAGTACTATGGACCAAATGTATGCATAATGAAAAGTAAAAACATCCTATAATGGTCATAGAGTACTCTTATGAAATCTGAATATAAAAGGTGGACACTTTGGAAAGATAGATAAATAAGTAGAGGTAAAACATGCAAAAGTCTCATCTAGCTTCCAAATGCTTCTACTTAAGTTAATGATTGCAATGTGGTATTCATTGGTGTCAAGCTCTCATTACCCCTATCATAGCATCTTGAATGGTTAAGTTGAAAGTGAAAGCAAATATGAGTAATGTGCTTGACAAAGTAAGGGTTGGATGCCTCATGCCCCGTGAATACAAAAGCCTCCCCAACTGGCTACTCAACTCGGGTCACAAAGCAAGTTCAAGTTTTAAAGTCATTGCAAGTAATAAAAGCGTCATCAAGAGCGTCAACTGGGGTACCTCTTGTCTCAGGACATGGAACAAGCCTCATGTCAAAATGACAAGACAAACAAACAAAATGGACAATCTCAGCATTCTTTTATTTACTATGGGTATAGCTTTTTATTGTGAAGTGCTTCACTGAAGGTCCACTATGGCATGTAAGTAAACTTCCACCATGAATGATGCATGGCTTATGTTAGCGGCCCAGGCGTCTCTCTAGCCATTTATACTTACTCCTTAAACTTGCCAAGTTTCCACCTTTATTTCACACAATGTTAGGCATCCATAGACAAAAGTGCATGATATCAACTAAATATAATTAAGAGCACGTTGAAAGCTTGCCATGTGACAGCACATATGGGCTAACTCCCAACCAAGACTCTTGTCAAGCACACAACTTCATAATTTTAATCACAATGGTTCATGTTTATTAAGTGCAGAATAAAAGTAAAGTGTGCATCAAGTTCGTGAGAGCTTTTTAACCAACTTCTCCCATAACAATCAATAACATAAGCATTTTAATTCGGAAACATAGATAATACAATATAACATGATAAACATACTTGGAATAGCATAAAGCTAATAGGTAGATATGGTGGACTCACTGGAAAAACTTTGGTTGAAGGTGTTGGAAAACAAGTTTTTGCTTGTTGGAGTTTTTGGGCTAGCAAGAGGGAGAAAGTTGACCGTCTAAATGCATGCAAAAGTGTCCATAGAACTAATCAATCCATGTTAAACAAAGTAAAGTAACATTCAGCATCAAAACATGAATAAAAGATAGCTCTTGATAAAACACTTGCAAATTAATATTCATTAAAAAGCACATGAATCATGCAACTATATGTATCTTTTTGAATCAACTCAAACATCCCTTTCCCAATCTTTTTAATAGCATCCAAATTTCCAGTAGCTCTCTCATAACATAAATGATAGTGGTGGTCTCAAGACAAACAAACCGAAATAAAAAGTAAATAAAAAGACGCTCCAAGTTTATGCGATAAAGTGCATTGATCGAAAAACAGAAGTTAGACGTGTGCAAACCGAGAGTGTGTTGGTCCAGTGGGGTTGTCTTCACATCCCCAAGCTTATGGTCTTCACCATCCTTGGATAGCTCTTGGTGCATCTCCTCTAATCCTGTGAAAAAACTTCAAAACACCGTTTCTCCCATTTCTTTTCTGTGGGGTGACATTAGTAGTGATAGACAAATGAATTGCTTGCTGCATATAATCCTTAAACAAAAATTCATATGAATGTCCAGAAAGTGTATAATGTTGTATGCCTACTTATAAACTCAATTGGATCAAAAAGATTCAAGTTAAAGTTTAAAGAATGCATCAAACAAAATGGGACAGAATCTGTCCAGAAAAACAGCAGCAGCAAAACGCATTTTTCTACCCTACTTAATTATGTCGAAAAAATCTGAAAAATTCATGCATACAGAGGATGAAAAGTTGCAACTACAGTTCAAATTGCAGCTCATTCGGAGTTACAGAATAGGAATGAAAAATCATACCGTGCACAGACTCGTGCTGGAATAAAATCTCCGAATACAATAAGCAACTTTTTCAAGCCAAAATGGGTAAAACTTGGCACTTTATTAAAAATTCTAGAAACTAAACTAAAAACTAAGTCTCTTGTTACAGCAAGAGGACACAAAGAAAATCAAAAAATAAAAACAACCGGGTTGCCTCCCGTAAAGCGCTTTCTTTATAGCCATATAGCTAGGCTTACTTACTTGTTATCAAGATGGTTGGAGTGAGGTGGCTTGGCATCCCCAAGCTTGAATTCTTGTACTTATTTGATATATGTTGGGTGAGTCTAGGGGTAACATCCCCAAGCTTGAGTGGTTGTCCCTCTTGATCTTTGTTCATCACCCTCAACTCTTCCATTTGAAAAATTCTCTTTACACAAAACTCAACATAAAACTTGATTAGAGGGGTTAGTGTCTCCATAAATTAAATCCTCATAGGTACAGCAAAGACATATCATGAGTTGATTCTAAACATTAGCTACTGTTACTATGGTTGTGCATTGCTCTTTGATCAATAGAACTACACAAAACACAAGTAATGAGAGTAATGCAAAATAAAGACAGAATCTGTCAAAAACTGGACAGCCCGTAAAGAGTGAATTTTCAGAGGCACTTACGTTGCTCAAATCAGAAAATTTTAATAAATGAAAGATTGCTGTCGTAAAATTTCAGGTCAAAATTCCTTTTCTGTGATTTTTAACATTTTTCGCAGTGAAGCTTAGGAATCTGTTTTCTGGACAGCCATGATAGTTTTAATGATGCTCACATAGGAACAAGAATTGAAATGCAAAAGAGAGCATCAAGAGAAAAATATGAAACACTTTTAAGTCTAACCCACTTCCTATGCATTGGGATCTTGTAAGAAAATAAATCATTGAAACACAAAGCAAGTAGCATAGGAAGATAAAACAAGAGCAATTTCAAGACTTTGAACTTAAAGAGAGGAAACGTAATAATATTGAAATGTTTAGAACCATGTTTTCCCTCTCATAATAACTTTCAGTAGCATCATGAATAAATTCAACAATATAACTATCACATAAAGCATGTCTCTCATGAGCTTCAAGCATAAAAGTATTAGTACTCTCCACATAAGTAAAATCCTTCTTAGTAATAGTGGGAGTAAAACATTCATAATCATCATTGTAATCATCATATATAGGAGGCATATCATAATCATAATAAACTTTATCCTCAATAGTAGGTGGACTGAAAATATCATATTCATCATTGTAATAATCGTAAATGGGAGACATAGTATCCTCCCCAAGCTTAAATGATTGCAAGATATAACAAAAATAAATTTAAAGTTTAGTGCACACAAGAATAGAAACTTAAGCGCTACGCTCCCCGGCAACGGCGCCAGAAAAGTACTTGATAACCCCCAAGAGCAGGGGATCACTGTAGCACCTCTCAATGTGGAAGTAGGGTATCGATCCGCAGGAGCAAGAAGGAAAAGTTATCTATTCCCTACAACTAAAGTGTCACAAGTTTTAGTTGATTATGCACTAAACAAGTTTAAAGAACAAGATGGTTGATTTAATGGATGGAAGTTTAATGTAACAAAACAAGAATGTAAAAGTGTCCCAATCCTCTTCAATGCAAGAGACAAGACAAAGGTTTTCTCTTATAGGAACAATGGACATGGGTTCATGGGTTCACTTAATCCTCTCTCTCCATCTATGGTGATTATCATGTTATAGATAAAAAGTACACACAATTGTCATGCTTTAATGGTAAACTTCTATGACGGCTACATGTCCTAAGACACATAGTTGAAAGAAAATAATCATTTGTGTTGCTAGGGTCACCCTCGTAAGGCTAGCGTGGTTTGTTGTCACTCCCACATCATACTTCTTCCTTTTTACCCCAGATAAAGAATGTTGGGCGACATTACTGTCACTTAATGCCTATGCCTTCTGTCACTAGGCCACTCTCTACCCACATACATCATACTCTTAAAGGAAAACATATTCTAAGAACTAGTGCAATGATTTATTAATGTACGTGCATCCACATCCCTCTCATCTACCCACCGAGATGGTTGTCAACCACCCCGTTAGCGCGGATAAACAAGGCATTAAGAATAGATAAATCCATTGCATGTAACATAGATGTATTCCAATCTGCAACTCCAGGTCTCTGTTTCGTGGTTTCTGTGTTTCTGCGGCGCTCCTCTCCGAAGGGCGTCGGGGACTATTTTTATAGTCGTTTTTAGGTCAAGACGGTGGCTCGGGAAAAAAGATCGACGGCAACGGAGCCTCGAGGCCCAAGATGGTGGGTCCCACGCGGCCAAGGAATCTGGCCGCGTGGGCCACCCTATATTGGCCCTCGGGCTTCCGTTTGTTCGCTCCCACGCTTCGTTCCTTCCAAAAACTGATGCTCGAAAATTTCCAGGTCATTTGGACGTCGTTTGGGTACCTGAAACATCAAAATATAGAAAATAGGGTTTTCTGCATGTGCAGGGTTAATTCCAGAAAAATAGGAAAACTATGAAATATTCCCAAAATCAATATAAAACAATGATATAACCCTTATATGATACAAATATGATTGAAATATAAGTAATACAATGCAAAGTTCATGTATGCATTTTACATGCATCACTGATACGTCCAAAACGTATCTATAATTTTTGATTGTTTCATGCCATTTTTATGCTTTTAGCACTTGTTTTATATTAAGTTTATTATTTATTTGGACTAACTTACTAATAGTTGCAAAAGTGCACAATGTTTTTGTTTAACTCTTTGATGTGTAGAAATTATCAGGAATACAAGAGGAAACCTTGTTGGAGTCGAATTGGGACTTTCCTGAAATCTGTCTGAGAACTTTTTACGAAGATTGCCAGTTTGACCCTCGAAGATGACGTTATATGGAGACCTGGCTGTTACGAAAGTTGTCACAATTTTCCATACGAAGATTTTAAGCCCGAGATCAGCCCAATCGGAGTTCGGACGCGGCCTGTAGGCCCGTTTTGGTGGAACCTAAAAGGGGGTGACGGAAATCCGAGAAGATATATAAAGGGAGGAAAGCTAATTCGTGGAGGACTCCTCCACCCACGAATTTCAGCCACCAAAAGCCACGTTTTTGCCTCCCCCATGGATCCCATCTCCATGGGGGAGGGCTCCCAAGAAGCCATGAAGGAGGGAGGCTAAGGGGCGGCGCTCCCCAAGCTTGCCGGCGGCGGGGAAAGGAGTTCCCCGCACCGCCGGCGCCCTGCGCCGCCGCGCTGCCCCTCTCCGCCGTCTTCACCGCCATCTCCATCACCATCTCCTCCTTGTATTCAGTGGTTCATCCTCCCACAAACCTCTGTACCGTCCTATGTAAACATGGTGTTTGATGCTATAATATTTATCCTATGATTTACATAATGTTTCCGTAGTTTATTTGTCTTTTGATTGCTTAATTGAATGCATGAGGTTCATTAGAGTTGTATGTCTATATGGTGCTGTCCTTTGGTATCCATTATATTTGTGCGCGCATGGATCAAACACCCTAGGGTTGGTAGTATTTGTAACGAAGCGGGGAAGTTCTGCCGGAGTGACAGAAACCTGAGAACGCGAACCGATTAGTTGCACGTATGGGAGTAAGATGACCTTGAACTTAAGGCTATGGTTGGGAAAACCTTAATGCATTGTTAGTATTTGCGGATGCTTGCTAAACAATCCAATCATATAGTACTTGTAATCCCAAGTAGTGGAGTGCATGTATATTTAGCCTCTCCCACATAGAAAATTGCATCGAAGACAATGAACCAAGTACCTTCACTAATTAATCTTGGACAAAGCCACCACAATTACCACCACTTTTCCACACTCATGGTACTGTTAGTATATGGTTACTTAGTGTATTTTATTGCTGCAGCACTAACATTTACTTTCTTACATTTATTATCTCGCAAAGCTATCTCTCATACCCGTATTGTAGTCTAGTATTATTTTCTAGATAAAGTAAACGTTTAGTGTGCGTAGAGTTGTATCAGTGGTTGATAGAACTTGAGAGAATACTTATCCTACCTTTAGCTCCTCGTTGGGTTCGACACTCTTACTTATCGAAAAGGCTACACGCGATCCTCTATACTTGTGGGTTATCAATCACCAGGCCGAGGTCATCCGGAAAAATCCCACCACGCGTGGGCCCCACCAGCGAGTCGGGTCGCCGGTCCCTCCCGAAAATCCCACCATTTCCCCCCTCACCCAGTCTTCCTCGTGCGTTCCTCGCTCCCTGGTCGCCAGCGCCATGGCGCCGCCTGGCTCCGCCGCCTAGCTCGCTCTGGCCCCGCCTATCTCCGCAGCCTAGCTCGCCCCGACGCCGCCTAGCTCCTCCCGGCGCCGCGTAGCTCCGCCACCGCAAACAGAGCCCATCGCTGCCGACAGGGACCACGGCGACCACGGCCTCCGTCCGGGACCACGCCGTCGCCAGGGACAACGGCCGCCGCCCAGGGCCACAGCGCCGCCGCTGGATCGCTGCTCCCCCACATGCCCAGCTCAGATCGATGTCCATGGACCAGATTGCTTTTTTAATTTGTATTCAAGGACCTTTATGTGAAAATTTGGGCATATATGTAATTTTAATTCCTGGACTCTAGTTTGAGCCTGTTCCAATTTGTGCAGGCCACCAAACAATATCTCGCCTCAGCCCGTCTCAACATATACAAGCTACCAAACACACAGCAAATTCTCAGCCCAACTTGTATAAGCTCAGCTTGGCCCAATTGAGAAACACATGTTGAAGTGAGCCGGTCTACCAAACACACCCTTAGTGTTTGGAGGTCACCTTAAGGCCTACTACGAGTGATTGAGCTCTTACTTTGTGGGAGGCTCATGGAGAAGAAGGCGATCCTTCGCGGAGTAGCAGTGTCATTCGTGGTATCCCGCACCTCTCTAACGGTAATGTAGTTTCCTCCCAAGGAAGTGAACATTTGGATTAAATCTTCGTCTGCATGTGTCTCGGTTATTTTGTATCTTAACTCTTTCATTTGTCTACCTAACTTGTGATAGCCTCGAGTTTAGGGTACCTTATTGCATCATATAGATTGTTTTATCTAGTTGTTAGGATTACCCTATTTAACCGCGTAGCCTAAAACATGATCCTCATCTGTATGATCACCATGTTCCTCTCGCTGCTATTGATCACCAGGTGTCGGCGGAGTTTGTTGATTTCCTTGCCATGCATACAAAAATTCGTGATGAAGTTGTTGGTCACCAAATACAAAATGATCTACTGAAACATTTGTGGGCGCTCAAAGGAAACGCCGCCGCGATCTAGTTGATATTCATTTTATTTGAATTGTATGAATTATATAATTTATATTTTTAATTATTGTAGAACCAATTTTTATGTGTTGAAAACTATGGAACATACAAATGTTTGAATTTGTATTTGTCAAATGTTTGAATTTGACAAAAAAAAACCATTGGAAGAGCCGTATAAGGGGCGCCGCTGGGAAGAGTCGTGCCCCCATAAGTGGCATCATGCGTCGGCTCCAGCGCTCGTCCGGTGCTGTTGCCGAACGGTGTATTGAGGTCGTGACTGGAGATGCTCTAAGGATTCCATTCCTGTACATTTCATCGGATTGCATCCGCTCAAAACCTTTAGTAAAACAAACCAAAATTATATAGTACATCTGAATCCTGCATTTTTTATATTCCATGTTTTTAGAATTGCACGAATCAAAAGATGCCACGATCGTTGGATCATGACCCGGGGTCCACGATTCGAACTGCTTAAAAAAAAATCGATTGCTGAAAAAATTCAGATTTACACAAGTTCCCAGACAATCTGCATTGCCCTCCAAAATTGGGCCTACAAAAGGAGATTTCCCACCATCTCACTCCACTCCCTCCAAAGCTGCCCGCGATCCCGATGGAGTCCAGCCACACCCATGTCCACTCGCCGACCCTCTCGTCGTCGGAAACTATAATGGCCGCTCTCCTCTCATCCACTCCGGCCGTGCAGTTCCCTTCGCTGATGCGGGCGATCGCCGCCGACGCTCGTCGGCAGCGCGGCCGCCTCGCGTTCCTCCTCCTCTCCCCTTCGCATTTCGCCCGCGCCCTTGCGCGGCTCCGCTCTATGCCTCTCCCCGCCAAGGCCGCGCTGCTCGGCCGCGTGCTCCTCCGCTCCCTCCTCCTGCTCCTCCCCGCGCTCTCCCCCGACGGCTCACACCACCTCCTCCACCTCCCTACGCCCGACCTCGACGCTGCCCTGCTGCTCGTGGCCATGTACGACTCCTACTCCCCGGCAGCGTCCTCCACTTCTCCCGTGGACTGGCACGCGCTGCTCGTCGACGACGTGGTGCGTAACGCGCTCTCCATCTCGGGCCTCGGCGCCACGCCCTGGGCAGTCGTCGCGCCGTACCTCGACGCGGCCGCAAAGTGCCGCCGGTTCGCGGATGTCGTGTCGGAGGACAGTGCGGTTTCCGGCGTCAACGGCGGTGGCAGCAAGGACGGCGGGGGGAGCGGTGGCGCGTCGCACGCTTCCGTGCTGGCGCTGCCCACCGCGGCGGGGGACGGGAC
This sequence comes from Poa pratensis, assembly GCA_947311845.1. Lineage (NCBI taxonomy): Eukaryota > Viridiplantae > Streptophyta > Magnoliopsida > Poales > Poaceae > Poa > Poa pratensis. The sequence goes on along the minus strand of CAMZMU010000036.1, from coordinate 64,461,156 downwards.
GCCGTGCGCGATCTGCAGGGAGGAGATGGCGCCAGGGCGTGGCGTGTGCATGCTGCGGCCGTGCGGGCACCGGTTCCACTGGCCGTGCGCGCTGCGGTGGCTGGCGCGCCGCAACACCTGCCCGTGCTGCCGCGCCGAGCTGCCCGCGGAGGACGCGCTCGCCGAGACACGTCGCCTATGGCGCGCAGTCGAGAGGATGGCGGGAGACAGCAGCGGCTGTGCTTGACACCGTCGGTTGGATCAGAGCGCGTGGCGTACGGGACGTGCGTTTGGACGTGCTCGTGTGTCTTGATCTCTAGTCGCAAGTATGTACACTAGTGTCAGATTCGTGGATTGCGATGGTTTCGGGGAGCTGCGTGTATGCCGAATAATGGTGTAGCTGCATAGGATTACTGTTAGTGCACAGAGTCATAAACAAATAAATTGTACTTATATTCATAAATTGATGGCTTATAAATTATATAATGCGATATCATTATTATGCAAATGATGGGGTTTAATTATTTAAACCTTTGGTGGATCCAAAGTGAATGAAGCAGGTTTCGGGGGAGAAGGTAGGGTATCGTAGTTTTACATCCAAATTGCTGCTTTATATGCTTCTTGGTGATGATGTTCCCGCCTCGAAGAACATGTATCATGGACGTACGTGTGGTAAAGCCGACTACTCTGCTGGAACTGTTACTAATGGAAGCCAATGCCCGAACGGCGGTGGATCCAATGGGCAACCCTGATACTTATCTTATGATGACGTTCTGCATCAAGTGACTGAAGAGTTGGGCGGTACAGTGGCGGAGCCACACCTAGGCTGTGTAGTCAGTTGACTACACAATATTTTGGCAAAAAGTTCATATTTAGGGTATAAATTATACGAAAAAATACAAAGTTCACACAAATACATGTAATTGATATCACAGATTTAAATTGACACCACAACTTCGTAGTCCTGGCTCCACCACTGGGGCGGTATCATCAACCCATCAGAGGCTGGATAAATCAAACCTTAAAATAGGCTGAATAAATCGACATATAATTTCAACCGAAAGTTGGTTGTATTTGATTGTCTCGAGCATGCGGCAAAAGATTACATGTTGTATAAACATTTTATGAACGAACCAAAAGCAGACGCGCATATGTAGCCAACACCAATTGCTCAAGCTGTTTATGTCATCAGATTATTGCGAGATTAGATGGCCACTGTTATGGAACCAAACACCAGTACAGCACTGTCGAGTGTCGACTTCATCGTGAATGGGTATGTCGAAACAGCAAGCAGAGTGGACGGACGTGGACGGAGGCATCCGGTCTCGGGAATCGAGAGTCTCATCATGCACACTCCTAGTACTATACTATGTGCATGCACCGGCATCAACAGAGCTAATCTATATGCGCCAGCCAGTGAGGTGGACGTACCGGCGGCCCGCCTAGACATCACCTTCGATCGCGTATGGTGGGAAGCAGATCGATATTCTACCGGAGAAGAGGAGATTGCCGGACGGCGGATGGGATCCGGGCGTCGTTTTCTGCTTTGTTCCTGCTACCCATGCATTCCGTGTCCCCCTCGTCCTACGGGCGCCCCTTCTCCGCTTGATCGCAGCATGTGCCGGCGTGCCGAGACAAGATCACCCCCGAAACCCTCCCACCCCCGAGGAGGCGGCGCCGCGCCGCCCCGGGGTGCCCCCTCCTCGCCGCCCTTCAAGCCTCCCCTCGCGCCCCTCCTCTCTGCCGCCGCCATAGGCGTCGCTGGGCAAAGGCCCGTGTGGCGCGGCGGCGGCGGTGGTCTCCTCGATCGCCGGATGGGCCGGGGCGGCGGCGATCTGCCCTTCCTCTCCAGCGAAGGCGGCGCGGATGGCGGCGATCTGGACAAGCGACGGCCGGCGGCGGCGCTAGTAGACAGGGGCAGAGCGGGTGACGGGATGGATCTCGGCCCGCTGGGTCTAGATCGGACCTCGATCTCGCGCACCTCCGCTGCTACGTCGATGACGGTGTGGAGGCTATCCGGGGCCATTTTCGCATCGTCGAGGACGCCTCGAGCAGCTGCTCCGGGCATGGTGGTGGTGGTCTTGTCCTTCGCCGGACGTGGCCGGCCGGGTTCGCGGCTGGATCGGCGGGTCCGTTCCGTCATCCAGTCCGGCTGGAGTTGACCGGCGGCGTGGGGGCCGTTGGTCTTGCGAATAAAGGCGGTGGTCCTTGGTTCCGAATCACGTCAAGATGAAGATCTGCTTGACGCCGGTACCTTGATCTGGCAAGAGAGTCGAGTTTCGGAAGGCTCCGCCGGTGATCTTTCATGGGCTAATTCCTAGAGATTGCTGGATCGGAGGGATTCGGTCGCGCCGGAGGGAGCGGCGTGAAGCTCTGCTTCTGTGCCATCATGGGCAAATCCATGGTGTAGTCAGAGGCGGGAAATGTCATGAAAGCTGAGATTAAAGGACTAGCAAATGGTGATTGGAGGCTTTGCGGCGATGCGGAACTTGCTTGGAGTTGCAGGAGGCGGAGCAGCGGTTTGTTAGTGGGGGCAACATCACAGGTGAAGTTCAAAGTCCTACCTTTCAGGGTGAAAACCCAAGGTCTGGCCTTAATTGGTTGTGTCTGGCAATGGTCTTGCTGAAGACATTGGTTTGAGAGTGAGGACTATCTTCAGGGTGAAAACCTAAGGTCTGGTCTCAATTGGTTGTGCCTGACACTGTTCTTCTTGAAGGCGCTGCTTTTGAAGAGTTGGACATCAGGTGTTGTCTTGGTGGTGGTTGTGCGGCTGCTGCAAGGACTGTAACTCTGTAGCGGGACTTTTCTTTTTATTTCTTTTTCTTATTGTTTTTCGGCTGTGTGCATCCGTAATAGTTTTGGTTATTGCGTTGTTGCAAAGGCTGGGTGTAATTTGTATCTCCACGATATTAATATACATTCTTTACCTAAAAAATGTGCCGGCGTGCCGATATGCCCACTAGCCACCATACAGCCAGAACACTTTGATCGATCGTTGCGTGTTGATCTGCCAAACCTTCTACTGCACTATCTTCAGAAAACTGTGGGTGTACAGTGTACTCCTGGAAGCCTACAGAGTATCTTCTTTGGGAGAATTGGCAACTGTTGAACATCCAGGGCGTGTTTGTTTGACCGTGAAGCGTTCATATAGGGTGTGTTGGTGTGTTTGGTTGCTCGCACGATTTTTTGACACTTTGCATCTGTGACTCTCTAGGGACTGGACTTGGAAAAAGGGACTTGAGCCATGCTGTGAACTTTGTTTGGTTATCAACAATATTCTAACCAGTCTCATATGAGAGGAAACGAATTTTCAACCCCCGACATTTGGTGTTCATCTGTGTTTCGTGTACTCTCTTACCTCGTGCCTACATGGTAAACTTATCTCACACCATCACATCACCATCAAGGGCGACAAGCAGGACAATGGCGTGCCGTGGCGGCGGTGCCGGAGCGCCGGCGTGGACGGCGGCATAGCCTATTAGTTGTTGCTCTGCCGGCGGCGACCGGTGGTGGTAGATGTTGAAGAAGACACCCGTTGACCGCGGTGTAAACACGTACATACATACAATACAAGATCTGTTCGACCGCCAAAAAAGGAAACTTACAACACGAAAGTTGTGTGGAACATTGAGATGAAGGTGCACGTCAAAGGATATCTCAAACGGTCGACATAATGTAAGCGATGAAGATGATTGAACCAAGTAAGAGTTTGTTAAAAGTAGTTGTGGTGGTTGTGATAAAAGTGTTCTCATTGAGTTTTGGATTCACCATTACCATGTGATAGAATTGTGTAGAGTAGGTTTTTTACTATATGGATTTTGTGTAGGGAGGAGTCCCAAATAAACATGTGCCCTGAAATATTGGGCACACACCTGACACAACCACTACTTGTCCACCTGATCGCAACCGCCAGAGTAGACTAGTAATTAAGGGTTTTCCCGTAGATGTGGAGTAAGCAGTATGATCTTCGTTATTCCCTCATTGATGGTCAACAAAAGGGGAGGGATATTCTGTCACCGTTTAACCCACTAACCCCGGCTTGCACCAACCCTAATGTCCTTCACGTTTCTTAGGCAAAATATTATGCAACTGTCGTTCACACAATATCGTGAAGAACATTCGTCACATTATACAAATAACAACGAAAACGTCATTTCATTTGGGGTTTCTCCATCTCACCCAAAACTAGTGGAACTACTCATAAATGAAGGCACAAAACATCATCATAATATCAATATGAATAGCACATTCACGATTAAATGAGTGTACATGCAAATCCACACCTAGAGTTTAGAGTTATAACGAGATGGATGGAGAGATTGCTGATGGAGGCGTAGATGATGGTGGTAATGATGCAAATCGATGTCGTGGCCTTCAAGATTGCGGGTTATAGTGGAGATGGCAGCCCTTCTATCGACCCCCCTCCGGATCCTTCAGGAGCACTACAACACATGGTTTCGCTGCAACGTATAGCGATTTCGTGGGTGATCACGATAGTCGGTGATGCTTTTGGTTTTTCCTGTCACAAGTCTATGCGAGGTCCGTCTGGCCACAAAAATGGATGACGAACAGTTTCTAACCATCACCGGTCTCCTGAGCTTACCATCACAGGTTACCCAAGTGGGTGCAACAACCTTGCACTCACACTCAGGGGGTCGAGCTCATTTTTGTTACGTTGACTCTCTTTTTCGAACATGTGAACCTTCTCGCCGCCTCAACTATACTACTTTCTGTCCGTTCCTTGTGCAGCGAAATCACCACAAGGCAGGACGCCCACGCAGCGGAATCACCACACCACGCCGAATCACCAAAACAAATGTTCACAGGTTAAAACAAATATCCCACATATTTCTAAATACTCAAAAATAATTGTTCACATGTAAAAAAATATATTCACAACATTAAAAATAATTGTTCACGTGTAAAAAAATTGTTCACACTGTAGGGTTGTGGGTAGGCTACACTAGCGTGAAATCAAAATTTTCTACCGCATCAACCAAGGAACTGCTGCAGTTATAGATCACGGGATTACCACTAGACGCGTTGTGCCGTGCCGAAGTCGGTGACGCGAGTCGGGGCAGGGTAGACGTACAACCATCTCCGATCCAGTCGCTCCCACGAACAGCTCCTCCCGGCGGTTCGTCCAAGTGCTCGGATGCAGCACCTCTATCGGTATCCACACGTACGGCGTGGAGGCACCGCTCGCCGGACTGCTAGGTCCGCGCGGACGGAAGGGACGTGGTGAGGCGGTGGCTGGGTGGATGTGGTGCGGAAATGGGCAACCCTAAAACGTCCAGCCTCCTCTCCTTATATAGACCTCCTCATATTGGGCTGCCTCAACTGAAACCCATTATGGAGTCTATTTCCGGCCCAACTCGGATCCAATCCGAATTATACCTCCACAACCTTAAGTGTGTGACCCTATAGGTTCATGCACGTTTGGACATGACTCGAGTATACCTACTCGATCAATAGTTGGTAGCGGCTTCTAGCAAAACGTGCCAACTCCCAAACGCGCATAAAGATCTCATCGGACGAACCATCACAATGTTTATGCCATTCCCTTTGCCTCACGATATTTGGTCAAGCTCCTAGCTGACCACTCTTTCTCGATCTTGTGATTCGGAATCCCATACTAGGTTAACCATTAACCTTATGTAGCACGTCCATGCATTTCTGGATCCTATCACTCGAGGGGCCCAGAGAAATATCTCTCTCAAGAAGAGAGGGGCAAATTCCATCTTGACTGACCAAGCCCCGCAGCATGTTTCACGATAAACCCGTAAGCTACCTTTATAGCTACCCTTTCACGGCGTAGCGTTTGATAGCTCCAAAGTAGGTCGATTCACATCTCGGGTACATGCGACAATCTTAGGTCTAGGGACAAAGCATACACATCGTGTAGAGAGAGAGTTATGAACGTATGCTTCATTGCCTCAAGGTGGGTCAGTCCAACTCTATGTTCATAACATAAGTCCACATTATTAGCTTGACATCTCCATGTCTATGACTTGTGAAACATAGTCATCAACTAATACATGTGCTAGTCTAATATTCAAGTGTGTCCTCACATGAATTCCGACTAGAGACATATTTAGAATAACCATACAAGTAATGAGTTCCACAAACAAGTCACGTACTTGCCAATCAATACAAGAATATTATTGAGGGCACATTATAATAAATCATGGATACAACGAAATATCATCATCTCTATGATTGCCTCTTGGGCATATTTCCTACACACACATTACACAAAAGAAAACTATTCATATTTTAAAAACAAAATGTATAAACATGAGTAAAAGTAAAAAATAAAGAATAATAATGAAAACCTTTAATTTAGACTTTTAGAAACAGAAACCGGAGAAGGAAAACAGAAACATAAAAATAAACCGAAAATGGAAAAATGTAAAAAGTCAAACAAAAGGAAGCTCACCTGGTTTGGGCCGGCCGCTACACCACCCCGCCAGGGCGTGCCTCCGTTAACAGACGCTAGGAGCGTCATATACGAATTGCCGCTCCCGCGATAGTGCTAGTCCGATTACTCGAAACCAGAGGAAAAACCATTGAAAGCAGGCCAAAATACAGTAAGGAGCGCACCGGCCGGCGGCCGCAGGTGCATAGAACCTTCTGAACCAAATTATACTCTTTGTGAGAAAAAAATGGTTCGAGGATAAACTCTCGAAAAAGAATGCCTCGATGAATGAAGCATACTGCATTGAGGATTTTTATTTTTTTATTTTTTTTGATTGCCTCTCGTGGTACATTTGTAGTATCTGAACTTGTGAACCAACAGACACCGTACTCACACCACACTCACGCACCCCACTAGTACACAAGCTAGACCTACAAACTACACACAGCACGCATGCTTTGAGCTCTGACGGTTGTGGTACGAGCACGCGTGGGAGGCACCTGAAATTCCCTGATAAGCCACCCGATCGATCCGGGGATCGAACTCGGGCGGGCTGGGCGGCCACTGCCAGCACCAGTCACTGCGCCACTCGCGCGGCTCACTGCATTGAGGATTTGAGGTTTTGGCAACGCGTTGCCCGGGCTGTGGCGCGCGGCGACGCCACGTCTACCTGTCAGGTCTACTACACGGTTAAAGAAAGGCGCCGCGTGCACCACGAGCTGGATCGAGCACCGTGTGGCGCTCCCCGCTTTATTATTCTACTCCAAGTTGCACCACGAGCCCGATCAAGCACTGCCACGCTTAGCACTAACAGTCAAACGCCACCTTTTCTTTGCGAATTACGAGTGGTACTGGACTACTGCTACTAGCATGTACATATGCGGTGTTCTGTCGGAAAGTCATTTTGGCTCACGAGTTACAGAGATCCCATTAGTATTTCACAAAATATAAAAAAAGTATAGATACGTTCACATGTATACAAATGGAAGTCATCCTTTTTAGAACGGAGGGAGTAGATAATATATTTAAAGTAGAAGAAACTGAAGAAAAAAATAGCATGTTTTTCAATGATGTATCTTATAAGAATCTCGATGCGATTTTTAATATGGGCTGCACAAAAATGAAAAAAACTGGAAATTTGAAGCTATACATCGTTTATCTTTCGCAAAAAAAAAAGCTATACAACGTTTACTATACTTATTTGTCATTTTTATGTAGCTCAAAACGTAAAGTATTTTGTATTGAGATTTTAAAAGCATGTAGTATATATCATTAAGAAGATGCATGCTTTTTCAGATTTGTTTGAAAATTTTAAATATATTTTTTATTTTTTAATATAGTGAGATTACTATAGCTCGGGAACACCAAATTTCCACTCTTACTCTGCGTGCTTGCTAATGCTTGGTGCTTGGAGTTGGATTATTTCAAGCTAGGCTGTTGAGTGTAGGCCATCGTTGCTTCCCTAGGTTGGCATGGTTGTAAGGTTTTTTTTGTGATATCTAAAAGAGGGTATCATCTTGACTAAAGATAATCGAGCTAAATAGAATTGGCATGGCTGTAATTTTTTTTGTCATCATGATGAAACAATTAAGTACTTGTTTGGTTGATGTAGCTTCGGGCTTCGTCGGCTTTCGGTCGTCACTCCACCACTAACGAGAAGTCGAAAGGCAACTGTTAAGAGCCCCAGTGTTCCGGTCGATGCTCCTTTTTTTCCTCCTAGTAGGAGGCCTGATGGGAGGCAGTTTGACCTCGATAAGTCATATGCAGCTCATGCTCTTCAAGTTGTGCGGCGATCCTCTCACCCCAAATGGTTTGGTCCCCGGCGACACTGGATTTGGTCTTGTGCGAGGTTCGATTTACGAAGATGGATCCGGTTGATGTCTAAAATTTAATGTTAAGGACCCTATAAAACTACATGACTAGTTTAATTTCATTTTATTTTTTAGTGCTTGTGTAGTCGTGCATGCATGTACCGAAACAAATGATTTTTTACGCTGTTTTTTTGCGAAAAGGACCCTATCATTAAAAGAAACACCGAACAGTACAAAACACCTCCACAAAAATGAAAATTATAAAGAGATCCTTCAGATACCCTTCGTCTTCAACCTCTAGACCGTGTCGACAGCGTGCCACCGATGCTGCTCCTCCTATAGCCGGCTTGATGTTGTTGGTTGTGGACGGAAAGTCGTCGAACGGGTAAAGAAGACCATATCCGTCCCGGAGCCAAAGAAGAAGAATGAACAACCGATGAAGCTCCGTGACGATCCGAAGAACGCCACCGCTAGAAGAAGTCCTCGAAAACCATATCACTCACACAAACTTCTCGACGTCGTCGCCAAAATGGGGCTGAAGCCGGGGAGACTTTATTGAAAACGGCGCCGCCGCCACCACCTGAGCCCCCCACACCAAAGAATCCGGGCGAAAACCATACAACAACACAACCCCACGGGGCGAAGCCCCCACAACCTCGAGAACAACTAGAGCCCATCTCCAAACACCACTCCGTAAAGAGCTGGTCAGTCATCCACCCTTGCCGGAGAGAAGAAGCCGTAACTGCTATGGGAGGAGCAGATACGGGACGCTCTAGCGTAGATGAAAGCGACCAACCCACTGGGAGCACCGACGACGACCAACACCGTGAGCAACCTTGTCGCCCACATGATACAAAGGTGGAGCACCCGCGATGTTGCAGAATTCTCGGAGCCGCCGCCCCGACATCCACCTCTCCGTCACGCACTGCGCAATCGACCTGTACCACCTTCCGGGGCCGCCGCCCCGACATGCCACCGCTCGCACCCGAGCTGCAACGCCGCACGACCTAGTTGCCCGCAGCCCAAACTCCACATAGCAACTACCCGCAGACCACGGCCGCCACACCACGTTCGAGGCCGCTGCTTTGACATACTGAAGATCGCCCTACTCTGGATGCATCGACCGAGCCGACAACCTCGCTGCACTGACAGCTCAAGATATGTCACCCAAGCCATGACGAGTTGCGGCCCTACCTCATAGCGCCACCACTCGCGATGGTCCCCGAGGCCGCCGCCTCGGCACACAAGCACAACCTCCCGGGGCCGCTGCCCCGACATCCACCACATCGTCGACGAGAGAGAGACGAGCATACCGACCACTTGTTGACTCTCCAAAGCGATGCCTCCAAGGAGTTAGTGACGTAACCGCCACCATCGCCTGCTTCGGCAAGCCAAAGCATGGGATTTCTCCCGGTGAGTCACAACCCCACGAGGGCGAGACCGGAGCTCTACGACAACGCCTTCAAGAAGGCACACGACGCCGGGGTGCCGCGCTGTCGGCCTCAACCAAAGGTCAAGGCAAGGCTTTCGCCTAGTGCTCCGTCACATCCCTCGCGAAATGGTGAACGTCCGGGCAGATCAACGACACCAAAAAGCGCCGATGACTCCGGTACAAGCAGCCTGCAGCAAGATCAACTCTCCATGGACTCCTCCAAGCTCCTCGCCGTGAATCACATGTGCCAGCACCTCACGCCGCCACAGATGGCACCAGGCACACGACCTCAGCATCCAGACGGCACTGTAGCACCATGCCCGTCGTTGTGGCGCCGCCGCGCCGCCACCTCCTCGATGCCCGCACATCCGCGACGCATCTCACTGCCCGCAGGCCCGCCCGCGCCTAGATCCGGCCCTCGCAGGCCCATCTCGCTCACGCCGCCCCGAGGCCTCAACGCCGGCGCGAAAAGCGCCGCCGCTGCAGGACGCCCGGACCTCGCCGCACCTCAGCCTGCCGGCCACCACCGGAGCCCAGGGCCGCCGCCCTGGCTTGCCGCGCCGCACGCGCAAGAGACGACGTGAGGTCGTCGATCCAGTCCTCCCCTCACCATCTTTGTGGCAGCGAGGGGCCCGGCGCCACCGTGGCATGGCCGGCGGCAGCGGCGGCAAGGAGGAGGCCGGCGTGGGAGAGACCCGACGGCGCGGTGCGGGGAGCCCTCGGGTCGCCCCTGGGCAGGGCGACGCGAGGGAGTTGGTTTTCGGTTCTAACTCGCGCTATAGTTTTTAAGATGGAATTTAAAACCGCGCGCGGTTAGCTGTTGCCGTCGGGAGGATCATGTCGGAGGACCCCAAGCACGTCACCGCCAAAATCTGGAAGAAAAGAGCAGTGCCGTGCGGACTTTCTGAGTTGCTGATCACAATTGAGCCGTACCAACAACTCTTTAGTCTTTAGTGCCGTGCTGAGAAAAGAGGATGGCAGAAACCAAGATCGACGGCCCGTCAGAGTTAATGAACGATCGCTACGCGGGCGACGATCGAGGGTGTTGGGAGAGATTATCTAGAGGATCCTACCGTCTCAAGGACACTATTTCTTAGTGGTCGTCAACTTACTACGGCCGGATGCAGTTTCTTTCGCTAATATTTTTCTTTTCATGCCACAGTAACAGGGTCAAACTATCTGCGCTGCACCTGGCAATTGTAGATTACCAGCCGATACATACAACTAGACAAGGACAGCGTTAATCCAATTACTACAGACAACAGGCCAAGCGGGTATACTTAGAACTTAATTAGAAGGGACATGTGAATTCATGGTTGGTTTGCCTCCCGCTAGTGCACGTACCATGCGTTTAAGTTTGTAGGGAAGTCATTGTGTTTAACGGAGTGTTTCCATTAGCGAGCGTACATGCGCATTGAAGCACTTGCGGTTATCTCTTTGTTTCCTCCTGAACGACTCTGTCGCAATCTTGTTGAAGGTGCCAGAGCACCTGAGCACAGTATTCAAATATTTAAAGTAATTTATTTATTTTGAAAATCTAGAAAAGGCCTAACATGTAAAAGGTAGAATGCACGGTAGGTCTTTCAGAGTTCGTGAATAAAAAGATCAAACTTTGAGAACTTGTCTGTGGCAAGATGGTTAGGAGGGTGGTTGTACCCCCAGCCCACCAGAGTTCAAATCCTAGATTTGACATTGGTGTTTCTCATTTAGGCGGAATATTCTTCAGTGGGAGGCGACGTTCCCGTCGACAGCGAGACGCCTATGGTAACTTCGTCAATCTAAAGACCCAACCGCCGGCTCAATCTTTCGGAGGTGCTCATAGGGACAGGGTGTGCATGCGTGCGTGCGTTCATAGGGGTGAGTGTGTGCACGTGTATGTGAGCGTCTGCCTTGTACGGTGTTTCGCAAAAAAAAAAGTGAATAAAAAGATCAAACTTGACATGCTCGAATGAAAGAAAAATATTCCAAAATACTCCCTTTGTTGCTAATATAATACAATCTGATAGCTCAAATTGAGCTAACAAAACGTTTTATATTTAGGAACAGAGGTAGTAGCAAACAATGACAACACTATCGTCACGTTTGAAATCATCAAAAGGGAGAGGGAGATGACACGAGCGACCACCGTGACATATCAATATGGATGCTCCCATGGGCACGTCATATGCATGTTTGGGACAGGGGCGCGATGCCTCGATCGATGTTGCATCGCCACACACTCGATGGAGATCGGAGGAAAGGCATGTGCCAAGCAAGAGTCGGAACTTACCATGTCGACATGCCCGTTGATTGATCCCAGAAAAGATCGGCCTTCTCACGGGCTCACGGCGTGCTCAGGTAGCACCGAAATGTCACTGTTTTGACATCCACAAAGAAAAAACTAAATAAAAGAAATACAATTCCCACCAAAAATAAATATCTCGACGTTACTTCCAAGTTTGGGATCGTTGTGCCGCAGCCGACCTCGCTCATTTTTAAGGTTGATGAGGAGATCGAGGAGAAATCGATAGAAAAAACAAACAAAGTTAATTTGTCACACGGCAGACTCCTGACTAACTCTGAATATTATTGACGGAGTCCAGGTCCTTGTCAGTTTTTTTAACCTTGCGTCGCACACCCACGCACGACTGTACAGTAGACAATCACTTAAAGCGACGGATAAAACAGTTTATAACCATTTGAGCTTACGAACTTCACTTCATAATCGAAGCCTCCAAGGCATTTCCCAATCGGAGTCTTTGTCTCCTGTGAGAAAATGGATTCGGTCTGGGGCCCTGCTATTGGTTTCGATCTTTCCAGAATACCATGGTCCCCGTTCGTGTCACGGCATACGGTATCCACACAGAAAGAAAAGAAACAAATCACTTTACTATTTCTCTAGGAAATGAATTCGCGAAGCTAGCTGTCCGGTCAGGTCTACGCTATCTAGAGAGATGAATTTTCAAACACAGCTTCTCTTTGCGCTAGCAAGACATTACACTTACACCACAAGTGCAACACAGCTAAATATCTTCTATTAATATCGCGTGTTTCTAGCTCACGAAGGATTCAAGTTCCACACAAAAAAAAAGACCAAGCAGGGAGAGCCCTTAAGGGCGTTTACAACGTGGACGCTAAGCGCTTAGGAGGAAAAATAAATACCAAAGAAAGAATTTATGAGCTAAGCGTCCTATTCTGCAACGCTAGACGCTAATCACATGGACAAAACCGTTCCGCTGCTGGGCCCTTTTCCCTCTGCGCTCGTCTTATCCAGGAGCAAAATATGTTAAGCGCCGCTGCTAATTGTTGCGTCGACGCTCCGCTGCAAGCGCCCCAGGCTGGGATTCAGAAACTGAACTGCCGTTTCGCTCGGGATATTGATCCTGGGCGCCCGTGCAAGCGCCTCGCGTTGTACTTGGCCTAAGGATGGGCGCTAGGATCCTATTCCTGGCCGTTAGGCCCGATTTCCATCCTCGACCAGTTTTTCCCCTTGTGTCGACACTTCTTTAGTCATGGAGCGCTAGCGGTTTTTTTTTCCGCAAGAGCAAATTTTGCCGCATCGAGTGCTACGCGGCACCCACATACCATGGGGAGTAGCGACAGATTAAGCGCTTTGCATTGCAAATCGAGCGCTTAGCTGATAATTTAGATTTCGTGTAATTTTTTTATTTCACGTAAGCGCCTCTGTATGCGTCCGGCGTTGTACATGCCCTTAACAGTACTTTTCAATAGAAGAAACAAGAAACTCGGTGATACTCGCCCATGAGGGGTCGAACCTGGCTGACCTAGAATGCAAGACAACGTCCCTGCCGGCTAGTTCTAACACAAAACTAATTCTTCTTTAATGAGACCTCTCAAGATATGCTGCCAAGAGTTGGTCCTGTTTGGTCCCATTCAACAAATAAAGGATTCTGAGTAGAGATTTCTTGCTCCCAAGTTTCAGTGCTAACTCTAGTTAAAAAATTAAAAAAACATATTTATAAGTTCTAAAAAATTCTGAAAAAAATATGCATGTTGTTAAAGATATATTCCACAAACGTGCAAAATCTCGATTTAAAATACTTTACATTTTGATGTACACAAAAATGAAAAATGAGTGTATCTAAACATACACAATTTCAAATCTCCAAAATATACAAGATTTGTCAAAAAAATTGTAGCTCATAATATAATGTATTTTAAATCAATATTTTACAGGTTTGTGGGATAGATCATTGGTAACATGCAGGATATTTTTCCAGAATTTTTTTGAAACTTATAAATACGATTTTTGAATTTTTTTAACAAGAGGGAGCACTGGAGCTCGGGAGCCAAAAGTGTTTTCCGATTCTATAAGCTATGATATCTAATTACTGAACCCTACAATATTATATACATAAATATGTAAAAACAAAGACCAATCATTGAGAAAATATGTTTCACTCTTTATTTGAAAGGATACATATTCGACCTGCAAACGACTCTATAGTGTAAACTATCCAAATATAGTACTGTAATAAATGTAAACTACCTTTTTAAGGAACCTACTGGCCAATCTAAGTGTTACAAAAAAAAGGACACAATATTTGTTATCAGACATTCCCCTTGAAAATGATGTCATAGAGATGGTTACTGTCGATCGGACCATCTCCGACTGTATAAAGGACATTTTATATTGGTGCTAGCCCATAAATTTGTTTTTGTTGACATTTGTTCGAGATTGCTTCGCACATGGAGCACAAGACACAACAATGATTCTTTTGCAAACATATGACAAATGAAATATGGTTATCTAGGAATGAGGCTAAAAGCTAGTGTAGAATGGGTGCTGTAGGCTAGGACTTACCAAGAAAGTTACTCTTTTATATTGTAAGAGGTTGATGCAGTTCCTTTACAATCACAATGTACTAATACTCTTTCTTTTAATGCAACAAACCACAATATTTTTGTGAATTCCTTAGACGAAACAAAAACATGATTATCTCTAGTCTTAGCTGTAGCAACTAATGTTCACATTGTTAAGAAATTTATGGCATGTTAATTTTTAAAACATGTGACATATAGGATAGACGTAGTGTAGAATTGAGAAAGTCGCCATCCCTTGGCTTGCGGAAGGGTCATAGAAAATCCTACCACGCCATTTAAAAAGAAAGTGAATGCCAGTTATTTATAATAAGGTAACTCAAACTAATCCAATTAGACCATTTGTGATGATATCATCGTATGTAAAAAAATTGCCATGCATGCAGAATTTTTATGGTATAGTGCAAGCTACCCCCTCCCTTCGGGAATAAATGTACGTCGATCTAGTTTTTATTCCAAGTCAAACTTTTTAAAATTTGGCCAACGTTAGATAAAAGAGTAGTAACATATATGAAATCAAATTGGTATATTTTGGAACTTACTGAAGACATCTTGTGATGCTAATTTAGTGTCATAAATGCTGATAGTTTTCCCTATAAATTTGGTAAAATATTAATAAGTTTGACTTATGACAAAAGTTAGATGTGGAGCGAGTAACCAACAAATTACGGTCCAACTGTGATAGGCGCTCTTGGGCAGATATGGTTAGTTCCCACGCTAGAAGTAGCATAGTTACCTGAGTGAACGAGCAGTGGACAAGTAGTAGGACACTATGATCGTTTTGTTAGAGCATCTCTAGCAGATACCCTATAAGTTGGTATCGGATATGTCGTATCCGGTTGACTGGAAAACTCGTTTTCGGTACCGCACGACGTGTGGAAGAATATATACACGATAATTGTACTGGATATTTAAAGCTAGATGAAATTGTGAAATTCGCGCGAGAATTGGAGCAAGCAAACTAGATTAACATTAGATAGAACTGAAATTAAGTTCGATACATGCTAAATTAAACTACATCTAAAACAGAAATGAAACCCTAGATCTAGCCTAAGCTTCTACGGCGGCGATCTTCTCCGGAGGCGTCGCCGATCTTCGCGGAAGCTCGTCGGCGTCGGCGGCTACCTACGGCTCGAGGTCGAGCTCCTCCTCCTCGGCGATGTCGCGCAACGCCACCGCCAGCTCGTGCTCGTCGATCGCTACCGTCAGGCGCTGCGCGGCACCGGGAGCTCTGGCCTCCACCGCCGCCGTCGCGGCGGCCACCTCCGCTTCGGCTTCGCGGACACGACCGTAAGCAGGGAGGAGAACCTGCTCCCGGTCTCCTCCACGTCCGCCGGAGCTGCGCAGGCTCGAGCCGGCCATGGATCTGGTGGTGCGACGGCGAGAGGAGTTGCGAGGCAGCGTCTATTGCTCGCCGGAGTTGGGTGGTGCGTGCGGCGGAGGGGTGCGGTTTTCGTACCGCATCGACCCCTCCGTGCCCCTAATATAGCGGACGAGCCGCCGCTTATCCTGCTCCCTGGATAAAATTTTCCGGGGCAGGCCCATATGAGGTATCTGCTCAGGCCGAAAAAACGGCCTATACCCCATATCGGCCGGACTTTTCCGGGCCGCGGGGCGCCGGGTCTTATAAGGTATCTGCTAGAGATGCTCTTAATCATCAAAGTATACTGCCTCGCCCTCCGTGGAAGATTCAGGCCTTGCCGAACTCCCGGTTCGTCGAGAACCTTCTTCACGCCACAGACTTCCAGCCACAAGGGGAAATCGGAAACGGCCCCCGTGTCCCAGCCACAAAAAACGTCCCAGACAGTAACGCTCGGGGTTTGGCCCCGGACCCGCCCTGCCAGTGCCATGCCAAGTTGCCTCCACCCATTGGCCGCCCAATCCGGTCCACGCCGCGGCACCCTGCCGCATCCACGCCAAACAAAACCCGAGGCCACCAACCAACCGGGCTGCTACACGGATCCGACCCCATACTTTCCCAGCCAGCTTCCAGCCTCCGTCCGAAGTCCGACTCACAACCGGCCACCGTGTCCCACGCACGCCCTCCACCGGTCCACCCCGTCAGGCCGCCACAATTCAGCGAGCGACCGGACGCGTTTATAAATAGGAAAACCATATGATTAGTCCCCCAAAGTTAGCCAGAGAAGGAAGATCATCCAGAAGACCATCGCGCACGACGACGCTGCATCCACAGACGGGACGCAGCGCGACGTCCCCCTCCGCCTCGGCGGTCGCCCGCAAGCGGTCTGCCAGCGACGGAAGCAAGGGAGAGATAAAACGGAGCGCGCCCCCGGCCCCCGGAGCCGCACTCACCGCCTCTCCTCCGCCTCCTCCTCCTCCTTTTCCTCTTCCTGCGGGGAGGCAAGAGGAGGAGCGGGAGAGGGGGGCGAACCGAGGTCGCCGCCACCCACCAGCGCACGGATTGGTCGCTGCCCTGTCCTGACCCTGCTCGAGCGCGCCGGTGAGCAGCTTGGCTGGTCCGGTCCCCGGAGGGGGATGGCGAGGTTCATCCTGGGCCTGGTGGAGCTCGGGGTGAGCGCCACGGTGCACCTGCTCTTCGGCCTCTACGTCTTCAGCACCGCCGTCGCCGCCGACATCTCGCAGGCCGCCGCCGCGTCCGGGTTCCCCCGCCTCCTGCGCCGGCCCCCCACGCCCGCCGCCTCCCTGGGGCTCGTCGACGTCGCGGCGGCCGGGGAGGAGGACGCGCGGACGGGCGACAACGCGCCCGTCGTGCTCGACGGCTCGCCGCCGCCCATCGTCCTCGTCCACGGCATATTCGGCTTCGGCAAAGGGGTACGAATTTTTACCTATGACTGATGGTGGCGGGTGTTCGGTGAAATGCCGGCGAGGCGTCTGTCTGCCCACGAACGCGTTCCGTCGGTGCCTGATTCCTGACGCTTGTTTCTCTCTGCGTGCGTGCAGAGGCTCGGGGGCCTCTCCTACTTCGCCGGCGCCGAGAAGAAGGACGATCGCGTGCTCGTGCCGGATTTGGGGTCGCTCACCAGCATCCACGACAGGTGGGTGGGTTGGATTGGAACAATGCCAAAGTTGCTGGTGGTTGGTTTGCCATTTAATTACTCTTGACTGGTTACCATGAATTTGCTGATTATGATTGTTGGGGATTACTTGCGAACAAGATTTTCTAGTTGTAAATAATAAAGTTTTTATATTGGGTGGAAATCTGATTGTTGGGGAATCTGGTGGCTGCAGGGCGCGCGAGCTCTTCTACTACCTCAAAGGAGGGCAGGTGGACTATGGCACCGAACACAGCCAAGTATATGGCCACACGCGTTTCGGGAGGATCTACGATACAGGTGAAGATCTTCAGAGACATCACTACGGCCTTTGCATGAGTTTCAATGTAGTAGAGTTCTAAATTTGCAATCGTGCACAGGGCATTATCCGGTGTGGGATGAGCAGAACCCGGTGCATTTCGTGGGGCACTCGGCCGGTGCGCAGGTTGTGAGGGTGCTGCATCAGATGCTCGCCGATAAGGTACAGCGAGAGATTTCAGATTTTACTCGGAAACCACAGCTAGAAATGCTTACCTTGTGCCTTCTGAGGGGCGTTTCTTGTGATTAGGAGTACAGCACCCAAATTAGCATCACAGCAATCGCATGAACTTTGGGTCAGTTCAGGCCTCTGTTAAAGCGCTTTTCTAGGATTGGTCCAAACAATATGTCTGTCTTTAGTGTGGGCAGCATCCATTATCCATTGTTCCTTTCCTTTTGTTTTACTTATTTTGCTTGCAGTGCACTTTTGCAGCTAAAATGGGCATTTCTGTTTGATTGCATGTCATCTCTTGGCTTTATGCGTGTGGGATGCTGATTTTGCTTGTGCTTTTTATGCCGGCAGCTTTGTGGCGTGCTGTTCTGTTACGAACACTAGCCATCGTGCATGAGAAAAAATCATGCCCCAAATAATTAGAAAATATTATAGGACGAATTTTATACTCAGAAATCAGTTGTACAGCAGATTTATTGTTGAACTATTAAATAGAATTAAGGCCACGCAGGAAGAAGTAGCAATCATTGAGGCTTGATTTGACTCATTAGTTGGATACATCATTATTTGAGGGCAAAAGTCCAACACTGAATTTGGGCTTAGAAAGATTTCATGATTATATTATGCAGATATAGATGTTATATATCGTGATTATATTGTATCGATCTGGGTGCTATAATTCTAACAGATTGTTTAATGCTAATATCATCAGGCTTTTCCTGGGCATGATACTTCTGAAGACTGGGTTCTGAGCCTTACTTCCTTGTCAGGCGCACTTAATGGAACCACGAGGACTTACTTCGATGGCATGCTGTAAGTGTTGCCTTGAAGTGAGAATATTAATGTGATTCCATAATTTTGTTTTTCGAAGGATGCTGTGATTGTATATTGTTTTTCTCCAGACCATTCTCATCATGTTTTGCTTCCACTTAATTTCAGGGCTGAAGATGGGAGATCCATGAGATCGATTTGTCTTCTTCAGCTATGCCGGCTTGGTGTCATCGTCTATGACTGGCTAGACATTCCTTGGTTAAAGAATTACTACAATTTCGGTTTTGATCACTTTGAAATGTCATGGAGGAAAGTTGGGTTTTCTGGTTTAGTTGATCTGCTGCTGGGGAATACCGGGCCATTTTCCTCAGGAGATTGGATTCTCCCTGACCTCACAATTCAAGGATCGCTAAGACTTAACTCTACCTTGAAGACCTTTCCCAATACATTCTACTTCAGTTATGCAACAAAGAGAACACGGAAGCTATTTGGAATTACAGTGCCCTCAAGCGTCCTTGGAGTTCACCCAATGCTCTTTCTCAGAGTTCTCCAGATGTGTATGTGGCGGCACCCTCAAACAGCACCTCTACCTTACAAAGGATACAGGTGAAATCCTCTGCTACAAGCCAAATTCATTCATTATGTTGGTTCCTTATTTATCTTGCAAAAGTACTGACGATTCACTTTTTGCATGTTAAAATGATACTCAGGGATGAAGATTGGGAAGATAATGATGGGGCTTTGAATACAATCTCCATGACGCACCCTCGCATTCCAGTAGAGCATCCTAACCGTATTGTAGTAGAAGATTCTGACTGCCATCCTTTGCAGCCTGGGATATGGTTAGTAGCACAATTCTGAATCTTGTTTTAAATTTCTTGATGGAACTAGATAGTTCTCCTTTCTCAAAATCTCATAAAAAAATATGCTTATGCTTGGATTTATTGTTCAACAATACTGAGCAAATTCCATACTGAATTCAAATGGACATTAAACTGGGTAGCACTTAAGAGATATCACAACTTTATGTGTGTTTTTCTTATTGTTACATTGATTTGTAGGTATTACAAGATCATTGAAGGTGATCACATTCTTTCATCATAAACCGGAAAGAGCTGGAGTGCAGTTTGATTTGCTATATGATGGCATTTTCCAGCGCTGCAGAAAGCATGCATTTAGGAAGACTCCCCCTACAATGCCAAACGAAACAATTCAATAGAAGATTACACCAACGCACTCTAGGTAGTAGTGAGCAAGAATCAAGGTGGCCAAAGCGTTTTTTCGCTTCTCTTCATCTCTGGCCTACATGCATGTACATGTAACCTCCACATTGTAAACTGTAAATTACATTGTCCATTTGATCAAATGGCATACATGGTTTTGCCGGTTTTTGGAAGAGGAGGGGTGTTGCAGCTTCTATTGGCTGCCCTTACAATGCACGGAAGGAAAGCTTGTAATTGAGCATGAGGTTGTCGAAAACACCAGCATGTGTCTGTGACCCTAACGGGGCCTATTGAGATTAACTCGCATGTATCCCAGTGTGATTGTACATATTAAAGACTGGTGAAAGAACTTCTCTATGATGTTCTAGTGTTTTAGGTAGTTTATGACTGAATATGGTACAGCTGTTATCAGGGTTGGATACCTAGAATCGACCTATAATATCGATGTTTTTTTTACATGGAATATCGCAATGTTGTTGACTTGTCACGAAGTATCAGTACCAACAAAGCAGCAACTGCAGCATTTTCTGAGATTCTCTTGTGATGCGGAAGTTATCACGCCCTGGACAGTCGTTTTCCGCTGCTGTTATTCAGTCACCACTTCACAGTTCCAGTTATTGTTTAGCACGACAGATGACAGCTTAACTGGTTGAGTATTTGATTTCACAGCAGCAGCTTCAATCATGCTTTGATGATTATGTACTTTTATCCACATGAAAACCATGTGGGTACATGATTGGAGTGAGGAACACGTAAAACCCACTTCACGTACATTTATGCCTTTTGCTTTAACCAGAGTCCCAAAGCGGGTTTATGTCCGTAGCCTGCGGCTCCGTGAGTGAAAATATTAAGCTGAAATTGGAAGAACAGACCGTGTTCCAGGCGAAAGCTGCAATCATGAATCGGTACACGCCTTCATCATT
Source organism: Poa pratensis (assembly GCA_947311845.1). Taxonomy (NCBI): domain Eukaryota; kingdom Viridiplantae; phylum Streptophyta; class Magnoliopsida; order Poales; family Poaceae; genus Poa; species Poa pratensis. The sequence goes on along the minus strand of CAMZMU010000036.1, from coordinate 64,440,274 downwards.
TTCACCGTCTTTCGCATCTCCTCTTTCTGAAACGAGAATGTGCCTGCAAGCATCGTTTGTGTGCAGAACAAGGCATTCCGTCTCTGCAACCATCGTTTCGTGGTGATGCTACAAACAGAATCCGTTGCACGATGATGTAACTCATCCAGGCTTGATGATGTAAGATGCCAACCATTTTTCAGATGCGCATGTTCACGCCGCGGGCAGATGAGTCTTATGGCTTGGGATTTGTTAAAATGTTCAGGTTGAATTCAGATCAGTTGGTCCTCCAAAGCTTCCCGCTTATCTAAAGCGAAAAAGGCTTAATAGCACAACCATAGACGAAAATTAGTAATCAAAATATTATATTCATCGAAATGCCCCTTTAGGCATCTATGCTCAACAGCTCCTAACAAAAAGATACATGCTTCCATTGCCCACTGGTGGAAAAGGTATTTGATCACGGATACACACAAGCTATGCCTCAATGGAAGGGTGTTCATATGGTACAGACGGAAGCAACAGCAAGAAAATTAGTCCAACCTAACATCAACTATGGTGGGCAGTTGCTAAACAAGTACCGCTTTACTGGACCTGCAAGCACCCCTACTCTATCTGGGTGGAAGACGGCAACACAAGCCGTGAAGCACAATACGGCAGTGACTGCCACGGTAGCGACAAGTCGCGTTCTCATGGCACCAACTGGAAAAGAAGGATTAAGCCATCTAGCATTTATCTCAGGGCGGCAGCATTGCCTGTGTGATACAGCTTTATTAGTCACAAGTGCACACTTTCCTCCCCTTCACGCCCAGCATTGTTTGAGTGTAAACCAAATTCACCGCTGGCACAAGTATTCTGCAAGAGATAACAAAATGTTGTGGTAGTTTAGTTCGCCAAATGTAAAATCACTGAACCATGGGGCCACTCCAAATAAATGCATAAATGCAATACTAATGCGCCTAAGCTGTTAACACTTTCGTAACAAAAAATTATCTACCATGATACTCCTACGATCCACTCAAAAAATTGAACAATTTCCAACTGGCGCTAACTCAAGTTGATACTTGATACTTACATAATTGGTAAAACTGATTCTGCATGAGCTCTTCAACAATGATTAAGTAACCACTAATAAACTTTAAAGTACAGATTTAAGCTCTTTTAAATGATCATCTTTTTCAACAACCAACATAGACAGTCATGTGCTATTTTTAAAAAATAAAACAGGACAGCCTATACCTAGATATTTGTTTCACTGTGGTCAGTACAACGATTTTCCCTAATTTTCTGTAGTACTGACCAAGTGGTCATGATTGGTGCTTGCAACTTGGACTCACTATGCTTACTAAAATGTGGAATCAACTAATCTAATGTAAAAAACATAAACATACAGAAATTCTGGCATTAACAGAGTTCCAGAGATGAAAAACATTCAGCTTCAAAGTATTAAGTCAGGAGATCAAATTTTGAAATGCAAAAATTCCGGTTTTACTAATTGAGAGTAAATATGAAAAGATGTACGTGTGTTGAAGCATACTATGACTATTTTAATATTCACTGATGTTAGCTTGCAACACAATAGAACTTACTTCTTTATCAAGTGACACAGAGGTGCCCAAATTTAACTGCTGTGAAGTAATATCACCACACAACCTTGTTTCAAGCTGTGCTTCCTCGTTCTGTTTAGCTCTGTGATCAACAATGTTTCGAGCATGTCTTACATATCCAAGAAATGTTGAAACGTGATGTTCCAACCTTCCCCTTTCCAGGTTAGAAAGAATTTCAGAGCCTATGATGTTGTCCGATGACTTTACAACTATTTCCAGAACATTGATAAAATTGTTCTGTATCAAGAACTTCAACACGCACATCCATCTCTTAACATTTGTTTTACTCAGTAAATTTTTAAATTCGTCTGGAGAAGGCTTCCTTATTAGCCACCCAATCTCTATCAGAAATCCCGACATTGCAGTTTGTTGAAGTTCCCAATGTTGGCAAAGATCAGAAGTAACACCAGCGAACTCTCCACTTGCATTCTTGTAATTGTTGGAAGAACCACAAAGAGTGTCTTGTATCCTCTCTAGTTCAAAGCATAACTGTTTGCTACCGAAAAGGACAGGGACAAAATTTGATAGCCCAAACACGTTTTCCACCTGTAGAAGAAAAAACAGAGAATTGAAAACATAGAACTGGAACTACGAACATAATATACAACTACAGAACATGTCGGAGAATGACAACTAAATCTGAACTTCCATGCATTTAGATGAATGTTAATAGTAGTAATTACGACACTGCCCCATTGGAATCCTTAAATTTTGTCTTCTTTTGATTATGTTAATTCAAGGTGTGATTTCTATACACCATACACCGATATTATTAGTTTATAACGCCCATAACAATAGTAGCTCACTATCCAGTTTCGGTATGCCATGCAAGAATACATCGTTTTTGCCAAAATTCTTCCAAAATATACAAATGCCTTACGTAGTGCAGTGTCTATATTTGTCATACAAGAAGTGTACATAAGCATGACCCGTGAATGCCCATTATGCAATTAATTTCCTAGTACTCTGTAATAAAAATATTTTGTGATACAATGATCCTACTTTTGCACAGAATATGCAAGTACACTTATTCTAATATGTCCAACATCTATGATGTTATTTTTCATCACTTTTTAAAGTGCATGAACCAAAGGTTGGTGAATATAAACTGAACTCCCCAATATCCCTGTCTTCTGTACAGCAGCTAGTGTCTCTCGACTATTGATGCCTTATTTGAGGAAACAGAGAACCTAAGCAGGTTCTCTGTCAATTTGGTACAATCCTTCAGGCTGGCAGATCAAGGTAAGAATACAAAAGTATGGCATAAATTTGTGCACACTAATCATCGTCTATATAGGACAGCAGGGCATCATAAATGATCCAGTGCCCAACATGTGTATCCTAGATGGATGTCACTAGAAAAAAAATAATGTAGATTAACATGTACCAACTAGAGTGTGGAGGAAATTTGATCGGTTTTGTTAAAGGGAATGTTCACTTACTTCCACAAACCCAGGTCCGTAAGTATCTGGCTTTGTTTGACTGATGTTTATCCGGAAAATTTCGTGTTCAGAATCAAGTGTAGGATCGCCACTTTTCACGCAAGCAACGGTCTCACGAGACTTTAAACGGCAACAATCATGCTTCAAGTACTCTCCATCAAACGACAGAAGGGATCTGCATGAGAACATAAATTAAATGCGGATTCAACCACCCTTGGAGAACATAATTTTTTATATGAACACTATGGCGCACAAATTTAAGTTCAGAAGCAGGAAACAGAATCCATTAATGAGCCATTAAGGTGCATAAAGTAATTGCCCATCGCAGTGTTTTCTGGGTGATCAACAATGATCAGAAGAGCAGCTCAATGATTTATATGAGTTTGACTGAAAAGCCCAGGCTAGCACTGCATATTCAGAGTCATCTAAAGAGTGCAAAACTGACATTTCTAAAGCCAACAGCAACTGCGTCGCTTGATCCCACTGTTTCTGTAAGATTTGGTTGTTTTCCTTTTTTTAAACAAGAAAAGGCACTTCCATTACCACATATTTATACCAAGTGTACTCATGAATTGGCAGATAAATAACATTCTGTTACTTGGCCGCTAAAGCTATTCATGCAGAAATGGCTTATGCCTACACAGTTTATATTTATACCACAAAAATATGACCAAATAAAAGGAGTCACTTGGTTGTGCAATGATAGGAACAGGCTAAAATCCGGGAGCAGTTCATTCAACAACTTGACCAACTAAACAAGATAGCTGAAAGGTATGAAACACAAGGTTCTGGGGAAATGGAGCATGGGTGCAGAATGGTTTCAATCACTGTCATAATAAAGTTAGACAACTGCATTACTTCCATGATTCTTAGAAATTTATGAGAAGCTAAGGTCAAATTTCATCCAGTAGACACTTGAAAATCCACATCACAAAATTGTGACATGAGATGCTATCAGTTAGAAAATGACATAGACATTCAACTTGAGTTTTCAAACAAGAAATATTGTACTAAATGATCGAACAGCCACATAAAGGACCACACTGTGCAAGGGCATGTCAGACCTGAATTTAGGCTGATCAAGAGAACTTCCACAAACAAGGAGTTCAATTGGTTTTCCTGCTTCAAACCATGTTGGATGAATATAATGGATCCTGGGGGCTTGCACCTCTAATCTGGTACTCATCAATGTAGCTCCATCTTAAGTACAGACGTTATAAGCATCAGTTAATAATCAGGTACTTACGTAATGAAAATAAAAAACAAAAGGTGCAATAATCTAAAGATCTATACAGTTAAATGACGATAGTTCCCACACTAATTGAGAAATGCTCAAATGTGTGAACACTTCATGATTATTTGTATTGCATTGAACAATTGAAAAAACGAGGGGTTATCTAGTCATAAGAGAATTCTTCTGGGCGGATACATAATTCAAAGATGCTGCAACTTGTAGTAGCACGCGCAAATAGTGTTAACTTGGCAAGTATATTGTGGAACGTTAACCAGTACTTGTAGCTGTGAGTCTGATTGATATAAACCTACTATGTATACTGCTCACTTGGTCACTCCATTCCTGAACACCTGAAATTCTGACATTCAAATTTGTTCGTGAATACGTCATTCTAACATTTTATAAGATAACTTTACACCATTGTCCTTTGCATGCACTATCTTTGGCTATTTCTAATCGTTTGTTAGCATGGACTGGAATAGCAACACTTCCAAACATGATAAGTAGTCTAGTAGAAGACTAAGGCATAGCCTCGTGGTGGGGAGGGGCTGATGCCTTCCCACCCACCCGAGTTCAAGTACTCATACTTGTAATTCGGTGATGTTGCACCATTCTTCTATGAAAAATGCCCTGGGGTCCTTCCCCCGTAGGACTAATTTAATAAGTAGTCTAGTAAAAAGGGGCAATGCAGCCTTTTCTGTATGATCATGATTGGAGTGTAAATTCCTAAAAATATATGCGGTCAGCAAAGGAGCGAGTACATATGTGATATGTTGTACAAACAATACAGTTCAAGAACTATACAGCATCAATATGGTTACTGGTTGGTATCCTTGTGTCATGGAATCGCAAATTATGTGGCACCCACCTTTCAATACTTGAAATATTGTGTTATTGACATGAACAAAGAAGGCCCCTTTACCCAAAAGAAGACTGCTTGGAGCATTTACCAAGTTTCTGACAAGATTTGCTGCATCTTCTGATAACTGTCAAGAAAAATGCAGATAGGAACAGTGAACAAATCAACGATATGTTGGTAAAAATTAAAAAGGTAATGATGCAATGAAGTTTATCGCAGTAAATTAAATTATTTCATTTGAAGTAGTCATGTTCAGAAGTGATAAGTGTTGACTTTAAGCAAGCCCTAGGGACATCAATTTGGGACCAGACGTAGTACTATAATTAGCAGTTTGCACAACTGTTACACAGTATAAAATGATCTTTTAAACCAAATCTTTGTAGTGTATCTTTATTTGGAAGTGTCTAAAAGATGTGTTCGTTTGGATCCAAATAACTGATGATTTTGGTTTAGCAGATCCATACCTTGTCCCACATATGCTGTGGCATTGCAATAAATACAGTTAATATCGTACAACCAGGACGAATGTAACCCTCCAGCTCAACAGGCATGCTAGACAACACTCAAATATCTGCATATTTAAAGCGTAGCATTGACTTAGAACAATTTGTGGACCTGAAAATACCATCCAGTGTTAGAAACTTACAGGCTATACCCAGTTACATACTTGGTTACGTAGACACCGAGGAAACTCTGCAGGATTCCAGTCGTACAACTTGAACGACATGCGTCCTGTGGGGCACTAGAATGATGATACAACATTACTATGACCATTAGAGCCAAACTACAAAATGATATTGCAGAACAATCATAAACATTTTTATGGGAAAAAACTTACTGAGGATGAATAAGTACTTTTGGTGTCATGCACTAGAGAATTGGCAAGTTTGGCATTTTCCTGTTTTGCGCCAATGCAGGGTTCAGCAGAAGTTGCAAAAGTCACTATGCTCTTACTTTGGTCATTTTGCAAGCTGGATTGTGTACAGGTTGGAGAGCCAAGCATATCTTCAGATCCCACCGGTGTTTCTCCATCTATAACTCTGTTGCTAAGAACAGTCTCAAGCATGTTGCAGGTAGTACCATCTATATCCTCTGTACAACAAAGGTATTAACAAAAATGTTCCGGATTAGACAGCACAAGCTCACAGTGCATGAGAAAGAACATTTTGAAGGAGCTAGACAGGAACAAATGCATTTAATAAATATCTGACAGAACAAGCATATATGAAGATATTGCTGCTGCTGGGGCTCAATTGGATCTAATTTTAATTCCCCAATGATGTTAGATGCTCTAAACAAATGTCTAGAGGGTGTTTTTCTTGTTATATTTCACTTTGGACTTTTCCTTTCTTTGGGACATGTGGGCCCACTGCAATAAATAAAACCTTTAAGTGTTAATATATTTTCAGCAGGGCTCTTCCGTACCATTTCCACAAAATAGAAGGTTTGCACATCAAGTAGGCATCCTACAAACCAAGACCAGTGTTTTAATCAAGCGAGGCTCTATAGATTTGTTAGGAGTTATACTTAATAATAAAGCTCGATGGCAGTAATCTGAGAAATGTCATCAAAACATAGCTACCTTTGCAAACCGAAATATTGCATGACCGGTGTTTTAATCAAGCGAGGCTCTATAGATTTGTTAGGAGTTATACCTTTGCAAACCGAATTTGAACAATACTGACATATCTACGGTGAGGGAGAAGAGTTAGGTAAAAGAAAAAATGAGCATTGCTAAATGGTAATACAGTAATAGCTTGTGTCTGTCCCATTATAGATGGGTCTACCACTAAAATATACTCCCTCCGTTCCTTAATGTAAGGTGTATAGTTTTTTCAGAAAAATTCCAAAATGTATGGTATAATGAGATTTATGAACAATTTTACCCATCCACAAATGAATCCTAATTTGTAGGGTGTATTGTTTTCAATTTGTGTTTATTAGGAACTCATATCTCCCAATTTTTTCCAGACCAAAATGAGTATACCGTATGCCAAATACCCATATTTTAATATTCGTGCAGAAAACTATACACCCTACAATCAGGAATGGAGGGAGTATAATTTAATCTAAAAAAATTACCTAACTAATAGAACTAATCCTAAAATTTTCTAACGATAGGACATATCCAAATTTAGTTGAAGTTGATTAGGGCTAGTGTTCCAACACTTCCTTCCTGCTGACCGCTGCCCCGTAGGCTGGCGTAACACCTGACCCCTCCTGGACAAGCAGGACATTCTCAAGCTGCAAAGTGATGGTCAGGGCTGAAGTTGTACAAATACAATTCCATAGGTTTGCCGAGTTTGCTAAGGTTGCTGCAATGGTCTTGGTTCTTACAGATTTCATGCCATGTTGACTAACAAAATTTCAATGTGATCTGCTGATGGTTTAAACTAGTGTTTGTTCAAGCCTAGCCATAACCCACATTCACGGGATGTCGCAATTCAAACTCCATGACTGATGGCGGAGCTACGTTGAAGCCGACCTGGGCCGTGGCCCACCCAGGTCAACCCAAAACAGTGAAGGATTAGAGAAAATTCGGCCGTAAGAGGAAAAAAAATGCTTTTATTTGCGCTGGCCCGCCCATCGTTTCTTGTGAAGCTCCGCCAGTGAGGTGTTCCAAAGATTGTTGCCTACATGTGTCGGTGCGGTAAACGTGGCAAGCTCTTGCCTAATTTCGAGCCTGTTGCTGAGGGTGTGGCCGAAGCCCAAATTAAGGACCATTGGATCGAGTCCCAAGCACATCTGCAGGTTAGATTTGGAGGAAGTTGTGGCACTGCGGCCTGTGGGAAATGAAAAGACACACAGTGCTCCGCCGCTCCGGTTACCCAGGTTGAAGGAACCAGATCAGACACCGCTGCTGCTGGTTGCAGGTCCGGTGATACAGCCCCCTCTAATGGCGACGAAAAGGAAATAGCCACAAGGATTCCCCTATGTTTAGTGCAGACAGGACAGGACCAATGACTCGAGTCCGCATATTTTCTATACATACGCAAGCTGTTCCCACTTGCCACACTTTGTGTGTAACTTGTTGAGCACCCGGACCACGCTGCACTGTGTCATGCTGGTAGCAAAATCCATGCTGTTGGCGATGATACCAATTATGACTACCATCCTGATGGGTCGGGCTCAGGAAAAAGATGAGAATTGTACTGGAAGGAAGAGCCTTCAGAGAGGCCAGATTAGTTCCTTCACGTTCCCAGTGCTACATGTGGCTCGCAGCTTCCTTCTATACAAACCCATCACTAGCTTCCTAACAATAGGAGCTTATCCTTATTTGGTTGGTAAGAACCAGTTCTACCCTAGCCCAAATCCCTAACACAGTCATCCAAGTAAGTGTTCAATATAACCCAGCAACGTCGGCATATCAAGGCTGCTAACGCCGCATAGGCGTATTGAGCTGGATGTAACAATTATTAATGTGCCTTAAAAGGTAAGGTAGCCATTTGAGATGGATGTAACAAATAAACTCTTGCTTTTTGTTAGGTTGTGATGTTCTGAGTTCTGACTATTTGGGCATCTTTGATTCGCATGATTGCAATGTCATGCACATTCAAATCCTACACGATTTGTTTGCACCAAAGTTTGTTTGATTGCACCACAGGAAAAACAAAGATTCTTTCCGAGAGGTTTGAGTGGATCAAAAAAAATCATATTGATTGTAGTGCAAAGGAATCCTTAGGAAAAATCCTATGGAATTCAATCCTACAAATCAAACAACCCATGTAGGGAAAACTTGTAAAGATTCCAAGCCTCCAAAATTCCTATGTAAATCCTTCAAAGAGGAAGTAGTAAAAGATGTTGGCCTTAACTTTTGATGGTGAACTTCATGAAGAACCCAATTTCATGTTTATGGAGTAAGATGCTTTCGTTGCAAAAGTTTGCAATAATTAGGATATTTCCTTAGCTCTATCTTTTGTAGCATGTTTCTGTCTTCTGCTAGAAGAACTCAAGTCATCAAAAATTATCTATATTAACATCCATAGAGGTCACGGCTTTACTCAATGTCAATTGGAACGATTAATGAATGTAAAGCTATCAATAACATGTATCCAGGACAAATACTGAGCAACACTGGATTAAGGAATGTGCACATGTTCCCCAGATATTACATGTTTCTGGACAATAGTCATATCTAAGGGCAGAGCACTAAACCTTGTGCCTTCTACTTGAAACACAAAGTCTTCTACAGAGCAAACAGATAAATGCAAGCTTGGGAAATTTGGTGGTTTTCTCTGTAGGTTATCTAAGCGACAACTCATGCTCTATGTCTATGCATACGAATAATCGCTTTAGCATATTTTGGAATGTTTGTAACAGAGCAACTACGACAAGATTTTAAGTGAAGAATGTTTCCTGCCAAAGCTGAAAAGGTTATTCGTATCTTACCTTCTCTTAGCTCACTGCCACCACTACCACCCGCTGACAAATCCAATTGTTCATCTGTCTCTTCTCCAATGTGTCTTTTGAATCTGGTTTTCTTCGTCTTCTTTTGTTGTGCCGCTCCAGCTTTCTTCTACAACTTCTTTTGTCTTCATCGAAATCTAATAATACATGGAACCTGCAAAATAAATATGCTCAGAGAGAGAGAGAGAGAGATTGGTCATAGCACACCAGAGTAAATACTGAAATACACCTTACATCTAGGAACGGAGGGAGTATTACTTTACGTCAATAAGAACAGCATATACAACCATCACAATTGTAAGACTGCTAAGCTAGACATAAGAATAGTCACCAATAGATTATTCAGACAAGTAATCAAAGGCAAAGAATTTTGAACAGTTGCTATAAAGTAATGTTCTAAAAAGATGCTCAAAAGGGTTACGCAAATAATTACAGGGGTATAGATATTTGCAGTGTTTTTGATAAACTGCCAACATCGTCATGCTAAAACCATATACAAGATTAGAAGCATCACTCCAGATTGCAGCTTGTTTATAAAAATTAAATAGACTCATAAAGTAAGCTGTATTACAATTATAACTACATATCATTTTCTAGCAAAGTTCAATGAACATTTGTACCATACTAACTCTGAAACCACCTCTTGGTGGAGTTGTAGGTATACGACTCCACCCACCAGGGTTCAAATTCTAGAGCCCATATATTCGCTCTTGTGGTTGTGCCTCAGTGGAACTTCACGGGATCGTGGATGTACTCTGACCTAGCCAGTTCGAGGCGTGTGCTTGGGAACGCACTCACATGTGGTGTGTGTGTGTGGTGGTATAGGCAAGTGTTTGTATACCATGTACTTGCAAAATAATATACCATACTAAGTCTAGTTGAAAATGAAATTTATCGGTAACTTGACATGAGCTCCGGTCAATCTAGATTCTAGATAGATTTCCACCAAGATGACTGGATTCCAGATCTAATGAAAAATCCACAATTGGCAACTTCAAAACATTTAGGCAGTGTTGCTTTCAATTGAACCTCGTCATTTCAATGTAGGGGATCGTACATCAAATATAGCATGTCCTGAACTATTATGGCCAGGCCTACTAGAAGAAACTAAATCGCCTAGCATGGCTGGCTGGTGGTTTTCACATAATTACTTCATTACACCTACAAGTTGTGATGTGAAATGTCTTCTCGAGATGAACTTAAGTCAAATAGATATTATAACTCTATAAATCATGAAGAACAAATGCAGAGATTGTACCTGTCCTTAACAAATGATCAAAATTTTGAATGATGGAAATTGGAAACAGTGATCCAACATCCATGGTCGTATCAAAGAACTAACAATACAGCAGGGCAGTGACGATTGTACAAACGCTTCCAGAATCTACTTCTCTGTCCTACTGATAACAATGGGTATCCGTATCCTACAAGCTTAAACAGCAACGAAAAAGGGGCAATGTGGCTTACTTGCCGCACTGCTGGCAGTATCGCTTCTGGACACCCTCGAGCATGACAGCAGACTCGTGCGCGCAACGCAGACACACGCGGTGGCGCTTGTGGTACCCTTTCAGCTCCCGGATGTCTGCCTCGCAGCCTGGCACTTGGCACCTCATCTCTGACGCTCCCCCACGGCCAGCAACTCCACTGCCGACAGCGGCACCAGCGCCAGCACCGCTTCTGGCTGCCGGCCCGCTGCGCCGGCTAGGGGCAGCCTTGGACCTCTTCCTGGGTTCCAGCCAGCATCTCCCCGGCAACCTCCTCGGCCTCGGCGGTGGCGGCCATCGCGTCCAACTCGGGGCACGCGCACGGCACGATCCCCGCGAGGTAGTTCGGGCAAACCAGCCGCGGGTCGCGCTTCCTGATGCCGCGTCTGATTGCCCCAGACTCGACGCGCGGCAGCGGTGGTGTGGCACCGGTTCCGCATCCACTGGCTGCACCTGCGCCACGGAGGCGGGGCGGGGAGCAGCGCCGCTGCCTGGGCGGGATCGGCATCGGTCTCCAGGGGGTCGTCCCACGGGAGGACTAGGGAGTCGTCGTTCTGGATGGCGAAGTAGGAGGTTGTCCCAGTCCCACAGCGGCTCGCCCACATCCGCCGCCGCCGCGCCGGCTCCGCCGGAATCGGAGGCGTCCATTTCCGGAGAAATCGGCAAGCCCTAGCCCCACTACCCCCCGAGCGCGCGCGTGGCCCGATCGGCTCCGATTCCGCGGAGGCGAATCGGAGGAAAAGGCCAATGGGAGGAGAAGGCGACGATGGCGAATGAATTGGTCGTCTCGTCGCGGGCGGGGGTAGAGCTCGGTAGGTGAGCAGGAGCAGCGCAGGGGAAGACCGGGCCTAGTTGCCAGGCGGCGGTGGCCAACTCTCGCGCGCTCTCACTGACGCCTGGGCCCGACGGCCGCTGCGTGGTTGGTGACGGAGAGCAGATGCGCGGAGTGGCGGGTGGGCGAATCTTGACGCCACAGCGACGCCGGCGTGGGTCCCGCGCGTCAGCGGTGGACTGGTGGGCAAAAAATCTGGCCCCGCCGGCCGGGCCGTCGCGCGGTGGATCTGACGGCGACCGCCGGGAAGGACAGGAGGCCAGCACGCGCGGGCGCGCAGAAGCCGTCGGATCCGGTGACTAGCGGTGGGGATCGGATTGGGACGCGGACGGACGGAGGCGATGCGCCGATGTGGTCTCATCGTGTCGACATCGTCTGCCTCTTGTTGCTGTCACGCAGCGGGTCGGTTTTCTGTTTATATTTCTCCATGGCCTGAGTTTTCCTTCGTCGACATTGTCGTTGTCACGCACTGGGTAAGTCTTCTGTTTTACTCCCTCCGATCCATATTAATGGCCTCAACATTGTCTAGATACGGACGCATCTAGTCTAAACACTTAACTAGATACATCCGTATCTAGATAAAGTTGAGCCCATTAATATGGATCGGAGGTTGTATATTTTTCCATGGCGTGAGTTTTCATTTCAAAGGGAAATAAAATCCATGGTGTGAGTTGACATTGGACTTCGTGTTGTAGTTTTACTATTCAGTGCATTCATGGATAATGTAATGAATTTCGTCGACTCGTGCCAGAGAGACGACATTCAGAATGAATCTAGTCACACGGCGGGTAGGTCTTCTGTTTTATAATTTTCCAAGGAGTGAGTTTCCGTTTTAAATAAAAGAAACATGGTGTAAGTTGACATTCGGGTTTCTATTGTATATCCAGTGCATTATGTTAGATTTTATGGGACTTAGCATATTTGGTTTATCAAAACTTAAAATTAAGGTCTCGTACAGTTGGTATCTTGTCAAACATTTGTCCTTCAACGCCAAGTCATTCCCCCTCGTTGGAATACAGTTGAATGTTTATAAGGACAACCTTTTCACCATCCCCTAATTAAGTGAGAATAAAAGCACTCCACAAACATTTGCCCTCTAGTGCTCGCCTTCCTATGCGTCGTCTGAATCAAGTTCGAATTAGAACATGCTTTGTGAAAGAATAGTTTTGTTCTTGGTGCGAGAGCGGCGTTTTGGAGCTCGGGAGCATATGCTCCCGTTATTTTCGGGAAAATAAAAAAATAGAAAAACTTTTCAAAAAATCCGAAAAAAATCTAAGGCAAAGATGGGTATGGTACTCCTGCCCGTGAGTTTTGTCTTTTTTGCACAGGGCGGTCACGATGTCATTTCGTTACGAAACAAAAGATGGGTATGGTACTCCTGCCCGTACCATACTCATGGTTGCCTGTGATTTTTTTTCGGAATTTTTGAAAAGTTTTCTATTTTTTTATTTTCCCAAAAATAACGGGAGCATATGAGCTCGGGTGCCATTATAAATTTCCATCTTGGTGCACCAAATTGTATGTGTCAATAAGCAGGTGCATAATTGATACATGCACTGTTTATTCTTCTTACAATGTGCCACGTTTGCGTTTTCCTCCACGTGTTATACAAAAATAGAACAAACCTCTAGAACTTTGAGAACTCTTTCTCCTTCTATGTGCACGACTCGGAGAGTAGCAGCATGAGATCCCGTCCCTTGAGATTTTTTTATTAGCAGTGCCTCGCTTGACAGACAGTCTCCTTTCGACTACATCATGTCCATCGTACGACTAGTTCCTCTATGGATCCAGCGAACGACTACCACCAACATGGCTGACAATGTTGCGGGGGTGGCCTTCCCGGGCAACATCATCTATCTACTTACACTAATATTTGATATGACTTTTTATCGGAGTGGGTTGATAAAGTTTTTGGCAGTGTCTCGCGCGACTGATCGCCTCCGTTCTACTATATCCGTGCCGGCCGTACGACTAGATCCTCTATGGATCCGGTGTATGAGCATGACCTCTTCACGAACATGGTCGACAACGTTGCGGGGTGGTCTTCCCGGCCAACACGTATGTGCTACTCATCTCTCGATTTACACTAATATTTGATATGACTAGTTTGTTGTGATTAGTTGGCGGTAGAATGACAAAGGGCCATCAAAGTGCCACGAAGTATGCGCTCCTGAAAATTTAGCTAGGTTCAACCCTGCTCAGGAGTCAAGACCGGATTGACGCCAACCGAGAAGCACGCCGCTTCTCCCATCTGCTCCATCACCTCGATGGCCAGACTAGCTCACTCCGGCCAACATGGTGATTAAGTAGTTGGTGTGGTGTCGACTAAATAATTACCAATATGACGATGGTTTAATTACCATGGCGTGACTTATCTAAAAAAAAGAGACAAGATGGCAACCAAATTACCAATGGAGCAAGGAAAGTTCATCGTCACCGCCGGGAGAACCGCGCTCGTCAAATCCGTGACCACCTCGCAAGCAATTTAACCTCTCACGGTTCCCTCCCCCCCCCCCCCCCCCCCCCCAACGGAAGAGTATCATGCATGCAATGCGTAAACTTGAGAGGGGTTTTCTTTGGGCAGCTTCAGACAAGGTTTCCGGTGGAAAGTGCGAAGTAGAATGGGATATGGTTTACCGTCCTAAGGATATGGGAGAGCTTGGTGTTCTTGATCTTGAGAAGTTCATGAGAGTCTTGAGACTTCCTAGGCCCTTGGTATTAGTGGACAGAACCGGACCGCACTTGGGTTGGCTTGGGGAACCCTTGTGACGTCAACGATATGGAGCTATTTTACAAATCTATTGACATCACCATTGGGAATGGAATGGTTGCTAGCTTTGGCATGCGCCTTGGCTTTATGGGCTTAAGACTTGGTTACTCCGTCTATCTTTGCTATCTCAAAGAGGAAGAATTTCACCATTCATAAGGCTTTGGCAATCAACTTTTGGATCCACGACCTAAGCTTCGAGGATGGGATTTTGGTGCTATGCATCAATAATATATTTTTTACCTTTGGAGTATGATTCAAGATGTCTATCTAAATTAGGACATCGATGCCTCTATTTCTTGGAAGTTCACCAATTTCGGCACCTACTCCGCGGTCTCGGCTTATTTGATCCAATTTGAAGAGCCTATAACATCCTTCATGAACCCAGTGGTGTGGGATAATTGGACGCCGTCTTCGCTTGGTTGATCCTCCAAAACAAGGCGTGGACGGCGGATTGGTTGGCTCGTAGAGGATGACCCAGTTGTGGTTTTTGCCAACTTTGCAAAAGGGAACCGGAAACCATGGCACATATTTTGTTTCAGTGTAGATTCTCCCGTCGCATTTGGAGAGGCCTCATGGAGTGGTTCAGTCTTGGGATTCTTGTATTGGGTTACGTGCACGGAAATTTAAAATTTTCATCCAACATACTACGCAACGCGCCAAGATCTACTATGAAGATACATGCGAATACGAATATCCAAAGATCTAGATGGAACATGTTACCAACACCGAAGTCGTGGAAGAAGTGTTGATGATGTAGTTGATGTAGCTTGTCGCCGATTCCTCAACCAAGCCTGGTAGAGAGATTCTGGCGCCTCCTTCTCCTCGCCTTGTCACCTTGATCCAACAGAGTGAGGATCAACCGGCAGGATCGACGGATAACCCCTCCGAGAGCTTGCACGTGTACGCCGGGAAAGTTTCAGCAGGGCTTCACCGTCCAAGCTTGAAGCACTAGTGGTGTATATGAAGGTGGAGATCTCAACACATGAGAAGGAGAAAGAGAGAGAATAGATATAGTCTAATTGGAGAGAGATCCCCTAAACCAACTAGAAGAGATCTAAACTTGAGAGAACTTGTCTCAACGTGTGTGTCTCCAAATAGGAGGGGGTAGGGATTTATATAGATGGCCCAAAGGGTGGAGGGACTTGGGGAAGGGGAAAGACTTCCCCTAGTCCAAGTCGGTTTGGCCCAAAGGGTGGAGGGACTTGGGGAAGGGGAAAGACTTCCCCTAGCCCAAGTCGGTTTGGAGGAGGAGTTGGAGTTGGACTCCAACTCCCTCCCCTCCACCACCGCCGCCGCCGGGTGGGGCCCGCCCTAGGCCGCACCGACCTAGGGGGTGGGGCCCGTCCTAGGCCGGTCGACCCTTGGCCGCCGCCTCCCCCCCATGGGCCGCAAGGGCCCATTAGGGTTTCGGCTGGGGGAAACCTCCCCCCATGGCGCTTTGGCCCACCACCACCATATGGTGGTGCGGCTACCTTGGTGGGCCCCTAGGGCCCATCTTGGTAGCCCCCATGGTGGGCTCCATTTTTATTTATATTTTTCCAATTATTAATTAATTAATTAACTAATTCTTTTGTCTAATTAATTCCAAATAAATATTTTCCTTTTACAGAAAATTCCCGGAATTAATTACTTTTCTTATAAAACACTTTTATATGATCTGGGACACCTAGTGTCCGCAGATAAAATTCTCTGGATAAATATTTCCATCCTTTATAAACCCTCGGAATAAATCCGACCGTGATAGCAACTTCTATCACAAAGCAATCTCTCTGATATAACCATATCTATCACGCAGATACTATTCTGGTGACACTCTTTCCATATTTTAGACCAACCAATATACACAACTAACCAATCCTAGTTTAAGCGTGTCCACCCTACAGGTTCGATAACGTGTAGCTATAATTAGATGTGCTCATCTAATCACCGGCCAGGGTCAGGCCCGTGGACAATTTGAATAACTGCTACCGTTATGCGAAGACACTCTGTTGAACCTGTTGGCTATTTAATATATCATTCCCATTACTCGCGATACCAAAACTTCACCCGAGATATAGATCCGTGGATGACACCATGAATCATTTATTGATTCATGACATCTTTGTCTATCTCGTTAACCGGCAAGTTCCCTTTACTCGTTTCCGTATTATGATATCCCAGATGGTGTAACTTCACCATGCATTGTCTGCAGAACATATTGGATACCTTTTAGTACCAAGTGGGCCCATGGTGTCACGCCCCCGCTAGCGGAGACATAATCGCGACAGTCCGCCGTATACTTATGAAATAAAAATACCTCATAAGCATACAAGGCGTAAGTAGTATTTCTCTAAAAATTAAGAGCACAAGACAACACTAGGTTCCATTTATTCTTGAGTACACCATATTTTACAAAGGAAAATAGCCCGACTAGAAGGTACACTATTCGATCGTACTAGGCATGCAACAAAGGCATCCCTCCATTTATTCATGTCTAAAGCAAATACGTAGCCCCAACACCCTGGCCTAGGTGTCTAGTTATTTCCTATGACTTCCATTGTCTCCCCATCTGACTCATATTCCTTAAACACTGCACATAGACATACTCAGCAAGGATCAGAGAATAATTAATTAAATGGCAGTTAACAATTTCCATAACATGTTAGTAAAGCTGATGTACACAAAATTAAATACTAGAAATTTAATCAGCGGTGCGGCAATACAATTAAAAGTAAACACCACAAGCACAGAAATGACCGTCGTAATCTCCACCAATGGCAGTACCCATCTCCGAGAATCACGACGCCGAGTCCCCTACTTGTGTGAGGCACATCCATCCCACACTAGTACCGGTTTTTTAACCGCGTACCGTTATTTCAGGTATCGACCGCCTCGGGCTTGGTACGCCATACATACCATGATCACGACGGTGTCATTCACAAACAAAACATGCATAGCATTCAACATCACAAAGTATCCTTCACATCACAAATATTCACAAACCAGTATGTTTATATCACATGCAACATATCTAGACATTTTATGTTGTTCAATCAAGATTATATATCTTTTGTAGAAGAAACTGGTATGCACAGCCTTGCCTGATCCGATTCTTCTCTGCTACCTTGGCTCCCACCTAAACAGTTTGTACAATTACATTAGCTATAATTTTACCAGTCCAAACAACCATTATTTCATGCCGTCTGCTAGTAGCAATAGGATGAGACATGATAAGACATGAACAGCTAGTTGCCTCACTAGCCCTGGCAAGAATCAATCCACCATCCATCGATCACACATGCATGCAAGCTAGCTAGCATTTCACACGATGCATGTATAGCACCAAATAGTACTAGTACTCCTCTCGGTACTGTTTCATAATAGTTTGCACCATGGATCATGCATGCACACACAAATACTAGCTGTATTTAGCTACTAGATTTTAGTACTAGGTAATGGTACAGATTTAATCGAAACAAGTTTGATTCATTTAGTAAGTACAGTAGTATTGCGTTAAACTCTGGATCTAACCATATTTAGAACATCTTTCTTTAGCGCATAAATTGCACAGAGTTTTGAGATCCACTCTAGCTGATGCAAGAACTAGCAGATCTCTATGGAGAGAGAAAGAATGGAGCTAGAATAGATAACTTCAGTACATTTGATACTAGACTAGGAGTAGGCTCATGCGGCTGGCCATACCTTTCACTGTCTTTCCTTTTCAGATCGAACCAGCAGGTTAGCAAGCAAGGAAGGGATTTGGGAGATTTGCACTGTGTGCTGTGCTATGGGATGGGCGGCCGGCAGGGGCTATTTATAGGTCAGGAACATAGCTGAGAGAGTGACATCTGTGCAGCTCAAGGCAGAGAATTAATGAGGTGGATGAGAACGACGGTCGTGTTACCACCGGTCTGCTCACACCTGAGTTTATCCACAGGTTTATAGTCCTAGATATTTTCAGGTTACGTGGGTGCTACTCTTCCTTTTTCTTTGAAGCTAGACTTATGTGTAAACTGCACATTTTGCTACATAAATTAAAAAGTGCACAAATATTCAGTGTCAAGGTCCAATTATTATCATTACTATTATTATTTTATTTTATTTATTATTATTTTCCCGGATATTACACATGGCGTATCTCTCTAATCACCGAGGAGTAATTTCCCATCTCAGAACATTAGGATATACCCACACCTTGGTAATCACCCAGTGACTGCCGTTTTGACCACCCAGTTACGGCAATGGCGTTGACAATACCAAAGTAATTCTTTCAGCATGCATAACCCTAATAACCTCATGGTTGCAGGATATGTTATATAATAACCATACTGTGATAATGCTAAGGACAAAAGGATAATTTAACAGAATCTCTTAGCATACCAAAACTTGGGTCTGCCCGGCCATATTATTATCTAATAATACGCCACTCATTGATGCTGACACAAACAATGTCCATGACTAGGAAAGCATGTCATCTAGCAATCAACAAATTAGTCCGTAAAATAAGTAGGGTACATTTTACGTGTTCATATTAATTCTCTACACGTGCGAGTGGGCTTTCCTCTGAATCACATATCTAGGAACCACCGCAGTTATAGCATAGAGAATACAAATCATAATTAATGAATCAGATGTATAAATACATTGCCTTTTGGGCATACATCTAACAGTCTCCCACTTGCACAACTGGCAATGTCTAGTTTGCATAAGTTTAACATCTTGCGTGATGTTTGGTGTTTCTCATGCTCACTCTTGTGGGGTAGACATTTTGTCCTATCTTTTAGTCCCATCTGGGACTATGTGAACTTTATTCTTTCATGCACAAAGAATATCCTTTTTCATGCACAACCTTTATTGATCATATGATCACTTGTAGCATCTGGTCATTCAAGGTGAAACCTTGGTACTTTAACCAAGAACCCAATGTTCACAATTAGTTGTTTCTTTTATAAAGAACCACACCTAGTTCATTCAATGAACCGACAACCTTTCCTTTGGAAGTTATTACACTCCTACTGTCTTTGCTACTTGATGTAGTTTTCGTAATATAGCCTTATGTTTTAAATAAACATCCCCTTGTAATGCGATGTACGGAATTTAGAAAATTCCGTTATCTAACCTTGACTTATCCTTTATACTTATCTCATAAGATTTTCCAATGCAGCTCTTACATTATAAGCATTTCTCTCTTTTGAAGTAACTTCTTCAAAATACACCGAATGGAGAATTCTCATCTTAATTGGAGTCAATTGAACTTTTATCAAATTCAACTTGTCAACAATTAAGTTTGACTATTTTTGTTTTGATCTTAAAATTTCACATCTTAAGAAATTCCATTATGATCAAGATTTCAAATCAATTGATCATGCTCACCACCGTACGAAACAACCATGGTTCTTGCACATGAATTTCTCCAACTTTATGAGAATTTTAATTCTCCCATGTTCTTGAATAATATTCAAAACACTTTAGTGAAATTTCTGCAACATTATATCTCACCAATATATGGAAACTTCCTTATATGGTGTGATTATTGTGTTCCAAATAAGTATGTCATTAATTACCTTTAATAACATATCATATTGTATCAAAACAAACAGTCTAATATTATATCACTCTTCAAAACTGAATAATATAAATAAGCTCCCTCCGATTTTCTTGAAACTATGACCTGCTTTCTTTTCTTTGTGAAGTTTAAAACAAACTTTGTTTCTTCCGTCTCACTTAATATCATTGATTTATTTGTCCTAGACAAATACCTTCTTTTATGATTCAGATTTATATTCAATCAACAAAAACCCTCGAGTTGTACTTAGTACACATCCTCGATCTATTTTCCTTTGAACGGAATATGTTTTGTCAATATCTTATATAAACTCATTATCATAAAATACCTTTTTGATCATCAAAACTTTGCTATAGATCCTGAGATCTTCCATAGTCAACTCTTGATTTAGTCAGAATACCATTCATGACGAAACAATGTTTTGGGATCATCTTTTCGTCCAACAAAAAATCCTTATTTAGTTTTTTCATAACTTAACCACAATGATACTAATTTTATGACATCTAAGTCAAAATCAGTTGGGTTCTATCCTAGCACATTTATTTTCTTTACTTTGTCTTAGCATGTTAAGTTTCCTAGAAACTCGTATGCTCTTAATATGGTTAAGTGAATATTTCTTGACAAGACGTCATGCTTAAATTGCAATGACTCTCGGCATTAGTCTAAAAGACTTGTCAATTGGAATTTCTTCCGCTTGCACAACATCCGATAACTATTTCCGAAGATTCAATGATCTCTTCAAGATTCACCATCCTCCCACTGAATTCTCAGAGGAATTAAAATACCTCAAGAATCACATCTATTCTCAGTGGCAAAACATTGTCACTTGTGTGGTGTTTAAGGAGGACTTCCAATTTTATTGGAACAACCTACAAAGTAATTTTATTTATCTTCTTCCTTTAGGACTGATGATCCCGAAGATCAAGTCTTGATGCCTGCACAAATAAACGGGATTAGGTTGAGACTCCAAGTGCAGAGTGTATAGTAAGTGGAAGACAGTTTTCCCCACGAGGGGTGACTCGAGGGTTTAATATCGAACTCTCGGGGAATCTGAAGTGGTAGATTTATCTTCTTATCCTTCTTTTGGTTACCTACAAAACAAGGTTAGATGTTTTGGTCCTCAACCTCACCTGTGGTTGTCAAGCACAAGGTGTAAGAATGATATCAGGATAGTTATGCAATGCAAACAAGAAATAAATATGCAATGATGGTGGATGCAATGAAAATGATATTTTTGGGTTTTTGAATGATGTATGCAAGATGAAAAGTATTTTTGTATTTTCGGATTTAATGATGGCTGAAAATAGAAAAGTGGTATATGGTGTTGGAAAGGTGTTTCTTATGATTAAAAATGGACTGGGGTTCATGGTTTCACAAATGCACTCTCTCTTTATAAAGTGGTAGACAATGGAACACACAAAGTTAACATATGAGATTGCAACACAGGGTTTGATAACAAGTTACTTAGATATATGGGCATCACGTCCTAACATAGAGATCTTTTGGTTATTAACCTCTCTTATACTCCACCAAGATGCGAACTAAATCATAACACCTCAGTAATTAAGATAACTCAGAGTATAGCATTAAGTATCATGACATGAAGTGAAAATAAGAACATGCTAGATCTAGTCATGGAGTAGTGGCAATGGTCACGCCCACATCCCCGGTAGCATGGTATTTTAGTTTATCCCTAGTGAGGTAACAAAGTAAGGTAAAGATACCAAAGTGGATCGCAGAACTTTCTCTCACGTTCACTGCACTAGCCACCCCCGTTACTCCAACTAATGCACACGTTCCCCCACACACGCTCTCATAAACATGCTTGATCAAAACAAGTAGACAAGAACGGGGTACATAATATGCATCTATACTCATAACTGAAACAAACATTGCAATCTCAAACATATATTAACTCATAAAGATCCACCACAAAGGTATTACAACGGTGACCGTAATCATGTTCAGCAGCTCATACGGTGCTAATTAGTGAAGCTCAAGAGAGGAGAGATACATAAGTTACTTCCACAAACCCATAGTCCAGAGGTGGACTACTCCCTCTTCATCATGGAGACGGTGGAGAAGTCGATGGAGAAGATGGAGACCACGCCGGCAGCGCCCCGCCGGAGTTTTCCCCCTCCAATCTGCAGCTCCTGATCTCCGTTTCGGTGTTTCTGTGTTTGTGCGGCGCTCCTTCCAGAGAACGTCGGGGGACCTTTTTTATAGGCGTTTTTAGGTCAAGACGATGTCGGTGGAGCGAAGATCGACGGCAACGGAGCCACGAGGCCAAACGGGTGGGCCCACGCGGCCACAGTACCTGGCCGCGTGGGCCACCCCGTTTGGCCTCGGCCTCCGTTTGTTCGCTTCCTTCGCCCACAGGTCTTCTTCCTTCCAAATATTGACGCCCGTAAATTTCCAGGTGATTTCGTTGACGTTTGGGTCCCTGAAACATTAAAATAAGAAAACGGGTTTTCTGCCTGTGCAGGGTTAATTCCATAAAAATAGGAAATATGAATATTCCAAAATCATGATAAAACATTGATATAACCCTTATATGATGCAAATATGATTGGAATATAAGCAATTAAAGTGCAAAGTTCATGTATGCATTTTACATGCATCAACATCCCCAAGCTTAATCCATGCTCGTCCTCGAGTATGAAGATGATAAAACTAACATGGACTTTGCAATTTAATACTTAACAATGGATATCAAAGATGATTACTATTGCTACATATAGTCAAATGATTCATTCTTCAAAGGAGTAGCAATATGCAAATAGTTTATGAAGTGATATCAAGTATTCAAGACAAGGATGTTCATTGATAGTTCACAAAGTGTAACATAGTAGCAAGTAATATGGAACACATGTATGCATAATGATAAGTAGAACATCCTACAATGGTCATAGAGTGTAGATGAAAATCTGAATATGATAGGTGTACACTTTGGAAAGATGTATATGTGAGTAGAGGTAAAGCATGCATAAGTTTCATCCAACTTCCAAACTCTTCTACTTAAGTTAATGATTGCAATAAGGTATTCATTGGTGTCAAGCTCTCATTGCCCCTATCATAGCATCTTGAATGATTAAGGTTAAAGTGAAAGCAAATATGAGTAGTGTGCTTGATAAAGAATGGGTTGAATGTCTCATGCCCCTTGAATACAAGTACTTACACCATGTGTTACTCAACTTGGGAAACAAAGCAAGTTCAATTAAATATCATTGTAAGCATAATAGTATCATCAAGAGCGTCAACTGGGGTACCTCTTGTCCCAAGATATGGAACAAGCCCATATCAAAATGACAAGACAAACAAACAAAATGAACAATCTCAACACCCTTTTTATTTACCATTTGGAATAGTTTTTTATTGCAAGGTGTATCACAGAAGGTTCACCATAGTATGTAAGTAAATTTCCACCATGAATGATGCATGGCTTAGATTAGCGGCCCAGGCGTCTCTCTAACCATTTACACAAACTCATTTAAACTCACTCTATTTCCACATTTATTTCAACATGATAAGCATCCATAGACAAAAGCACATGATATCAACTAAATGAGATGAAGAGCGTGTTGAAAGCTTGCCATGTGACAGCACATATGGGCTAACTTCCAACCCAAAACATTCATCAAGCCACAAACATCATAATCTTAATCACAATGGGTCAAGTTTTATTATGCAAATAAAAGAACATTGTGCATCAAGTTCGTGAGAGCTATATAACCAATTTTTTCCATTGCAATCAATAACATAAACATTTTCATTCAGAGGTAAGATAACACAAACAACATGTTAAACATACTCGGAATAGCATAAAGCCAATAGGTAGATATGGTGGACTCACTGGAATAACTTTGGTTGAAGGTGTTGGAAACAAGTTTTTGCTTGTTGGAGTTTTTGGGCTAGCAAAAGGGAGAAAGTTGACCATCTAGATGCATGCATGAGTGTCCATAGAACTAACTAATCCATGTTAAACCAAGTAAATAACAATCAGCACCAAAACATGAATAAGTGATAGCTCTACAAAAAGAATTTGCAAACTATTACTCATAAACAAGCTCATGAATCATGCAACTATATGTATCATTAAAAATCAAGTCAAACATCCCTTTTCCCAATCTTATAAAAGCATCCAACATATTTCAACCCATATTTCCAGTAGCTCTCTCATATATAATTGATAGTGTGGTGGTCTCTCAAGACTCAAACAAAAACAAAAACGACGCTCCAAGTTTATGCGATAAAGTGTTTCGATCGAAAAACAGAAGTTGGACGTGTGCAAACCGAGAGTGTGTAGGTCCAGCGGGGTTGTCTTCACATCCCCAAGCTTATGGTCTTCACCATCCTTGGATAGCTCTTGGTGCATCTCCTCCAATCCCTGTGAAAAAACTTCAAAACACCGTTTCTCCCATCTCTTTTCTGTGGGGTGCATTAATAGTGATAAACAAATAGGTTCCTTGCTGCATATAATCCTTGAACAAAAATTCATATGACATGTCCAGAAAGTGTATAATGTTGTATGCCTACTCATAAACTCAATTGGATCAAAAAGATTCAACTTAAAAGCTCAAAGCATGCATCAAACAAAATGGGACAGAATCTGTCCAGAAAAACAGCAGCAGCAAAACGTATTTTTCTACCCTACCAAACTTTCTCGAAAAATTCCGAAAAAATTCATGCATACAGAGGATGAAAAGTTGCAACTACAGTTCAAATATGAGCTCATTCGGAGTTACAGAATAAGAATTAAAAATCATACCGTGCACTGACTTGTGCAGGAATAAAATCTCCGAACGCTATAAGCAACTTTTTCAAACCAAAAAGGGTAAAACTTGGCACTTTATTGAAAACTCCAGAACCAAACTAGACACAAAATCTCTTGCAAAGCGCTTTCTTTATAGCCATATAGCTAGGCTTCTTACTTGTTGTTTATTGTGGACGAAGCTCATGAGGGAGCTTGAACTTTGGTGGTTCCCTCTTCCTTGGAAAGTGTTCCATGCACTTCTTGTGTGGAAACTGAAACTTTACATTCCCTTCCTTTGAATCAATGATAGCACCTGTGGTACGAAGAAAAGGTCTTCCAAGAATAATAGGACTAGAGGTTTTACTCCCCATGTCCATGATTAGAAAATCCACAGGCACAAAAGTCATATGTAACTCTACCATAACATCACTTACTTTTCCCAAAGCATGTTTAATAGTCATCAGCAAGTGCTAGTTCAATAGAGCATTTTTCAAGATTTTTCAATTCAAGCACTTCATATAGTTCTTTAGATAAAACAGAGACACTAGATCCTAGATCAAGTATGGCATGGTGTGTCTCTTTTCCAATAGTTACTAGTACCTTAGGTATCCACATATTCCCAAGCTTAGGTGGTATCATAGCCTCTTGGTTGTACCTAGCAATCTTTTCTTTCAAGACATGATTAGCAATATAAGAACCAAAACCTGCTTGGTTAGTGTTGATGGAAGGATCACTTGCAAATTTTTGTAAGATAGATATTAATTCATGCAAGCTACAATTTTCTAAGTCAAGCAAAGGATCCTTGACTTCATTAAGCATTTTAACTTCCTCAACTGTCTTTTCCTTTTTAACCCATACTTGTTGCCTAGCAGGAACCTCTTTCACATGTTTAATAGATGAATCTTTTCTCAATGAATCACTAACTCGAACCAATTTTTCCTCAATATTGTTCAGGTAAACATCTTTTTCCAGAAATTCTTTTTCACAAATTCTCAACTTATGCATGACATTAACAAATTCATTGTTTATCTTTGGAATAATGTTTTTAGAATAAGAAACTAGTTGTTCAAAATCTTCCTTACTAGGTAGCTTTTCTAACTTAGTTTCAAATTTATCCTTTGATGAAGCAAGTGCTATTGTGGTGTCTTCCAACTTTTTCTTGCTACCCACAAAGCTACCAAAAATCCTTCTAAGTGTCATGGCTGCACAAGGTGGTGTTGACAAGACAAAACTTCCACCTGTAGCCCCATCTAAAGCATTTTGATACCAAGGATCTATTCCATAATAGAAATAAAGATTTAGCTTTTCATCTTCACAAGGTGTAGGATCTTCATAATGCATCCTATTAATTCTTACCCAAGCATCTTTTAATGTTTCTCCATGATATTGTTTAAAACTAGAAACAGAATTCCCTAGAGAACTCCCTCCTTGTTTGTTTCCAAGCACCATGATAGCAAGTTTTTTTTTGGTATTTTTGATTTTTTTTGCAAAACTGAAATAAATATGATATGATATGCAATGACACTAACAAAACAAATAAATTGCTTTGTAAGTAAAGATGGATAAGATGGTGCTCACGTAGGTGCAACCTCCCCAAGCTTAGGTGTTAGCACAAGTTGGTGACGTTGACTTTGTTGTGAGATGAATGCGATGATGCACACCCTTGGATAAATCTCTCAGCTACGATTCCCCGGCAACGGCGCCAGAAAACATCTTGATGATCCCGAAGAGCAAGTCTTGATGCCTGCACAAATAAACGGGGTTAGGTTGAGACTCCAAGTGCAGAGTGTATAGTAAGTGGAAGACAGTTTTCCCCACGAGGGGTGACTCGAGGGTTTAATATCGAACTCTCGGGGAATCTGAAGTGGTAGATTTATCTTCTTATCCTTCTTTTGGTTACCTACAAAACAAGGTTAGATGTTTTGGTCCTCAACCTCACCTGTGGTTGTCAAGCACAAGGTGTAAGAATGATATTAGGATAGTTATGCAATGCAAACAAGAAATAAATATGCAATGATGGTGGATGCAATGGAAAATGGTATTTTTGGGCTTTTGAATGATGTATGCAAGATGAAAAGTATTTTTGTATTTTCGGATTTAATGATGGCTGAAAATATAAAAGTGGTATATGGTGTTGGAAAGGTGTTTCTTATGATTAAAAATGGACTGGGGTTCATGGTTTCACAAATGCACTCTCTCTTTATAAAGTGGTAGACAATGGAACACACAAAGTTAACATATGAGATTGCAACACAGGGTTTGATAACAAGTTACTTAGATATATGGGCATCACGTCCTAACATAGAGATCTTTTGGTTATTAACCTCTCTTATACTCCACCAAGATGCGAACTAAATCATAACACCTTAGTAATTAAGATAACTCAGAGTATAGCATTAAGTATCATGACATGAAGTGAAAATAAGAACATGCTAGATCTAGTCATGAAGTAGTGGCAATGGTCACGCCCACATCCCCGGTAGCATGGTATTTTAGTTTATCCCTAGTGAGGTAACAAAGTAAGGTAAAGATACCAAAGTGGATCGCAGAACTTTCTCTCACGTTCACTGCACTAGCCACCCCCCGTTACTCCAACTAATGCACACGTTCCCCCACACACGCTCTCATAAACATGCTTGATCAAAACAAGTAGACAAGAACGGGGTACATAATATGCATCTATACTCATAACTGAAACAAACATTGCAATCTCAAACATATATTAACTCATAAAGATCCACCACAAAGGTATTACAACGGTGACCGTAATCATGTTCAGCAGCTCATACGGTGCTAATTAGTGAAGCTCAAGAGAGGAGAGATACATAAGTTACTTCCACAAACCCATAGTCCAGAGGTGGACTACTCCCTCTTCATCATGGAGACGGTGGAGAAGTCGATGGAAAAGATGGAGACCACGCCGGCAGCGCCCCGCCGGAGTTTTCCCCCTCCAATCTGCAGCTCCTGATCTCCATTTCGGTATTTCTGTGTTTGTGCAGCGCTCCTTCCAGAGAACGTCGGGGGACCTTTTTTATAGCCGTTTTTAGGTCAAAACTATGTCGGTGGAGCGAAGATCGACGGCAACGGAGCCACGAGGGCCAAACGGGTGGGCCCCACGCGGCCACAGTACCTGGCCACGTGGGCCACCCCCGTTTGGTCCTCGGACCTCCGTTTGTTCGCTTCCTTCGCCCACAGGTCTTCTTCCTTCCAAATATTGACGCCCGTAAATTTCCAGGTGATTTCGTTGACGTTTGGGTCCCTGAAACATTAAAATAAGAAAACGGGGTTTTCTGCCTGTGCAGGGTTAATTCCATAAAAATAGGAAATCATTGAGATATTTCCAAAATCATGATAAAACATTGATATAACCCTTATATGGTGCAAATATGATTGGAATATAAGCAATTAAAGTGCAAAGTTCATGTATGCATTTTACATGCATCAAGGACCAAGTTCTAATCTTTCATAAAACTTATAACCTAAATGATTTGTGTCCCTTCATGTTTATCTTTCAAAACTATGACACAAACAACAAGATAAATATTATGGAGTCCTTTTATTATCTTAGAACTGAACTCCTTTTCAGAAATTCTAAGTATCCAAGATTATCACATCCCTTCATGTTTGTCTTTCAAAACAATGATGTGAACATCAAAGACTTATATTTGTGCTAAAACTAGACAAGCAATAAATGTTCTAAATTGGATTTCTTGGAATATTTATTTCGCAAACGAAGTATCTTAGCAATTATTCAATCAAAAATTTGATCAAATTTATGAACCGAAATTGACTTTCTATTCATCACATTACTAAGACAATATTTCTAAAATATCATTGTGCAGTTTCAAGATTTCAATAAAAATATTGACTATCTTTCAACTCAATCTTTATTGACTTCACTATGTGCCTGAATACTTAATGAATTCATAACTTCAAAGAAGCAAGTAATTCACCAAGTCTTTCACTTGTTTCACACAACAATATCTCAAATTTCTTTCAATGATGCATTTGAGATGATAGTGCCACTCGAAGGTGGCGTCAACACAATCACAACATATTATAGAACAAATGATATTTCCATAACTCAAAAGATTTGTAACTTGATCATCCACGAAGGGATAGATCCAAAATATTCTTACGATAAACGGAACATGAATTCCCACAAATTCACAAGAGTATTTCCATCGCCAAGATTGCGACCTTATTATAAAACTTGGGTTGAAACCCACAAATCTTTCAAACTAAAACTGAAAAGTAAATTGGAGATGCCTTCATCTTGTGGATGAAACTCCATGCGCTGAGCTTGACGCACATCCCCATCTTTTACTCCTCCACCACCTTACTTACCGCATCTCCTATATCAAGTGCATAAAATAATTAGCAATTGATACTCCAGAGTTACTAGTAAGATTGACAAATATCATTTAAAGTATAACTCTTATACCTTCTTGCCTTTAGCAGGCTTATTCTTCTGTAGCAGGAATTTCTTGCAGTTCCTCTTCCAGTGTCCCTTTTTCCTGCAAAAGAAACACTCGGATTCCTCCTGAGCCAAGATCATAGTCTTATCCAATGCCTTAGCATTTTTAGACTTCTTGGTTCTCTTCTTCTTGAACTGTGCGGTTTGGGTAACCATCAAAATTTGATTGTTTCCCTTTTCACACTAGGTTCAGAAGTTTTCAACATTGCAAGAAGCTCATTCGGTGTCTTCTCCGACCCATTCATCTCGTAATTCATGATGAAACCGCTGTAAGACAGTGGGAGGGATGCCAACACTAAATCTATACTCAGCTCGGCTGGAATAGGAAATCCCAGAGCCTCGAGCCTTGTACCATAACCAAACATCTTGATTACATGCTCGCTCACAGAGCCTCCTTCTGCCATGTGACATGACCACTGTGCCTTTGTTATCTCATAACGCTCAGTCTTAGCCTGAGTCTGGTACATGGCCTTGAGTGCGACAATCATGTCGTATGCAGCAGTTTGATCAAACTTCTTCTGCAACTCAGGTTCCATACATGTCAGCATGAGACACTGAACAGAGATAGCGGTATCACTCTTCAAGGTGTATGCTTCTCTTTCAGCTTTTGACGCATCGTCAGCCGGCTCCTCGGGAAGAGGGCCATCGAGAACGTACTCGCTCTTTGCGTTCCTAAGAACAATCCTTAGGGCACGCACCCAATCAGTATAGTTGCTCCCATTCGCAGTCAGGGGCTTCTTCTCAATCAGCGGTCCAAGGTTAAACGTGGGTGCTATCTTAGCCATTGATCTACAACAATAATGTTCACTTAGACATGTTCATAATTATTATCTAGCACCTCTTAGAATAAAACTAAACAAAGTGCTCCCACTAAAATAGATATTCCTCAGGATCAAATTAGTGTATACGAAATCCTCGCTCAACATACGATCAAGAGATGGATACATTTCATTGAACGTAGTTTACAACGGGTAGGTCAACAGACCAATCACTTCTTGCCATGACTTTCGCTTCATCTTTCGATTGATGTGCTCCGAGCTCATAACTAGTTATGCTCGAACGTCAAGACAACCAACCGCTTTTGCTGCAGGTACGGTACGCTGCACGCCTCCCGAACCCTTGGCACACATGACTCATGGATACACGGCGCCTGATGGCCCTTCACGTAGTTACCCAACAACGGCGCCAGAAAACAGTTGCTAGCCCCTTCGCGTGGTACCTGCGTGAAAAGTAAATGGGTTAGGTTGAGACTCCAAGTGCAGAGTGTATATAGTAGTGGAAGACAGTTTTCCCCACGAGGGGTGACTCGAGGGTTTAATATCGAACTCTCGGGGAACCAGTATTTCAGGTGTTATCTTCTTATCCTTCTCTTGAGCACCTGCAACAAAATAAATTATTTTGTGCCCTCAACCTCACCAAGTGGTTGTCAAGCACAAGGTGTGAGAATGATAATAAAATAATATGCAATGCAAACAATAAGTAAATATGCAATGATGGTAAATAAATATGCAAGGATGGTGGTAGCAATGATAAATGATATTTTTGGGTTTTTTATGATGAATGCAAGATGTAAAAGTGTTTTTGTATTTTCAGATTTAATAATGGCAGCAAACAAAAGTGGTGATAAAAGTGTTGGAAAGGTGTTTCTTATGATTAAAAATGGACTGGGGTTCATGGTTTCACAAATGCACTCTCTCTTGATAACGTGGTAGACAATGGAACACTAAAATTAACATGTAAGATGGCAAGACATGGTTTGACAAGTTATTAATAATATGGGCATCACGTCCTAACATAGAGATCTCAAGTATAAGTTGTTCTCTCTCTTATGCTCCACCAAGATGCGAACTAAATCATAACACCTTAGTAATTAAGATAAATCAGAGCATAGCAATAAGTTCAATGACATGAAGTTAAAATAAGAACATGCTAGATCTAGTCATGGAGATAGTGGCCAAGTTCACATCCACTCTCCGGTAGCATGATATTTTTGTTTATCCCTAGTGAGGCAACAAAGTAAGGTAGAAAACCCAAGTGGATCACAGAACTTTCTCTCACGTTCACTGCACTAGCCACCCCCCGTTACTCCAACTAATGCACACGTTCCCCCTCACATGCTCTCATAAACATGCTTGATCATGACAAGTAAATAAGAACGGGGTACATAATATGCATCTACTTTCATAACTGAAACAAAACCATTGCAATCTCAAACATGTATTAACTCATAATAAAGATCCAACACAAAGGAATTACATAGATGACCGTAATCATGTTCAGTAGCTCATACGGTACTAATTAGTGAAGCTCATAGAGAGGAGAGATAGATAAGTTACTTCCACAAACCCATAGTCCAGGGGTGGACTACTCCCTCTTCATCATGGTGTCGGTGGAGATGTTGTTGGAGGGGAAGGAGACCACACCGGCAGCGCCCCGCCAGAGTTTTCCCCCTCCAATCTTCAGCTCCAGATCTCTGTTTCGTGGTTTCTGTGTTTCGGCGGCGCTCCTTTTCGCGAAAGCCCTGGGGGTCTATATATAGTCGTTTTTAGGTCAAGACGAAGCTTCGGGAAGAAAGATCGACGGCAGCGGAGGCCCGAGGGCCAGGATGGGGGACCCCACGCGGTCAGGGAATCTGGCCGCGTGGGCCCACCCCTTTTGGCCTTCTGATCTCCGTTTCTTCGATTCCTTTGCGCCTACGTTTCGTTCCTTCCAAAAAAGTGATCCCCGTAAAGTTTCAGGTCATTTGGACGTCGTTTGGGTCCTTGAAACATCAAAATATAGAAAAATGGGTTTTCTGACAGCGCAGGGTTAATTCCAGAAAAATGGGGGAGTTGTTATTTATCCCCAAAACTTAATATAAATCATGAATATAACCCTTATATGATGCAAATATCATGGAATAACATGTAATAAAATGTAAAGTTCATGTATGCATTTTACATGCATCAACATCCCCAAGCTTAACCCATGCTCGTCCCGAGTATGAAGGTAATAAAACTAACATGGACTTTGCATTTTAATACTATCAATGAGTATGAAGGGAATGTATGTAAGGTGATCACCGTAGTGTAATGGATTGAGTAGGACGGGTCGGAGTACTAAGACAGAAACCGTGGTCTGAGACTTGAAGTTACATTATGGGGGATATATATGGGGGACCCTAGAACTTAAGGCTATGGTGGGACAATTATGTCTTAATAATTCTTGTGCTGCACATTTACTTGGCCATGAGATCCATCATAAGAGTTGTGTAATTTGCTCATGTACTTGGCTACACCTATTTATGGCTCCTTCCTAGAAGAAACAATTAAGATTGAAACATGTGCTTCACTAATTGTGACAACCACACGAATGAAATAAAAATTGCTAGAACATTTGCTCCCTTGAGATATTTGCTACTTGAGATATTTGATACTTGCTACTTTGAGAAACTTGCTTGAGAAAACTGCTGAGAGAAACTTGCTCTAAGAAACTTGCGTTTGAAACTTGATTGAGAAACTTGTTACTAGATAAACCCATTCCACATCACTTGCTTCCATTAGTTAGTTCCTTTCATATTTAAATTTATTGCTTTGCATAAAAGGCCATATAAGAGGGTTATAGGGCTTTAGAGAATAGATAGTTTACCTTCAGCTCCTCGTGGGTTCGACACTCAAATACTTATCGAATTGTGCTACAGTGATTCCTTGCTCTTGGGGATTATCAGCGTGGCCGCTCCGCCACTTTCTGCCGCCGCCGCCGTTCCCCCCGCTGGCCGTGGTAGAGGCGGTTGATTTGCTCCTCCCCGACCTGCCGCCTCCGTCGGTGAGCCGAAGAAGAAATCCACGCCCGGTCGTGGACGTGGAAGCGCCGCCGGCGGCCGTGGACGTGGAGGCGCCACCGTCCTAAAACCTCCATCTAGGTCAAAGAAGGCGACTACGGCGGCGGCTGCTGCAGCGGCAGCGTCTTCTCTCCTTCCCTGCCAAACTGTTGGAGTTGGACACTTTCGGTGCCCTAAAAACACGTTTTTCGTGATGTATATTTTACATCATAGTGTTTTTGGCCTCCTATTTTACATCACCTATTGGAGATGCTCTTAATCAATGAAATAGGCAATGTTTTTGTCTTGTTTAAAAAAAATGCTCCAAACTCGTCGGCAGGGGAGGAAGAGGTTCCCTTCTTTCGGATCGGATTTTTTTTTCTTCCACCACTCTCGACTAAGCTCTCTGTTTGTAGGCGAAGTATCCTGTGAAAACCATGATTAGGTGAAAACCTGAAAACTATTGTACTAGACCATCGGTTGGTTAATGGACGGAATAGATTCAAAGTGGAACTCCCGATCAACAATTTAACACCTTTTTGCACTTAACCCCCTCTATTATGCACGATCATGAGGCCCATAACTCCACGACCTGTCCACGACTACTTCTCGTGTAAGTTGTATTTCGCTCGTATGTATTGAGACTAGCAAATTGCCCATGCGTTGCAACGGGATTACAATCAAGTATATCATGAGATTTTTTGCCACATAACATCTATTAACGATAAAAATAAAAATTTAACGGATAGAAATAGATATTGCACTAGTGGAAAACGGTTCACCAGTCCCGGTTCGTAAGGGGCTTCAGTCCCGCTGGCGAACCGGGACTGAGAAACCGCGACTGATACCCCCCCCCCCCATTAGTCTCGGTTTGTTACGAACCGGGACTGATGACCTCCCACGTGGCCGCGGCATAGCGCGCACGGCTGGAGATCTTTAGTCCCAGTTCGTAACACGAACCGGGACTAAAGATATGTGTTTTTTTCTTTTCGTTTATTATTCAGGTTTTAGGGTTTAGGGGGGAGGGGTTTAGGGTTTCGGATCTTTTCCATTGTACGGGGATCACGTCGATGCGCCAAAAAGTTGTTTTTGTATGCATAAAATACTACATGAAGATCACCTTCACACATATATATACAACACATATAAAGTACTACATGATAATCACGTCATCGTATAAAAAGTACTTAATTACATGGAGATCACTAGTACATGGAGGCATATTATTTTTCTAGATAGTAGAACTCTCCGGTTTCAGGTATGACCTCCTTAAGGAGAAATCCCGCCAATTCCTCCGTAATTGCTTTTACGCGTTCCTTTGGTAGGAGCGCGTTTCGCTTTCTCTTCAACTGTAAAAGAAGAAGATAAAAAAAAATATGAATGAAACTCAACAAAATTGATGATAACAAAATAAAATTGCGAATAATGTTTACGTACCTCATTGGTTCTTTGATTATTGAATCTCTCATTGATCCTCATGTGAATGTACTCGCAAACGTAGTATGCACATAAATTAGTCCCTTATGGCTGTTCGAGGCACCACTATACGAGAATAGAATTAATCAAGTAATAATCAAGCATGACAATGGTATTGAAACTAGAATTAAAGAGATGCGCGGACCTAGATAGTACTACTTGCCTTTTTCAGAGTAAATTCCAGCTTCTCTTTCCATTCACCTTTTTCTTCCTGCCTGAACCGTTTCCAAACCCTGCCCGGCAAAGAAAATGAATAAAGCAGTTATTAATTACTTGATATCAGGAAATGAACGAAAGAGGCCGATGTAGTGAGAATGAAATTACCTCTGCATCATATAATACAAGCTCGCGAATTCTTTAGCATCTTTCCTTAATGAGTCCATGACTTGAACAACTCCATCGTCAATTTTAATGACTAGCAGAATCCAGTGGAATCTGTGCACGTTTATATACGTAGTCATGCATAACTCATCAATTACACTTAGCATTGGGTAAGCAAAATAGAATGTGTACAAGACAATAACACTCACTTGAAGTTGTAAGGAAAAAGTATTTCTCTTTTGGCATGTTGTTGCTTTAAAAACATTAGCAAAAGTGCCTCTGTGTCCTTGGCGTGGTCTCGTACGGTGACTTCATGAACTTTATCTGGGTCAATGAACCCAAAATCCCAGATTCCTTCCTTTCTGCATTCGAGAATCTTCATTCTGCATAATAGCGTACAAAAGAATATCGTTAGGATAATTACAGGCAATGAACGAGCTAAAGACTTAAATTATAGAAATAAATCACTTAGAGACAATAGCAACTGACGAGAGATTTTTCGAGGTCCAATTGATTGTATAACTAAAAAAGTTCGGGAAAATCAATATGCACATCGTATTATTGGAAGTAGTGTTGTTTCCTAACTCGCGCCATGAGATAGATTCTCCCTTCACTAGCAGCCCTCATGTACCATTCATGCAATTTTCGCAGTTGTGTTGGAAGATTCTCACACTCCTCAGGTCTGACCAGCGGCTGCCCGTGAACATATTTCCGTGCCATCTCAGCAATGGGGTAACCTACGTCGCCCATGACTTGCGGAGCAATACTAAAACCAGTACTGTTATCGGCAAACACCTTGAGCGGGGGACCGATTGTACTTCCTGTTCTCCGAGTTGGGCAACTTGTTTCCCACATTTCCTCTGCTCCTCATGTGAGCTATATGACTTGGTAATATAACGCTCATAGTCCGATGGCGGCTTTGGTTTCGGGTCATATAAGTTCGTAAGGCAGCGCTCAATTTTCTCCGGAGATATCTGGGATGTAAAGCTTGGGGCTTTGGTTTCGGTGCAAGTTGTCTTTTGACATCGGCAGCCACCCACGCGTCTCTTTCCTCCTCAGTCCTATCGTAAGGTAACGGCTCGGGAGTCTTCTCTTTTGCCTTCCTTTTCTGTGTCTTCTTAGGAGGCGAACCGATGGGCTTTAGCGACCCCCACTTAATGGGCTCCATCTCGGGGAGGGTGGTCTTTCCCGAGTTTGTTTGCTACGAGGAGGAGTCGGTCGAGACGACTGATACACCGGCGGAGATCCAGATGGACTCCTGCTGGGGTCCCTCTCGGGGGGGGGGGGGGTGGACTTTGCTGAGGTTGATTGCTACAAGCTGGAGGAGTCCGTGGAGGGGTGGAGTCCGCAAACACGATGTATTCCTTTTTCCATAGAATGACACCACCCTCGACTTCTCCCAGTGTCGTCTGCCCTTCACCTCCAGCCTTGTCAAGCTCAAGATTCTGAAATTCCGGCAGAACTTCATCCACCCGACACGAGCAAAGCCAGCTGGAATTTCACCACAATGGAAGGTTGCTCCAGGCTGGTTAGGTAAAGCATAACCGACCGCCACCTTGAAGGATATGTTCTTCATTGACTGATGTAGATCACACGGTGTCTTCTCCGTGATATCATCCACGTGGAAGCGAGTTTGCGGTTCACCATCCATCGGTGCAACATGATCAGCCAGGAACGTCGAGGAAGCCACGCTACTTTTCCCATGTGATGTAGGATCTTGCTGCCGCTCAGATGCCCATTGCTGGGTAAGTTGCTCCAGTTGCTCCTGCTGCCGAATGACAATGCGTTCGATCCGGTCTGCTTCCTGCTTCTTTTTCCTTTCACGGCTTCTATAACTGCCAATGCACTCCGGAAACCCTTTGATCCACGGAACATCGGGGCCATAGCCTCGTGTTCGTCCTTTTTTTCAGGATTTCCGAGGGCGCGTGTCAGCTCGTCGTTCTCTCTGTCGGGCTTGAAAGTTCCATCTCGAACTTCTTCTATTGCCTTAACAAGCTCTTTTCTGACATGTTCAATTTTTTCCTTACTTTTTTTTCCCTTGGAACAAGCTTCCTTGTCTCTAGGTCCAACGATGCCCCATGCCCGTACAACCAGCGCTTGCTCCTCTCGGAAAAATCCTTCGTTTCTGGAATGATCCCTTTAGCAATCAGTTTGGCGTTTCTTTTTTCCCACTTTGGCGCGGCAGTCAAGTACCCACCTGGCCCCATAACATGGTGATATACCTTCTTCACGGCATTTATCTTATTTTTTGCCGACCTTTCCGCAGCTTCAGTTGATTCCTTGTACGCCTTAAATGCGGCCCAGTGATAATTGTGCTTCTCTAGTGTTCCGGTGAAAATTGGAGCTTCTTTCTTCTCCTTATAAGTATTCCATATATTTTTCTTGAAGGTCTGGAATTGTGTGGCCATCTTCTTAAGAGCCCACTGCTTGACTTTCTTCTTCTCAATCTCTGACAAAAGTGGCGGTAGAGTGAAAGTTGCCATGAGCTTATTATAAAGATCGTCTTTGGATCTTTCGTCGACATAACTAACTGATCCATCGTCTACCTTTGGCTTATTCCATTCTCGAATGCTGATCACGATATTGTCCCTAACAATAACTCCACATTGACTTATAAATTTTGTTCTGTTCTCCTTGGGAGTAAACGGTGCGCCATCTTCACCGATTGCGTCGATCACTAAATTGACATTAGCACCCAACCTACTGCTTGGGCCTCGTGGCGTTCTACAAGATTGACTCGATCCCGAGGGCTAAAAGAAGAAAGATTCGTTAAAAAGTGCAACATAAATTAACTAATGCATCTCGTGATCAACAAAGGCTTAATATATATACCGCGCCCGTGATCCGGAGGGCACTTCCTCATTTTGTTCTAGATCAACTCCTTCACCGTAGTCGTTCAAGAACTGTGAGCTAAAATCGTCACCGACATCTTCGGCGACATCTTCAACGGCACCTGTGCCGGTTCTTATAATTTACATCACTTCATCTTTCACCGTCTCTGCCGACGTCCATAGCTTAACTGCAAACCACATGTAAAAAAGATAAAAAAATTGCTATGCTAACAATTTCTAAAATTTCCTAAAATTGCTAACACATTTAAATTTCCTAAAATTGCTAACATTTCCTACAATTTTCTAAAATTAAATGAAAGAAAATTTAATTCTATGTCAAATTTACATTGCCTAAATTTTTCTAAAATTGCTAACACTTCTAAATTTCCTAAAATTGCTAACACATTTAAATTTCCTAAAATTGCTAACATTTCCTAAAATTTCCTAAAATTGCTAATAATTTCTAAAATTTCCTAAAATTGCTAACACATTTAAATTTCCTAAAATTGCTAACATTTCCTAACAATTTTCTAAATTTCTAAAATTTCCTAAAATTCCTAACAATTGCTAACATTGCTAAAAATCTAAAATTAAATTGCTAAAAATCTAAAATTGCTAACATTGCGTGGGGGAGGCCGGCCGACGGTGGCGACGGCGGCGTGGGGGAGGCCGACCAGGGGTGGCGACGGCGGCGTGGGGGAGGCCGGGGGTGGCGCGGCGTCGGGGAGGAAGGGCAGGCGACGGTGGCGTTGACCTCGGGCGCGGCCGGCGTCGTGGCGTCGGGGATGGCGCGTCGTCGGGGGAGCCGGGGTGACGCGGTGTCGGGGATGGCGCGCGCGGCGTCGGGGAGGCAGGGGGTGGCGCGGCGTCGGGGAAGAAGGAGAATGGCGTCGATTTGGTGCGAACCGGCACCAAATCGACGCAAATAGATCTTTAGTCGCGGGTCGTGGCTTGACTCGGGACTAAAGACATTTCAGTCTCGGGTCCTGGCTTGACCCGGGACTAAAGATCGATTTTTTGGGCCGCCGCTCGATTTCGCGCGCGAAGCCCACATTAGTCTCGGGTCATGGCTGGACCTGGGACTAATGGTCTTTTCTGTTTCTTTTTTATTTTCTGTAGTTTCTGCTTATTTTTTATTTTTTTAGTTTCTGTTTATTTTTTATTTTTTGTAGTTTCTGTTTCTTTTTTATTTCTTTTAGTTTCTGTTTCTTTTTTATTTCTTTTAGTTTCTGTTTATTTTTTATTTTTTGTAGTTTCTGTTTCTTTTTTATTTCTGTTAGTTTTTGTTTCTTTTTTATTTCTTTTAGTTTCTGTTTATTTTTTATTTTTTGTAGTTTATGTATGATGTTAAATATTGTGTTGGGGTATAAAACTTTTTAGAACAGAGTTAAATAAAATGTTTAATACATTATTACACATCATCAAATAATTCAGAACACAGTTACATAAAAGGTTTAATACACAGTTACATAATTCAGAACACAGTTCACTTTTTCTTCGTGTGTGTCCCTTTCTTTGGATTGCGCCGTAACCATGGACAATCTTCATCATTTAACTTGATGCTTGGTTCAATGTTCACTTTGAAGGGCGGAATTTCATGAAACTTATTGTAATCTTCTGACATGTCTGTCTTGTCCTCCACTCCCACGATGTTTCTTTTCCCTGAAAGAACTATGTGGCGTTTTGGCTCACCGCATGATGTATTCGCTTGCGTATCTTTTTTTTTTTGGTTTGGTAGACATGTTCTTCACATAGAAAACCTGAGCCACATCTTTGGCTAGAACGAATGGTTCGGTGTCATATCCAAGATTGTTGAGATCCACTGTTGTCATTCCGTACTGCGGGTCTACCTTTACTCCTTCTTTCAGGGTTACCCATTTGCACCGAAACAAAGGTAGCTTAAAAGAAGGTCCATTGTCAAGTTCCCATATATCCTCTATTAAACCATAATATGTGTCCTTTTTTCCATTGTCATCAAAGCGGACATCACTATTCTGGTTTGTACTCT
The DNA here is from genome assembly GCA_947311845.1 of Poa pratensis. Classification (NCBI taxonomy): domain Eukaryota; kingdom Viridiplantae; phylum Streptophyta; class Magnoliopsida; order Poales; family Poaceae; genus Poa; species Poa pratensis. The sequence continues at coordinate 64,400,450 of CAMZMU010000036.1, read as the reverse complement.
TCATATCTTGGGCGGTCGTGTAAAATGTATTTCCATTTATCTCGTACCATTGGAAAGTCGATATAGTCGAAGATGGTGACCTGGCCAACAAGTAGAGCTGCTCTTCAATAGTGAAGTTGTTATTCATGAGATGTGTTTGCAACCAACCGTCGAAAGTCTCCATGTGTTTATTTTTAATCCAGGAGTCAGTCTGCTCTGGGTTCTTGAAGCGTACAAAATCCATGTGTTCCAGAAGATACGGAGCCACCAAGGTGGAATTTTGTAGAACGGTGTAGTGTGCTTGAGTGTAAGAATGCCCGTCCATATATATTATTGCTTTCTTTCCTAGCGTGCCTTTTCCACTCAGTCTCCCCTCATGTCGCGATTGAGGTACACCAATCGACTTAAGGTCAGGAATAAAGTCAACACAAAACTCAATGACCTCCTCTGTTCCATAGCCCTTGGATATGCTTCCTTCTGGCCTAGCACGATTATGAACATATTTCTTTAAAACTCCCATGAACCTCTCAAAGAGAAACATATTGTGTTTAAATACAGGACCGAGAATCTTAATCTCTTCGACTAGGTGAACTAGGAGGTGTGTCATAATATTGAAGAAGGACGGTGGGAACACCAACTCGGAGCTCACAAGACATTGGACAACATCAGCCTGTAACCTTTGTAGAATTTCTGGATTGATTACCTTCTGAGAAATTGTATTGAGGAATGCACATAGCTTCACAATGAGTACTCGAACATTTTCCGGTAGAAGCCCCCTCAATGCAACCGGAAGTAATTGTGTCATAATCACGTGGCAGTCATGAGACTTTAGGTTTTGGAATTTTTTCTGCCATATTTATTATTCCCTTTATATTCGACGAGAAGCCAGATGGAACCTTCATACTGCTCAGACATTAAAAAAAGATTTCCTTCTCTTCTTTCATAAGAGCGTAACTTGCAAGACCTTGATAATTCTCTGAATGCACTTCGTCTCGTTCGTGTATACGTTGATGGTCCTGCCTTCCTTCTGGTGTATCTTTTGACTTCCCATACACACCCAAGAAGTTTAGCAGGTTCACGCAAAGATTTTTTGTCATGTGCATCACGTCGATTGCAGAGTGAACCTCTAGGATTTTCCAATAGGGTAGCTCCCAAAATATAGATTTCTTTTTCCACATGGGTACGTGTTTGTCAGTGTCATTCGGAACAGATAGTCCGTCAGGACCCTTCCCAAAGATTACTTTTAAATCCTTTACCATCTCATATATATCAGCACTACTAGGGCGGGTAGGCTTCGTCCGGTGATTGCCTCACCTTTGAAATGTTTGCCTTTCTTTCTTAAGGGATGCTTGTTTGGAAGAAATCGACGATGCCCCAGGTACACATTCTTGTTACCTAAATGTATACTTTCAGTCTCACCTAAACAGTGCGTGCATGCATTGTATCCCTTGTTTGACTGTCATGAAATGTTACTAAGAGCAGGCCAATCAATGATGATTACAAACAGCAACGCTCGTAGGTCAAATTCCTTTTGTTCGTGCTCATCCCACACACGTATACCTTCTTCACGTCACAACTGTAAAAGTTCTTCAACCAATGGCCTCAGGTACACATCAATGTCGTTGCCAGGTTGCTTCGGGCCTTGGATGAGCACTGGCATCGTAATGAACTTCCGCTTCATGCACAGCCAAGGAGGAAGGTTATAGATACATAGAGTCACAGGCCAGGTGCTATGACTGGAGCTCTGCTCCCCAAAAGGATTAAAGCCATCTGTACTTAGACCAAACTTTAAGTTTCCTGCGTCACGTGCAAATTCCTTAAACTCTCTGTCAATTTTTCTCCACTGCGACCCATCAACGGGGTGTCTCGACATCTCGTCTTTCTTACGGTCTTCTTTGTGCCATCGCAACAACTTGGCATGTTCTTTGTTTTGGAACAAACGTTTCAACCGTGGTATTATAGGAGCATACCACATCACCTTGGCAGGAACTCTCTTCCTGGGGTGCGGCTCGCCCTCAACATCACCAGGGTCATCTCGCCTTATCTTATACCGCAATGCACCGCATACCGGGCATTCATTCAAATTCTCGTGCTTCTCACCGCGGTAGAGGATGCAGTCATTGATGCATGCATGTATCTTCTGAACCTCTAATCCAAGAGGGCAGACAATCTTCTTTGCTTCGTATGTACTGTGGGGCAATACGTTATCCCTTGGAAGCATTCTCTTTAATATGTCCAGCAACTTTTCAAATCCCTTGTCAGATAAACCATTCTCTGCCTTCCATTGCAGCAATTCTAGTATGGTACCCAGTTTTTTTGGCCATCTTCGCAATTTGGGTACAACAATTTTTTGTGATCCTCTAACATGCGCTCCAAATTCAACCTCTCGTTTTCACTTTCACAGTTTATCTGTGCATCAAGAATGGCCCGACCAAGATCATCATCGGGCTCATCAACAAAGGCCTCTTCTTCAGCTTCGTCTTCCCCATTGTAATACCACCGTGTTCAGAGAACATATGATAGTTGTCATCATCCTCTTCTTCTTCATTGTCTTCCATTATAACCCCTTTTTCTCCATGCTTGGTCCAACAATTATAGCCGGACATGAAACCGTGCTGCAACAGGTGGGAGTGCAGTAGTTTTGAGCAAGAGTAATTCTTCGTATTCCAACAGACACTACATGGACAACAAATAAAACCATTCCGCTTGTTTGCCTCAGCCACATCGAGAAAAATATGCAGACCAATCATGAATTCGGAACAACGTCGGTCACCGTTCATCCATTGTCGGCTCATCTGCATTATATAAATATATCAAAAACCAATACACTTCAATTATGAATTGAGAACTGACCAAATTAATTAATACAAGTTCATCACATTAAAACTAAAGTAGAGTAGTAACCAAATGTAATACATAGTTCTCATAAAACATACAATGAAACTAACATACAACTAGCTAAAGAATTTAAATCCAACAACAAATGCGATCAAAATCGCAACTAAGCTAATTATTGAACCAATAGCATAATGATACCAAGCCTCTTGATTAATGGCATATTTTCTAATCTTTTTAAGCTTCAAGCGCATTGCATCCATCTTGATCTCGTGATCATCGACGATGTCGGCAAGCTTGAACTCCAATTTCATCTTCTCTTCTAAGCATTGGAGACGAAGATCTTCACTTCTTTTCAATTTTGCTTTCAAATCATTGTTTTCTTTTTCAAAAAACTCGACAATAGGATCGGTTGGAATTTTTGGTTCAACTACCTCCTAGATAAAAATATATCTATGTCAAGTTGGTCGGCATAATTGTCATAAACACGAAATGAAACAAATATATAGTTATAACAAACAATCATACCACATCCGAATAATAGAGCGGACGAGAGCCGGTGTGGACAGATGTCAAAACCATGGCACTATATATAACAAACAATTATACAACTAAGAAAATTATACATGTAATAATTATGCATCTAAATCATACAAACTAAGCTTTTTTTAAAATAAAAGATAAAAACAAGAGGCTCACCGAGGTGGTGCCGGTGACGGGACAGCGCGGGCGATCGACGGCGGTGAGGACGGCACTAGAACCCACAAATCATACTTTAATTTGAGCTCAGATTGCATATAAAACAAATAAACTCCCTAACTTAGGCATTTCATCATACACCTAGCTAGCACTACAAAAATGAAATGAGCTAAGCTAGTATGGAAATGAGCTAAATGAGCAATGCCGGATGAAAGAATGAAGTTGCTAACCCTTGGATAGATGGGTGCCGCTAATCTTGACAAATCTTGTAGAAAAATGGGGATGAACTCAACCTTGGGAGAGAAAACATTGGAGAAAATGGAGATGAACTCGAGCTGAAAAATGGAGGGCTGCTCGGGGGTGGGGATGATATAGCTGGGAAAACATTAGTCCCGGGTCGTGATACGACCCGGGACTAAAGCCCCACCATTAGTCACGGGTCGTGATACGACCCGGGACTAAAGATGCTCGCGCGGGCCCCACCACTGCGGCTGCCTGCCGCGGATCTTTAGTCCCAGGTCGTAACACGGCCCGGGACTAATGGTCCCGCTCGACCCGGGACTAGGTTGGTACGGCGTCGCCTCCGTTTGAACCGGTACTAAAAATCCCATTAGTCCGGGGTCCGAAAGTTGCTGGGACTAATGTGCCGGACGGATGACCCTGTTTCTACTAGTGTTACTGAGTGAATTACGCTTCTACAAATGACAATGCAAGTCCATTTCATCATAAATTTTAGCATTGAACTTTTATTTCGTCATGCAAAAACAACGCTAATAAGAGATGTTTTTGGTGGTCAATTTTGCGGATCATATTTATAACACCTTAAATTGATATTGTTTCTTTCAATAAATCCAACGTGATCAGAGGTGATACAAATATTATCTACTTATAGTGAACGAAAAAAAACTCCACTTAGCTACTTCTAATTGCCACAGTGTAGCGGGTTTTTTTCGAATTGAAGGGCTCCCGGCCCCGATTTCATTTAAAATGAAACCAAAAAAGTTTTTTACAGCAAGTCTCCCATAACAAGAACCTTCCTCCACCTAGAGCAACTACGCCAAACAACCACTACTCAGTTCAACACCGTGCAAAGCTTGAAACCTAAACCAAACAAGTAGGGTAGCAAGTTTAGATTTAAAACCCCAAGATATATCTGGCACATCGCAACGACAGTGCCAGAGCAAAGTCAAAACTGAATCAAGTTGAAATATGAATGTCAACATCGACTTATATTAGTTTAACAATACATGGAATAAGATGTACGCATGCTTAGAAGATGATGTGCATTCATCGGACACTTTCCTACAGATTTCAGATGTACCGACCAGATGAAAATAGAAATGTATATATCCAAACCAACAAATCTGTTGGGCTATTCCTATACTAACCTACCAATTCGGTTGAGATACTCGTAGCATACAAACTGGAACACCCTTCCAAGTTCCAACCTGGCTACTCAACCCGATATGCTAGTTTTTTGTTTTTGTTTTGCGAACACCAGATATGCTAGGTTTATTCTCTTGACGCACCATCGGCGACCATCACCACCTAAAGACATATTATATAGTAGAGATTTTCTCTCTCTTGCTCGGTCAGTGTTGTTGCCTGATGGTAGAATTCGAATCGGCAAAGAACTCGATCGGTGCTGCTCCCTGATGGTGGAATTCAATTGGAGAAGAACTCTATCGGATCCTGGTTTCTTCTTCGATTCGGCCTAATACGTTGTCTCTGGGTGTGAGTGACTATCTATCTACTACAGCTCGTCCTCGTCCAATCCAATTGAACAAACGAGACAAAGTGCTAGTCTCCTTCCCGTGCAACCACGACTGCTTGCGGACCCTCGATTTCACTGCTCCCACCTCCGGCGACCTCCTCCTCCGACGGCGACAAACAGGCGTAAGGATTGTGTTTCCACGATCTGCAGTTGAAAGTTTCATTGCTGGAGTTGAAAGTCCTTCTGGATTGGGGATTTAAAAGCTAAACAAATCGATTAATTTGAAAGCTCGCATTTTTTCTATTTGGCGTCAAAAGGAATGGATACACTACTGGTCACAGAATCGGGTTGAAACTTGAAAGCCCGTATCTTTTATATCTCAGGTATTTCCCTGCGTGAGTTGAATTGAACAAGTGAAGTGGCCCCAAAGTACTATCTAAGGTGCTGCGCTATGGATCCTTTTTCAGACCATAATGTGAGTTCCATATCCTGTAAATGACATAGTGCTTTATTTACTTTTTGATTTCAACGTTTTTTACAGTAATTCAGCAGGAGTGGTTCTACGTTTTTTCATTATCGTCGTCCTCATGAACCAACAATAATTCAATTGATAGGCTAATATTACTATCTAGCACGTTTTTCCCCTTAATTTTGGGTTTTGCTAATTCTCATTCGAAGTTAGAGCTCATTGCACTGCAGGGAAGTTAGATTTGCATCCTGATACATGCGGCATATAAGTTGTACATGGGTTGGTACTGAGATTGTTTTTCAGTTACAAGTACAACTGAGTATTTTTCAGTTGTACTATTGTGGCACCTAGTTTTTTCTAGCTGAATCTTTTATATTCGATACTGAATTTTTTCGAGCTGCAGACCGGTTGCAGGTTGCAGCTACACTAAACAAAAATCGTTGATTACTGAATTTGTACCTTTTAGCTTTACTGGCAGTTTTAATCGGTTTGAACTATTCTTAGCTTTTACTGGCAGTTTTATCAGTTTGAATTTTTTTCTTAGCTTTACTTCTTTTTAGATCAAATTCTTAGCTTTATTTCCTATTACCAGCCTTTTTCATTGTTTAGGAAAGCCAAGTTGAAGAAGATCGGCTCAGTGAGCTCCCTGATGAAATTGTGCTCAACATCCTTGAACGTTTGTGTTTACGCATGGCCGTTCAAACCAGCACCCTCTCAAGGCGATGGAGGCACCTCCCATGTGTGCTTTCACGCCTAGACTTCAATGTTAACGAGTTCGTGCGATCCTCTGGTTATCGTACAGTGGATAAAGTGATGGCGTCATACTCTAAGGCAACAAGGAAGCTGCTGGAATCAACAAGGGTGTGTGCCATCAAGGATCTCCGTCTCAGCTTCTACCTTGCAGCCCCGTCTCATCTCCGCTCCATTGGACAGGCCGTTGGCATTGCTGTCGAGAGTGGGAATACAGAGTTTCTGGAGTTCGTTATATATCCAGAGGTTAGAAGTGAAGAATGTACCGAAGAGAACATGATGTTATTTGGACGGCGCCTTATGTCATTCTTAGATGACTGCCCCAATGCATTCAGATGGCTGAGGAGCCTCAGTTTGCGCTATATGCAGTTTGGTGACGCAGACATCCAAAACATCCTGAACGCGTGTGAGAAGCTGCAGGCCCTTTGCCTGTACTCGTGTGAACTGACCCAGTTCCGTTTTGTACTGAAGATAGATGCACCTAACTCCCAACTAGTGGCGCTCGAATTTATTCAGTGCTCCTTCTCACATGTTGAGCTGGTCTCTGTCCCACAGTTGTCTCGACTAGTTTACGATACTTGGTTCGGCCTTAATCCTCCAGTGCGTTTCGGCTATGTCCCTCGGCTTCAGAACATAAGGGTTGCCTCCGCTCTAATGCATTGGCAGGCTCCGTTCACAATGAGTGAGTGGCTGTCTAACACCACAAGCCTATCAAATCTTTATCTAGATTTTCACGATGAAATGGTATGCTGCGCATGCTCTATTGTATACACAATATCCTTGATTTGTTCATTGGGAGGTACTTGCTTACCGGTTCATAATCTTGTGGCTTTTCTTTTCTTTTCTTCTGATGCAGGTTTGGTTACAGCCCGAATATCCAAAAAGGCTTAGTGCTCTATTCAGTAATTTGAAATCTGTACATCTGTACAATATTTTTCCTGAATGTGACCTCAAGTGGACTTTATTGTTTCTTGAAGCTGCACCTTCCCTCAATAGCTTGTATGTCAAGGTATGTATGGTTTTCCGTCTTGTGATCCTCCTTTTACCCACCAATAGTTCTAGAGTGTCAGTTAAGGACTTTATTAGCAAACCTCGCATTAATACAAAGAAGTGGATATTTGAGTAATATTTTAGGGCTTGTTACAGCTTCACAAACACGAAAACAAACCTAACTTATGATGGCTCGACAGTAATTGTAGATACATACTATCATGGAAATCATATTGCTACCTCTGTTCCAAATAGATGGTGTCCTGGAAACAGTGCAGTCAAACTTCTAAATCTTTAACTGTTTGATATATAAAATCATTTCAGAGATTGGTCAAACGAAAATAGTATCGTTAAATTGATGAATTTTTCCCATACTAACTAATTTTGTAAGAAAACATACCGACATATTTATATAACAAAGTCATTGTATATTTTTCATATTGGAGACTCTACGCCTGAAATGTATTCTTTTTTAAGAACAGATCGCATACCTTTTCCTCTTGATGAGCCAATGTCCTATTACGAGACCGTTTCTTACATGTTTGTGCCGCACTTGTATGCATGACTAATTTTTGCCTACATCTCTTTCAGATATCAAGGCATGTATGTGCACGGTACAAGCTTGCATGTGCTGCTAATGCTGACAAGACCAATATGTTGTGTGAAACATCAGACTTCAAGCATTACAATTTGCATTTACTGGACATTAAAGGTTTTGAGATGGATGAGAAGTTGATAAGTTACATGAAGCTTGTCATGGAACGAGCTTGGGCTTTGAGGAAAATTTACCTTCATGGTAAGGAGCGATGTGAAAGCTGTGATCTTCTCGAAAAGCATACTTCATCTCTGACGTCTCCAGTAAACGACGAAGATAATAATAACGTAATAAGGAAGCTGCTCATGCGTCGATTGCCATCATCATCCATTGAAATTATCACAGAATTACATGGTCCATAATCTAATTCTATAGGATGAGGAGGTTGATCTTCGAGGACCATGTAGTGGAACAGGCGGACAAGTTTTGCCGACATGTCTCTACAATCCCGCGATCCCCAATGCAACTGGAATGTGCTGAGTGAAGATCTTGCTGCTTCATGGTCTGATGACCGTCTGCCAAGATTCCCGGAGTAGAAGAAAATTGTTGGCCCATGCATTTGGACGACTCCAAATGCAAATCTAGGGCAGCCATCATCTCCCCAAACTCTGATGCTTAGATCAAAGGCAGGTTTCTGATTGTGGAACTGGACTGCGCTCCAATGACCTAAACAGATCGAAGCTCTGAACCATCATCGAGGAGTCCAAGCACCTTCTAAAACACATGCCGAAGGTTGTCATCGTCCACTCTAGGAGTGGCAGAAATGAATTTCATTTTGCAAATCAAACGACAGAGTTAAAGATAGGGATTGACATAACATACAATATGCATTTGTTGAAATTCCAAATGAAATGACATGTCCAATAACATGACAGCCAAACAGGTTGGGTATGAAATTACAAACGAATCTCATGATTCTTCGACTTGAAATGAATCAAATGATGGCTATCAAATGACCTCTAAGAGAGATTGCAACGGTTTTGTTGATGCTCTGGCCAAGGTGGCAGACTCCTCAACGGAGCGGGTCTTGCATACGACCCCCCCCGATCTATTAGAGAGTTGTTTATGACAAAAACTCTGGTGTGTCCACAAATATATAAAACTCTCACTTTTCTCAGAAAAATATATTATATTATATAGTATTGTTTGTTCTATGTGGCTCCACCATAATTTTGAAACAAGTGATACCAGGTGAGGTAATTCCAAGTTTATTAATCTATTCTATTTTAACTTTCATTGATATTAATGCTTTGGTTGACGAAAATAAAATTTTCCGCTTTGTAGTTGTTTTTTAGAAGCATACATTAGTGTTTTTCGCTCATGGCTGCACAATCTGCATCCACACAGTAGCACATCAAGTCTAATATCTTTGTTGAGCTAGGCTAAGTCTCTTCTTTATGGAATTCTGCCGATTTTGAAGAGAGAATTATTCAAATGTTTGAGGTGACAATACAAATATGCTGGTGGTCAGGTAAAATTTAGAGTGAATTCCACTTTACCCTCTAGTTGTGCATTTGTGACAACGATTACCCCATTTAGTGTAACAAAATCATAAATGCAACCTATATAGAATCTTGAACACGGTTCTGCGCCATTTTGACATTTTGCATGTTTTGCTAGAATAGACCAGCATCTTAGAACTTTGTGATGCGTCAAAATTTGTAAAGATCAGAGGGCGGCATCGACAATAATGTTCGGATTTCTCTTCACCATTTATTCAATTTGTCATCGTTTTACTGCTTTTTTCAGCCTCAATCAACATCTCACACCTTGCTCAACGGAAATGCATCAGAAAAAGAGTGTCCAAAGTTTTGTAAAACGGGTGATCTAGACGATTTTTCGCTAGACGGGGTAATTAATGTCACAAATGTATAACTACATGGTAAAAAGTGAAATTCACTCTAAAATTTATTTTGAATGCAGAATTGACATCTTATAAATAACAATGAGTTACAACGAATATTTTTCATCAAAAATCTGTTCACACATGACACCGAGGTGGACCTTTCCTTTATTCTTAGTCTTGCGCACCCAAGGGGTTGATGAAGTATGATCGTCTCCTTACGAAAAACATTCTATAACATGGAAATTTGTATCGCTTCCTTGTCGCTCTTATTTCCTCGTGGGGAGGAAGCATACTAGCAACATTGGTCCACCGAAGGCTCTAGCCTAGATGGCTTCCTTGCGATGTTTTTTCCTGTGGAACTGAGACATTTGGGAAGGGGATATTATCAAGGTTTATTTTTTCCTTTGAAAAGGGAAGCCTCTGCATCGGTTGATGCATATATCAATTTATTTCATTGTTGAAGTTTAGTTCACAAAATCTTATGAATCACGGAATTTTTTAAAATAAAGTTGTATGGTGGTGGAGGAAAATAATACAACTATTGTGCTAATTCCAAAAAACTAAAAGCGGTGGATCTTAAAGGTTTTTATCCTATCAACTTTTGTAATGTTATTTATAAGGCAGTACCCAAATAGCTGGTTAACCATCTCCGACCTATCTTCGATGGTATGATTTTTTCCCTACTAAATTCACTTTTATCCCAGGAAGATTGATTACATACAATGTTTTCATAGTTTTTAAATGTTTTTATGCCAAGCAACTCAAAAGGATTAATGTGTTGATGTTTGTGCGTACAAGCTGGAAAAGGCTTATGACAAGGTGAGTTGGTTTTTTTCTTTCTCAAAAGGCATGCTGGTGACTTTAGGATTCTCTACTTTCTAAATTAAGTGGATCATGGCTTGTCTTACGCCCACTCAAATATACAACATGTTTAACGGGCTATAATTAGTGTCTTTTTCTCCAACTCGATGGCATTCTGAAAGTGACCCTCTCTCGATATATATTGTTGCATATACGTAATGCTTTGTCTATGTGATTTCATAAGTTGCTGACGTCAGTGGCGAAGCTGCAGAAAAGAGTCATTGGGGTTCACCCAGCTGTGTGCATAGTGTTTCTGCAGTGCTACACACAAATTTAACACTGATTTTACAAGATTTATTGGGTTCATGTGAACCCAACGCTTGTGTGCCAGCTCCGCCACTGGCTGACGTGCTCTCGGAGTGTCGCGACTTTTGTTCATGGGTAATAGATTATTTGTTTAGAGATTCTTTGGATTCTTGGTGGTTCATGATGTGCTAAGTGGACCGACCAACTTTTAAGACCCTCAAAGTGTACCATTCTATTTGGGAAAATGGTTGTACGATTGGAAACAAGGTTATGGTCATGGTGGCCCTCCAAATTGTTGCAACTAGTTTTGATGGTAAATATTTAGGGTTGCATATTTCTATGGGCTTATGAAGTCTCATAGTGTACGATGAATAGCCATGAAGATATCAAAGAAACATATGGTACAAAAACAAATTTATGTGTGAAATACATCATGATTGTTACCAAAGACATGAGTACATAATTTCTATTACGCTACTCCGGTACTCCGTAACGTTTAGCATATTGTGTGGTTAAATGTGTATATGCATAATTGGTAACTCATTGTACAAGGATATTTCAAAAGCAATTATAGGACATCAACATGTCGTTTATTCCTACAAACATGTATCAAGCACAAAGTTTGATCATGTAATAATATCAGATCTTGTTTCACATTAATTCCGATGCATTTACGATCAACGTTGGATGATGTGTTCGGACAAAGAAAGCGTACAGGGACGAATTTTTAGGTGTGAAATCCCACATGGATGGAATGAAGATTTCTCCACCATCATATTTCTTTAAGTTACTATAAGTGGGTAACTAGCACAATTTTGATAGTGTCGTTCAATCGACTTCTTCTTCCAGGGAAGTCATGTGGGTTGGATAAAACTGGATAGTCGCGGACGTTGGAACCTAGTTTGATTGAGTGCGGGAGGTAGAACCCGCATATCGCTAGTTCGCACTTGGACGCCTCTGCATGCTGGCCCTCATGCGTCGTCGACCGCGTTGTTCATTATCTACCCTAAAGACATAACATTTGTTGTATACTTAACTCATTTTTAGAACTGTATCTTATGAAGTATTTTTTTCGAAATCGTTAGAAAAAAAGCGTTGTGCCAAGCTTAGTTTTCGGTGATAGCTGGACATGTGGCTCCCAAGGACTAACCTATATAGGACATGCGGCATGATTGGAGCATATTGGTGGGAAGAGTATTGTGAGAATTTCTAGATTTTACGGGTGAGTAACAGGTAAGTTTTGTGTTAGTTTCTAAAAATCAAATTTCAACCTGAAATACATTTTGAACCGTCTGTCTGGATCACCGTTGTTTTCATTGGGTCGATATCTAGGAATTTAGATCCACTTGATATGCTTGACGTAAAGTGTACTCCCTCCGTACTAAAATATTTAAAATTGATTTTTCTAAATACGGGCGTACTTACACTAATCTATGTCAAAGTAGTTTGGGATGGAGGGAGTACTTTGTTGTATCCGTGTACTTCAAGCATTGTGGTATCCATGTACTTTGAAAAAAAAAATGTATTTTTTTTAGGGGTTCCATACTTAATGCAGTAGGCTCTTTTAGTCTTTTTTTTTGAGTCTCAGTAGGCTCTTTTAGTCGTGCCCACGTACTGGTCTGACTTGCGAGGCCTGCCAGGGAATTATTTTGCAGGCCTGCGAGCTTTCGTCAACTAGGCTGGGCCGAGCCGTCTCCAAAGTCGTCAGCTTCGCTCCGACTATAGCTGGCCAAACGGGCCGGGCCAATCGGGCCGGCCCGAGGCACGCCTTTTTCAGCACGGCCCAGGCACGACCCGGCCCGCGACCAACCGTGCCGTGCCGGCACGTGGCCCGTGCGTGCTCGTGCCCATCTTCGTTCTGGGGCACGTGGGCCGGCCCGGCACGGCACGCCAGATGCGTTCGGCACGCCAGGCACGCGCAGGGCCCGCGAAGGGCACGCACATAACACGCAGCGCAGCGCAGGGCACGCACAACTCCTCCTCCTTCTTCCGCTCGCCGCCGCCTGCTCCTCCTCCTTCCTCCAGCGCTCGCCGCCGCCTCCTCCTCCCTCCCGCTCGCCGCCGCCTCCTGCTTCCTCCAGGGCCACCTCTCCAGTCTCGCTTCGCGGCCCCGCGCCCGACCCTCGCCGCCGCGCGACCCACGGGCAACCCGTCTTCACCGTCTCCGACCACGCCACCGGCATCCGCTCCCTCGGCCTCCTCTGGCTCTGGCGCGAAACGGCGGAAGGACGCCGACCGTGGGCCGACCGTGCCGTGCCGGGCCGTCGTGCCCGTCGCGTGCCGGCGTGCTCGTGCCCGAGGTCGGGACGAAGCCCGTGTGCCGGCACGGCACGGCACGAATACAACCGTGCCGCTCGCGTGCCGTGCCGTTCGCGGGCCGTGCCGAGCTGGGCACGCGACGTGCCGTGCCGTGCCGCCCGTTTGGCCAGCTATAGCTCCGACACGACACGAGACAGGTCCAGTCCAGGTGGTATGCAAAAACGCTACGCCTATGCTCCCTCCTCCACACGGATCCCCTAAACCCGCCGCGCCGCCGCCGCCGCCGCCGAAACCCTCCTCCTCCCATGTCCCGCCGCCCTGCTCGCCACCTCCTCCCGTTGCTCCACCGCCGCCACCTCCACCGCTCCGTCCATCTCCCCTCCACATCCGTCCCCATTCCTCCCGACGCGATCCCCTCCACCTCCATCCCATCCTCCCCGTCCCCGGCGCCCCTCCACCCCGCGCCCCGGCCGCCGTCCTACTCGCCCACCTCCCCGCCGCTCCCACCTTTCACGGCCTCCTACCTCCGCGCCGCCGTCTCCTCCCTCGCCACCTCCCTCCTCGCCCTGCCCGACCCGGATCCCGACCCCGCGCCCGCGCTCCACGCCCACTCATTCCCCACCCTCCTCGCCGTCTCCCCGCTCGCCTCCGTCGAGCTCCTCTCCCGCCTCCGCCACAAGCCGCTCCTCGGCCTCGCGGTCTTCTCATTCCGCCGCACGCTGTCGCCGCCGCCCACGGTCCCCGAGTTCGTCCTCGCCATGTCGCTCGCCAGCCGCGCCCGCGACCCCGCCGCGGCCGCCAGCATCTTCATCGACGCCTCCACCGCCCACTGCCCCGACCTGGCGCTCTACAACGCGCTCATGTCCGCCTACATGCACGCTGGCCTTGTGAACCAGTGCCTCGAGGCCTTCAAGGCGCTGCAGCGTGATCCGCGGTGTGGGCCGCCCAATGCGGACTCCTACAACATACTCATCGCCCTCTATGGCCGCTCCCTCCTCGTTGACCACATGGAGGCCACGCTCCACTCCCTGGATGCCTCCGGACTATTCCGCACGGTTGGCACATACAATGCGATCATCTCCGGTTACCTCACTGCGTGGATGTGGGACAGAATGGAGGCTGTTTTCCATGAAATGATGTCAGGCCAAGTCAATCCGGATACCACTACGCATTTGCTCATGCTAAGAGGTTGCGCACATGCTGGCAAGATTTACAAGATGGAACAGGCTTATCAGCGTGCTCGCGAGCATGCTGGCAAGGTAGATGTGGTGCATATACGTGCAATGCTATGTGCGTACTGCAAGTTTGAACATGTAGATAGGATTCAAAAGATCGAGGAGCTGCTTCGGAAGTTGCGTCCTCAGGATTACAAGCCCTGGCTCGATGTGCTGTTAATTAGGGTGTATGCCGCGGAGGGGTTGGTTGAGGGGATGGAAACAAGGATCGCTGAAGCATTAGAACGCAATACCACCGTCATCACTAGCCATGTGATGCGGTGCATCACAACCAGCTATTTCCAGTGTGATTCCATCGATAGACTTGCACATTTTGTCCGGCAGGCTCAGGAGGCTGGATGGAAGCTATGCCGGAGTTTGTACCACTGCAAGATGGTGATGTATGGAAAGCAACAGCGGCTGGCAGAGATGCACGGGGTGTTGGATGAGATGGAGCAGTTTAGGTTTGACCGGACAAAGAAGACCTTTTGGATCATGCACAAAGCATATATGAGTTGCGGAATGAAAGCTGAGGCTGATACAATACTTGGAATGATGTGGAAGTACGGTTTTGGATCCCCTAGCGGTGCATTTTTTCAATAACATGTAAGTAGACACTCTATTTCTGTTGTGCTGATTGCTATTCATAAAGTTGTCTTCTTTTTGCATGAATTGGCGTGTTTTCACTGCAGACTTAAACATGTAAGCTTAGATTTAGATAACTTGGACAACAGGAGACAAAGACACGTATAGAATTTGAACTATGGTATTAGTGAGATAGTTGTGTAGTAGAAGCAATGAGCCTCTTTTTCACTAGTCAGAAGCACTGCATTCATCAATTTAATATGTGATGATCAGGACGTAAAGCATGTTGTCCTAGGGCTGGTGTTCTCTCTCAGCTAGCTATGGTAGCTGGACACACACGAATGGAGTGAAGCTTTTGATTTGCTTGTATTTCTGCTTAGCATACAACGATGGAGTACATGGCCTATTTATAGGACTTCATACCGACCTAGCTAGGAACAGCTCCTACCTTCTAGTGCCTTCTACCAGATTATAACTCACATGTATTCTAGAGACTTCTTCTACATGGCAGATATTTCTAGAGCTTACTACTAGCTACTAAGCTACAGCAATACTAGCTACTATGGTAGAACTTTCTAGTGTTGTGTAGAGGGTGACGCACAGGATTACTCCAACAATCTCCCCCTAATACTGATGCGTTCACTTGTTAAGCCTAGCGGCCACGGACTCGACCTGCCGCACACACGCCGGTCGCCACCGCCACACACACAACCTGGCGCTCACATACGCCGCAGCTTCTCTTTTCGACGCACTGACGCCTTTCTTGCACCCGAGCTCAACCTCGTGGTGCTTCAACGGAGTTACAGGGGTTGGGGATATATAGCCGTGGCTCGCACATACGTCGCCACGGCCGTGACCACGACGCGCACTCACGCGTCAACGTACCCACTACGCCACGATCGGCACACCCTCAGCTCACGCACATGCCGCGCACTGACGCAGGCAACGCGGCCGTCTCGAGCAGCTCGATCTGGTCCTCCCCCTAACTCGTTCGTCGCCACGCACCACACGCCCCTGCTCGTGACCATGACCGCGTGCTGACGCGATCAACACGGCCGGCCCTGCGTGCCCAGGACGCGGTCTTCTTCCTCGGCGACACACGCCGAGCTTCTTCTCCGCCAGTGACACACGGAACAACCGGAACGCACACTCACGCCGGTCGCCACCGTGCTCACGCTGGTCGCCGCTTCCATGGCCGTCGCATGGCGCCGCTACGGCCTCCGTGGCCGCGCAACACCTCCACGCCGCCGCCATGCCGCGCACCACAGCCCCTGCGCCCCAACACAGGACCTCCGCGGCCTTCTCGCCGCGCCGCCGTGGCCGCTGCGCCACCACGCAGCGCCTCCGCAGCCTCCGTCCACCACGGCCCCGAACCTTGTCTCTCTGATACCAATTGTTGTCCTAGGGCTGGTGTTCTCTCTCAGCTAGCTATGGTAGCTGGACACACACGAATGGAGTGAAGCTTTTGATTTGCTTGTATTTCTGCTTAGCATACAACGATGGAGTACATGGCCTATTTATAGGACTTCATACCGACCTAGCTAGGAACAGCTCCTACCTTCTAGTGCCTTCTACCAGATTATAACTCACATGTATTCTAGAGACTTCTTCTACCTACTAGCTTAGCTGCTAAGTCACAGCAGTGAATATGGCAGATATTTCTAGAGCTTACTACTAGCTACTAAGCTACAGCAATACTAGCTACTATGGTAGAACTTTCTAGTGTTGTGTAGAGGGTGACGCACAAGATTACTCCAACAAAGCATGGTATAATAAATGTTCTTTTATCCTCAACCATCTGAGGTTATTCTAGCAATTTTTGATGGAGCATATGCATGTTCTCAGCTGCTCAGGGATAACAGGGGAAAAACACGCCTTCATCTTTGAACCATGAATTATGGTTATTTGTGTCTAAGGCAGTTGGTATCACAATACAACCAGACTTTTACTCTGAACAAAACGATGCATGAATCGTCGATTTACATGCTTGTTATACAATATCTCATCTCCCATGTTTACATGTATACTGTGTACTGTTACAACATAACTGGCTGGAGTTAGATTTCAGTGTTTAGAGATGTCTTTTGTTGCACTGATATATCCTTATACTTCAACAAGTGCATATATATGCATGAGCTTTTCTTTGTTAATTTGTCCACAGTTTTAACGTTTCTGTATTTACAACTTTTGTAGGAAATAGTTTGTTATATGTAGTTGACTGTTGATCCATGATGATGCTTTACTGTTTTTAGTTTTAGTTCTTTGTTGTGGCATATTTGTGCTTCTAGTTTTAGGAATTCTTGATGTTGCGCAAACTTGTTGCATATAGCTTACACAACATTTGGCTTACAATGGCACCGCTGAGAAAGTCTGTGTCGACTGAATGCACAAAGCAATACGCTAATGGGGTGTTCGGTTTCAGAAACTAGAGGGTGTTGGATCGTCTGGTCTTAGCTCCAAACCTAACCCAAATGGAATGGTTGGCCCATCGCTGCACTCAACTCTGATAAGGTCATTCCTCCGAAATTCATCAGATAATTCCATGATGGACCAACCCATCCTAGGGTGAGTACTTCCTCAAACAAAACACCCTATAATGCTCCATATGGATCATTAACTGCAAGTGTTTACCAAGCCATATAAAATGTCATAACAAGACCTATTAATATAATTCCATGATGGACCGATCCATCCTAGGGTGAGTACTGCCTCAAACCACACCCTATAATACTCCTTTTGAATCATTACCTGCAATTATCGTCAAACCATATCAAATGCCATAACAAGACCTAGTTATGTTCACTAAAGAGCAGATAGCATTGCCATCATTAATGGATATATAAATTCAAATTAGTACTTGTGCGCTTTCCTTCTCTTGTTTTCAAAAGGAATGGACACATCAGGATGTTTTTGCATTCTTGGAAGCTATCATCACTGAGCGTGAAAATTGACTTGGAAATATGTTGCATCCTTATGCAGCTTACGTTCCTTTTTTGTTTAATTCTGCAGTACCTAAAAAACATTCACGTCAAGGTGGCCAATGTTGTTTGCACCTTTTTTATTCAAGCACCACCTTTTTATGCATACTTTTGGTCATTTCCCTGTTATTGCACCTGTGATTGACTTTAATCCCATTCAGTTCCCAAATTGACATAATATAAACGCATGCTTCCATGTTTTGTATGCATGAACACAGAGGCTTTCCTCAAGAAAGCACTTTAGATGAAAGCTTGGTTATTTTTTCAGAATGGAAAAAGCTTGAGTAATTGGTGTACGGTCGCACTCAATTTTAAGCTCTATTTTGGTGTTCACTAGGGGAAACAGAAATGATGTATCTGGTGCAACAAGTAGAAGAGGACAGACCCAGTGCTAGAAGCTCCCACGCTAGGTGGGCTAGGTGGGGTCTGGGGAAGGATTATACGAGTCAAGCCTTACCCCTGCAAAGTGCAATGCAGAGAGGCTGAGTCGAACACATGACCTCTTGGCACAAGTGGGGAGTACTTCACCACTGCGCCAGGCCTGTCCTTCAACAAGTAGAAGAGCAAAAAGAAAAGACTAATCACAAATGTCACCGTACACTGAAAATTTGCCTACTCCCTCTGATCCCAATTAAGTGGCGCTAGTTGTACTGTTGAAATGTACGTGTTCAGTTCATTTCTCTCGACAATCATTCCGGATCGGAGGGTTTATTTGTTTTTAATCTCCAAAGGGTTTTATTTTCTGGAGTTAACTTGGTGTTAAAATGGAGGTTTTGCATCTGTATTCATGATATGTGTTGTGTGCATGCTTTTTTAGCACTGGATTTGCATAATTCTTAGTGTATACACTACTTTAGCTCAAATAGGCCAACATTACCTCCTTTGCGGATAGAAATATGTTTATTAAGATAGATATTTAGTATTGTTTGTTAACCTAACACTGCTATGTAAGGATTTCTATGAAATGTGACAAGGCTGCTTGTAAGCATGTGTATCAGTACTTACATATTACCAACTGTGTTTTACGGGTACCCCTTGCTGGTCAGGTTAAAATCTAAGCACTTGAACAACTGGTTTGTAACAGAGTACTCCTAAGTCTGAACTAAAATGCATTCTCTGCATGGAGTGAACTTGTTGTGATGTCAGTAGTGAGTACCTTCTGAGTGGAGGCATGAACTGCATGTAACGAAGTTAGTTTTGCATTTGATATTGAAGTTTGTATATTACAGTTAACCTAGTATAAGGGTCTGACCAATCATATATTTGCAGGATTTATTTGCTCCACTTGTTGGGGAATATTTTCAAAATTTTGCTTTCTGACAAGGTATCTGAATGCAACTCGAGTCTGTTAACATCATATGCTGTTCAAAAAAGTAAAAGTACTCCGCGTGGAAGCCAAGAGCTCTGAAGTATCCTGAAACAACTAAAGAAGACATGGGGCGTTCATCCAATGGAGTTTAGCACCTTAAAGACAGCTGAGGTTAGTCTAAACGTGGTCTTTGGATACATGGAAGCTGCTACTTTCCTTGCCCATCTTTGTTCTGCATATGGCGGTTAAAAATGGGGATTGGAAGCATTACCATCGTTGGTGCTTATTAAGAAAATACATCATGGTTGCACGACATGATGGAGCCAAAGAGAAAATCAAACACGAGGTTTGCTGTGCCATCCCTAGTTGGTGAAAAGCTCATCCTTGATGATACAATCCGAGGTGCCTGCTTGTTTTGTATTGCATTTCCAGCTTTATCAAATTGGTGGCTCTTCTGGGAAATTCATGGTCAGAAGGTTCTCTGGTTTCACTTGCTTGTATACTTATGTTATACGAGCTCTTCTGAATAACTCAGGGATGGAAAGCTCGTTTTGCAGTAAACTTTGATGGTTGACTGTGCACTCTGAGGACACTGCTTTGTAATCGCTACAGCAGTGGCAGGTAACCTCACAATTTTGGAGCGCTCAGTTAATAGCTTGCAGAGCAGTAATGAACAAGAAATCATGTTGATGTTCTAGCTCTGGCAGCAGGCCGAGTTGGCTATAATGCATATAAACGACCGGGCCATGCCTGTCATGTTTAAAGGAGCAGAATGTGCAGGGGATACAACTACAGATCTGCATATACTTTTGTTCAGAGCATGGTTGCGGTGCCAAGGCACTTGTATGTAACTTCATTTTCAGGCCAGAAGGCAGGCCCTACATGTTTCGTTTTCCCACTAATTAACAGATGCACCAATTTTTGACATGCGTGCGATGATTCTTTCTTGCAACCATACAAGTTGTACTCAGCAGAAAATATACCTGTCAACCTCGTCATATTGTTGTCATGTCATGTAGTAGTAGTCTGTTTCATTATATCATGCATCTCTGATGTACCACCTTTCGCATCTGCAAATAATTGTAAGATGTTCTCTCAACTTCTCAAGTATTGCTTTCAGGTTGGAATCCAAAATGATGTGATTCGTTTGGCTTCTGCAAATCTTGCTACTGTGACCTGGAAAGCATCAGTGAGATACGATCTTGTCCTCTTTTACTTGGAACATTCTCTTGTGTTTCATGTAAGCAGCTCCATGTTTCTCGTGTTAACTCTCATGTCAGGAAATAATAGCCGGCACGCCGGAAAAGCTGAATGGAAATCTATTTTCTCCGATGGATCTGATCTAGTTAAAAACAATTGAGTAGTTCTTTGTCGAAGCTGGACTAGCAGTTCCATTAGGGTTCAATGAACTCCTCAAGTGTCTGCAACTAATGCAGACAGTTTACCTTGATAGATTATAGCACAAGTTGGTACTTTTGCAGCGTGACCCTCGAGCTGTGCGTGAACCCTCTTGTCATTAAGCTAAACGCTACGGATCAGCGTCTACGAGCTGTGCTCTCGACTGATAAGGTCAACGAACGCTCTTGATGATGATGATGAGCATATTCCTCTCCCGCTGTCCAGCAACGGACTGAATCTGGCCACCACGGTTTACGATCCATGGTTGTCCATAACTATCAGTACCATTCCCCGTCTAATCGTGGAACATCACAGCTCACATCTTTCGAAAAGATCGCAGGATGTGAGAGCACCGAGCAATCATCATCCTCACTAGTGGAGTTATATTATTGGGAGGGAGGGGCAGGAAGGAACGCAAACACGCCAGCCTTGCCCTTGATTCTCTTCTACTAGTAATAGCTTAATTAGGCCGCGAACCTGGACTGCCGTCCGAAACTGGAATGCTGCTTCATTGGCATCTATGCATTCTCCTTGCGAGACGATAAGCGCAATTCCGGGGGTTCAGGAATCAGGACTAGCTTGTCGTCGTCGTCGTCTTTGTCGTAGTGGCGATTGAAGGAAAGGAAGAGTTTGTGGATTGCCAATGTGTACCGCCATCTTTTGGTACTCTCTGGTTAAAAGATTATTTTGTTTTATTAGGATTTGAAGAAGTGTAGTTTCTGGAAACGTCTTGGTGTCGACTACTCGGCTGGTAGATACGGTGCCATCTGCACTGATCTGTTTGGTAGAAAGAACATCACATACTTTGATAACATTGCAATTTGTTGAGCCAAACCGGGCTTGCTTGAATAGATGACATCCGCATGGGATGTCGTGCTGTTAGGGGTGGGAATGGATCCAATAGTACCCGTATGTATGTCACGGCGTGTCCGGCACTATGACCGGCGGAGCGCACGTACTTGTAGCCAGAAAAACGCCGAGCAGAAAGAAAGAAATGACCGGAGCCCAAACGTGAAGGGGCAGAGATACTCTACTGTCTCCGTGACGCTGCATTATGTTATTTATGTAGCACGGTGGACGATTCGCATGCGCGAAGATAAGCGTTTCTCCGTTATGTAGCATCAGGGAGCAAGTGGGATCGTTGGCGGGAGACCCGCACCCACCCCACATGTGCAGCTTAAATGGGACACCCACTTAAGCTCACATAATATTATGTGGGATATGTGGGCTTCGTGGGATGCCCACAAAATACTCCAGATTTATCGTGATGTTGTAGCTGGAGGCGACGCTGCTTGTTAGGATATACTGTATCTGTACTGTAGCGCGTGTATACTGTAGCTGTACCAGGTCAAACACCACTCACCCACGTCTAGCAGTTAGAGAGATAGGTAGAGGAGAACATGGGCATCACACGATGACCATCGGTCAGGGCAAAAGCTGTATATAAACACTACCCCAGACTGAATACAAGTGTGTTGAATCCTCTCCCCCGTTCTACTTCCACCTGCACCCTTAATGTAGCACCGTGTTAGCTAGCCTAGTTGCTGGAGTTGATGAGTACCACGCGCGCGCGCCGCAACGGGACGAGACACGGATCCGTTCTCGGCCAACTTGGTTGGGCGTGGTTGTGGTGTGGGGGTGGGGGCGTACGCACTTACTACTTTCCACCACTCCCCTGCGTGGACGGCCAGTCTTTAAATCAGGCCGCCGTGCCGTGGTACCTATCCATCCGTTCCTCCACCCCTCGTGGCGACCCGGTGTTTTGTCATGACGCTAGGCCCAGGCCCAGCCGCGTCGCCCCGCTCTTGCCGTCGGTTGCCGCCGAGCTAATTGATCACGCACGCGCCGACTGGATGAAAATGAAAGCCGTACCACGGAACGGGATGGAAAACTCCGCCTCTGTTGCTTGCTCACTCACACACACTACAGCTAGCACATGCGACAGTCCTTGGGACCGGGGTGGGGGTCCGTCGTCCTCCTCCGGACAATGGACCCGATTAACCCTTCCTTACCCCCACACGCATCGTCCTGGTTCATCCCGTAATTAAGAGAAGAAAAGGTCTTGTTACATTACAAATAAGATCGCCGTACACCACCGCAACTACTCTATAAAAATCAAGGAGCTTGCCCCGATTTGTCGCGACACGACGCACGCGGCCTAAACGTCCCCGTCGCCGCGCGCCACCTAATTTTGCTCGGCTGCTACGCGCCAAATTAAGCGATTAGCGACGACTAATCAACCAACCGCTAATTAAATATGCTGCCACTGTAGGAGGGCCACTTGTGTTACCCACATCATTTTTGGGTTACTTATTTGTGTGTGGATCTGGCCGTGAAAAATGAGGTTTGGAGGCACGTTGTGCATCTCGATTGTCCACAAAGTGTTAGGCAGACTCAATCCGCATGAATCTGAGATTCTAAGCATACACGTATGGTGTACATTCATGTTTCATGTACAACCTCCGATCCATATTAATGGGCTCAACTTTATCTAGATACGGATGTATCTAGTTAAGTGTTTAGACTAGATGTATCCGTACCTAGACAATGTTGAGCCCATTAATATGGATCGGAGGGAGTACTATTATCTACGTGCCGAACTTATCTCATACCATCTCTACTGCTAGTGACGCAATACGGCGTGGGGGCCATGCGGCGGCTGAGGTTGTGGTGAAGGTTAAAAGCGCATGTACATCGACCACAACCTAGAACAATCTTGTATGGGTTTGCACCTGAGATTGCACTAGCCGCATTCTAAACATGTACATACCTAGAACAATCTTTACTCGTATATGATGTCGCAACGGAAAAATCACAACACTCAAGTTGTACGAAACTTTGAGATTAACCTCCTCATCAAAAAATATTTCAGACGGTCAACCGAGTGCGATAAATTTGATAAATTTTGTCTGAAAAGTTCTAAACATCGGTTTAAAATTGAGAAGTTACAGTCCACGAAACTCAAAACCGAGTACGGAAATGGATTCTTGACACGGCTTCAATCAGCCCGTTGGGAAACCCCAAGAGAAAGGTTTGATACAGCGTAGCAGAAGTTTTCCCTTGATACAAAACCAAGGTTATTGAACCAGTATGACTTGGAGAAGGCTTCAGCTTGGTGTCCCCGGCGCCAGAAAAGTGCTAGCATGTGACGGAAGATTTGGACCTGCACACAACACAAACAAATCAGTTTACCTCAACGAAATAATAAGGTTGTCAATCTCCCCGGCTTGCTGAACACAAAGAATTAAACGTATGTTTGTAAAATAATATGAGAGCAAAAATGACCAGCGAGCAAATGACTAGGAAAAGTTATGAAAACGGTTGTAAACAATATAGCAAATTGGACCTGTCCCCCCTCCCCCACTAGGGGGTCCCCTGGTGCTCTCCTTTTTGGTTCGTTCGCAAAAATAAATCCCGTAAATTTTCAGATCTTTTGGAGAATATTTCCTGACTAGGATTTGTGAAACAAAAAGACAGCAGAAAACGGAAACTTGCGCTGGCCATCTTGTTAATAGGTTAGTTCCATAAAACGTACCAAAATGATATAAAAATATTATAAAAACATGTGGTACTAATATATAAACAATCATGAAATATAAAAAATTATAGATACGTTTGAAACGTATCAATCCTATCTTGGATGCGCATATTTTTCATGTACATTTTATTTTGAATCAAAATATATTCATGTTAATTAGAGAGACACTTACTAGAAGAGGACAAAACTTGGGCCTAAAAACGAGAGGAGATTTTGTGCTCCCGAGCTCCGGTGATCCTGCTGGTTTAAAAAAATCGAAAAATATATTTATGAGTTTCAAAAAAAATCTGGAAAAAAATCGGATGTAGCCAAATGTTTATTCAACAAACGTGCAAAAAATAACATTCAAATACTTTGTATTCTGAGCTACACAAAAGACTCCGGTTTGTGCCAACGACGGCGGCGCCTTCGGGTGACGTTCTCTTCTTGATCGCGTCGTTGTGGAATCTCGACCCGGTCCGACGCGAGCGGTTCCAAGACTCTCCGGGTGAAAACCTAAGCCCCGTCGGGGGCGAACGACGGTGACGGACGCATCACTACCTTGTTGGAGGCGTCGTCTTGGAGCTATTGGCCCTCGCGGTGCGACGGCTTCGCGATGGACTGGCAGGATAGCCCCGTGGTCGGGGGAGGCGGATGCTGGGCCGGCGGCCCCGGATGGTGGTGGACGTCGAGGCGGCGGCCTCGATCTCCCACGCTACGACGGTTCTACGAGGCAGCGCCGTTGTTTTAGCGTGGGCCTGGGTGGCGACCTGGATGAAGACTGCGCGGGCAGAGGGTTCGTCGACCTGACTGGATCGCCTTCGGGCAATGCGAAGGTTGATCTGGCTGCTACACCGGGGCGGCGGCTCCGGAACAGGGTGGTTTTGGTGGCAACCTGGATGAAGACTGCGCGGGCAGAGGGTTCGTCGACCATGACTGGATCGCTTTCGGGCAATGCGAAGGTCGATCTGGTTGCTTCGCCGGGGCGGCGGCCCCAGAACGGGTGGCGTGTGTTTTGTGGCGTTTGGTCAACTTGTGTCGTGTGGGCGGCGGGTCGTCTCGTCTATGCGGTTTTTTGGACCTGTTTTCCTCATAAACAAGGCTTTGTACAGTTTGTATAGTTTTTGGGCCCGCTTTCCCTTATAAACTGGGTCAATTCTTGTCTATCTATTCGAGCGGTGGTACGACCACCTTATCCTCAAAAAATATTTGGACAAAACCAAGTCAATTAATTTAGAACGGAGTGAGTAGTTAAGAAGCAATTAAATAATACTATCTAGTACGCACAGTAACAGAAAACGAATGTCATCATTACAATTTTGAGTTCGTGTTCTCTGTGGGCCGTGGACAATGGACATGTTTGACTACATACATTGGTGTAATAACTTATAAGTGGACGCTATATTGAAAATAAATCTACCATAAATAGGTGATGCCCTACAGAATAGGGGTGCAAATGGATTGAATAGCACCCTCGTCATTTCTGTTTTGATATTTTCAGAACGGATACAATTAAAACTACATATATTGTCGAAATAAGGAGAGGATGTCACTGACATATAAGTTGGACTTACTAAAATAGAATAACATAATGTATTCGAATATAGATAGTCTATTTCTATATCCACATTAATAGCTGGTTCGTATTTGTAACATCCGGCTAATTTTCTCACGAATTTCCATTTTCATCCCCATGTGTTTTTTGACCTTTTCCCACGTGATCCCATGGGATCGATTTCCATTACAATTGGCAATGGAAATACATAAGTTCAGGACAACATCCACATGCGACATATTTACATACCCGTGAAAATGCTACCGGCACCACACAGATATCTGCAACGTCACGATAGGTCCAAGCTACTAGTAATGGCGCAGGACCACCCAAAATTTAGGTATGACGGAGTCAAAAAAAAATATCTATCATTTTTTAATTAGAATCGTGGGTATGTTGCCCCCTGAAAGGATCGGTATGACACCTAGAGGGGGGGTGAATAGGTGCTACTTCAATTTTAGTACTTTTTCAAATTAGGCTTGACACAAAAGGTAAATTCTCTAGATATGCAACTACGGTGAATTTACCTATATGACAAGCGAGCAACTAAACAAGATACACGAAGTAAAGACAATAAAACAAGGATAGAAGTAACCGAAAGTGAAAGCACGTGGAGACACGGATGTAATCCCGAGTTCCTCCTTTTTAGGGGAGTACGTCTCGTTGGAGAGGTGTGAGCTACCACAAAGGTCAAAACTCAACCGCCACAAAGGCGGGTGCACCCTCTTCTCCGATGAACCGCACCACAAAGGTTTGGTTCACCTTCCACTATCGGAATCCTTCAAGGCGGAATCCGGAGCCCTTACAACAACGATCCGGGGCACAACCCACAAGAGGATTGGGGGCTCCCGAACAGCTACAAATCTGTCACAAAGACAATCAAGTGAGTACAAATGAGGCTAGGTTTTCCAAAGGAAATCCTAGCAAAGGGTCCCTCAAGTGAATGAGGGGGAAAAGTAAATCGGCTTGGTGAAGATGTAGATCTTGGTCTCCTCCTTCGATTCCCCAACTTTGAGCTAGATTGAGTGGTTGGGTAGGAGATCTAGGAGGAGGAAGCTTGCGTTAATGGAGGTGAGAGAGAGTTTGAAGCTTGGTCTTCAATGGGAAGAAGACCTCTTTAAATAGCCTCTCTCCCAAATCTGGCCGTTGGCAGCCAGATTCCCGCAGCGGTACTACCGCCAGCAGGGGCGGTACTACCGCTACGTGTAGAGCGCATCGCCAGCTTCGCGTCGAGCCGTTGACCTCCTGGCGGTACTACCGCTGGCCCTGGCGGTACCACCGCCCGGTACCGCTGGAGGTACCGCTGGTACCCACAGAAGCACAAAAGCGGCGGTACCCCGAGCGGTACCGCGGGCGGTAGTGGTCCTTCACCACAGCTCAGATGCGCTGCGAAAAGCACGTGGCGGTACTACCGCCAGGAGGGCCGGTACTACCGCCATGGAGCGGTACTACCGCTGGGTACCGCTGGTACCAACAGACGCCGGAAATCGGCGGTACCACTGGCGGTACCGCAGCGGTAGCTGCGCCCTTGTGCGTAGCGCAGCACAGAGGAGCTGTGCAGCGGTACTACCGCTGGAGCCAGCGGTACTACCGCTGCCTGGGAAAAACCTTCCCACACAGCCTGTTGCGAGTAGAATTCAACCGCGATCTTTTACCTACTAATTTCTGCATAGATCAACAGATATATTAGACTAACTAATTGTGTTGTTAACAAACACCAAAACCATAGGCAAAGGAGATGCCCTTTCAATCTCCCCCTTTTTGGTGTTTGATGACAACACAAGTAGTTACAACGCAAAAGGCTAGTAAAATTTCGACGGAGCTCCCCCTAGACATGTGCAATACTCGAAATGTCTTTGAATACACAAGTGCACATAATCTAGGATCAACACTCCCCCTAGATTTTACAAACCATGCAAGCATAAAGATATATATAAAGAAAGGCTTGCACACATTAACAAAGAGACATAAAGGAGAGTTCACATGTCTTACACCATATGGATAGAGGGTTCCAAGAACTGAAAAAAAGAGTGTTCACAAGCAAAGGACAAACCACGAGAGAAAAACGAGCTTGTGACACATCCCTCGCAAACCCCCGCACAGTCCTACTAGATATCTCTCCCCCTTTGGCATCGAGACACCAAAAAGGGAAGAGATCGATGCTACGTCCCAACGGCTACTCGAAACCAGCTGGAGGCGGCTGAGAGGTGGCATCATCTTCTTCATAGTCAGACCAAGTGATGACATTCCCTTCGCTGTCATGAGCTTGCCATTCATCCCAAGTCTTGATATTCTTCTCCGAACCGGACTGCACATCTTCTCCTTGAGCACGACGGAGAGCAACCTCAGCCTGACGAGCCTTCATCTTCTCTTCATATGTATCATACTGGAACCTCTCCACTTTCTTGGACACTTTGAAGATCTTCTTCATTTGAAGAGCCATCCATTTCATGGGTCCAACTTTAGAGGGACCAGCCTCGTCAACCACTTCCTTGCTTGTCTTCTTGGGGTGAGACTTGATGAGGAGCTTCTTGCTTTTGTGGGGAATCCATTGTTCCGTATCGCCAAGGTCTTCAATGGAGTTGTTCTCAAGCCACTTCCACACGATGATGCGCATGATGAGAGGAGCAAAAGCAATGTTCTTCCTCTTGCTAATGACGTGCCACAACTCATTCCAGATATAGTCCATAACATCCAATTGCTTCCCCTTGCCTTGCATGTCCTTGGTGAGAAGCAAGAGATTCTTAAGATAGGCATGAATTTCATCGATGTTGCCAACCTTGGGGTTGATGGTTTCGCGATAAATCCGGTGCATGATGTCCCAAGTGGGAAAGAGGCCCTTGGATTTGCCAACCTTCCACTTGACAGCACTGTCGGGATCATAAAGAGGAAGGAGCTCGAAACATCCTTGGCTTCGACCCCCGGAAAGTGAACACGGAAATGAGTTTCTTCAAAATCATCGGGCTCAAAGGGACCAAATTCCTCATACTCAAACATGGCAGCAACCTCTTCCCAAAGCACTTCAAACTTTTGGTCCTTAGTCATCCATACAATGCGACGCTTAGTTTCATTTCCCATGTGGACAGTGGCAAGGAATTGGGCAACTAGCTTCTCATCAAAATCCTGCTCCAACTCCATCATAGGCAAGAGTCCAAACTCTCACAAATAGCAAGAGCCTCTCCAAAATATTCAGGATGGGCTTTCATGTGTGCCATGTTGATATGATGCTGCTCCACATAGTTGTCCTTGGGCTTCTTCAGGAGAATCTCATTGTAAATCTGTTCTTGAAACTTGTTATGGAAATAGGGATTGTTGCCCCGAACGGATGGAATTTGCTCCATCCTCTCAATGACATAGCAGTCTTGCACCCTCTTGGCAATGAAATCTTGATCAGGCATGTCACTTGCAGACTTGGGGCGAGCTGCAGCTTTGGGCTTCACTTGAGGAGGAAACTTCCGACGGGTGACAGGGACCCCATCTATCTCATCTCTAACTTCATCTTCACTTGTGTCTGTGCGCTGTTTCTTGTTCCCAGCAACCTTGGTACGAGCAGCACGAGGCTGACTACCTGTGAAGAGCATAAGGAGGGGCAAGCATATAGATAAGAATGCACAAAGTTCATGAAATGTGGGAAAGGAACACATGGTACAAGATTTAGAGGAAATGATGCTAGAATTGGAGTGCTACATCTAGGTGATAAGATGTAACAACAAGGTAATAGGATGGCTTCAATAGGAAGCCCTAAAATTACCTAGGGTTACTCCTTAAAATCTAGATGAAGAACTTTAAATCTAGCCAAAAATTTCCAGTAAAATTCTACACAAGGTTCAAGATCCACATGTGCTACACTTCTACCAACTCAATCTACCACGAATTCACAAAAGATAGCCACGAATTTCATCTTCATCCATCAACTAGATGAGAGAGAGGGAAAGGGCGTACCGGAACTCATGGCAGAGGATCGAGGAGAGGGAGAAGAGCAGGAGCCGTCCGGGGTGGAGGAGCACGAGCTCCCGTGGCCGGAGGGCTGCTTCCCGGCGAAGAAGATGGCCGGCGGCGGTGGGAGCCGAGTGGAGTTGGAACGGGGAGAGAGAGAGCAAATGAGGAACTCTCCAAAAAAACTGTTCTCCCCGTGCCCTTATCCACTCAGAACCCCGTGGCGGTACTACCGCTCGATCCAGCGGTAGTACCGGCCCCCGATACGGAGCGGGCGCTCGGGCGGTACCGCGCTGCGCAGTGTTTTGCAAAAACACGCGCAGCGGTAGTACCGCCAGAGGGCCCGGTAGTACCGGCGCCTGGAAAAAAAAACAGTTAGGGCTCAAAAAGAGCCCCGAACCCGTTTTTACTGCCGGTTTCGACCATCCACAAAGCTAGGAACACGAACAAAGTGTATTTTTAGAGAGACATGGCTTAAGGGATAGGAGATGTGGCTTAGGATAGAGCAAGAAACTGGGGAAGAGAGCCCAAATTTGCAAGAAACAAATAAAGGGCCAAACTTGAGCTCTCCAAAACGCAAAGAGGTCTAAAAAAACCCAAATAAATCAAATAAGATCAACTCCTCAAGGAGGAGGGCGGTGGCCAAGGCCACCATGTATGAGTATGTGGTGTGACACCGCGAAGATATATCTTGGGTTCACCGCCACTACTCGTCATTTAAGCTCATCAATTCATAAAATGAACAAATAGAGACAAATGAGTTCTTACTATCGGCATAATGGGGGGAGGGATAGTCCAATGGATTAGGACCGCACTCCCCCTATGTCCATGCCTACACCTAAACCAAACATAGCTAAGAATAGGTGTGTATGCAAGATATTCAAGCGACGCTCCCCGAATCGATGATATTTAGCTCATGCCTCAAATAAGTGAACCTTGCTTCATCAAGTGGCTTCGTGAACATATCGGCAAGTTGGATCTTCGTGGGAATATAGCCAAGCTCAATGTCACCCCGGTTGATGTGATCACGGATGAAGTGATAGCGAATCTCAATATGCTTCGTTCTTGAGTGCTCCACCGGGTTGTGGCCAATCTTGATAGCACTTTCATTGTCACATAAAAGAGGCACTTTGTCACAATGGACACCGTATTCCTTTAAAGTTTGCCTCATCCACAACAATTGAGTGCAACAACTAGCGGCCGCCACATACTCGGCTTCGGTGGTGGAGAGAGATATGCAATTTTGCTTCTTAGAAGACCAACTCACCAAGGACCTACCAAGAAATTGGCAAGCCCCGGAAGTTGATTTCCTATCATCCTTGCAACCGGCCCAATCCGAATCCGTGTAACCGGCAAGAGAGAATGTTGAGCCTTTAGGATACCACAAACCAAACCTTGGGGTATGAACTAAATATCGAAAGATTCGAAGAACCGCCGTTTGGTGGCTTTCTTTGGGAGCCGCTTGGTACCTTGCACACACTCCTACACTCAACACAATATCGGGTCTAGATGCACAAAGATAAAGCAAAGAACCAATCATAGAGCGATAGAGTTTTTGATCAACATCCTTATCTTTACCCTTTGGATTAAGTTCAAGATGACACTTGGTGTCCATAGGAAACTTCTTCTCTTTAGCATTTTGCATCTTGAACCTCTTGAGCATGTCTTGGATATATTTGGCTTGAGAGATGAAGGTCCCTCCACTCAATTGCTTGATCTCAAAACCAAGGAAGTACTTCAACTCTCCCATCATGGACATCTCGAACCTATCGGTCATAAGCTTTGAAAATTCATCATTAAAAGCTTTGTTAGAAGAGCCAAATATGATATCATCAACATAAAGTTGGCATATGAAAAGCTCCCCTTTAACCCTCTTGGTAAAAAGAGTGGGATCGATTTGCCCCACTTCAAAGCCACGGTCTACCAATAGCTCTCTTAGGTGCTCATACCAAGCACGAGGTGCTTGTTTGAGACCATAGAGCGCCTTATCAAGTTTGTAGACATGGTTAGGGAAGTGTGGATCCTCAAATCCCGGAGGTTGCTTAACATATACCAACTCCTTTAAAGGACCATTAAGAAAGGCACTTTTCACATCCATTTGTTGCAACTTGAAATTATGATGTGATGCATATGCAAGAAGGATACGGATGGACTCAAGGCGAGCCACGGGAGCATAGGTCTCTCCAAAATCAATGCCTTCAACTTGAGAGTACCCTTGAGCTACCAATCTTGCCTTGTTCCTCACAACCATTCCATGCTCATCTTGCTTGTTCTTGAATATCCACTTGGTGCCTATAACATTGAGGCAATCTTTTGGCTTCTCCACTAGATTCCACACTTTGTTGCGCTTGAAGTTATTGAGCTCTTCATGCATGGCTTCCAACCAATCCGGATCTTCAAGAGCTTCAAAGACTTTCTTTGGTTCCACCATAGAGATGTGGGCTTGATGTTCATTGAAATTTGCCAATTGTTTTCTTGTGGTGACCTTGTTCTTGACATTAACAATGATATTTTCTAGATGAAGACTCTTTCTTCTCCAATCCTTTTTGACTCTTGCTATACGACGGGTTTCGATATCCTCATTGATGCGAGGAATTTCCGCTTGATCATCTTGATCATTTGAGTCCCCGTCTTGACCGGAGTGTTGACCTTGATCATCTTGAAGCTCATCTTCAACAAAGGAAGGAGAGGGTTGATCTTGGTCTTGACCTTGGCTAGTGTTGACAATAGGAGAACTTGGTTCTTGAATAGCCTCTTGGTCAACTTGAGGAGGGCCTTGAACTTGTTCTTGGTAGGTGCATCATTTGCTTCCATAGAAGGTGCAACTTCAACTTGTGATGATGGAGTCTCCACATGAGTGGAGCTAGGACTTGCTTGAGGAGGCTCATGATGGATTTCAATGGGGCGATGGAAACCAACCCCCATTCTTCTTATTGCTTCTTGAGGTTCCTCATTATCTACATCACAAACATGAAATTGCGCCACTTGGGAGCCGTCATTCTCATCGAACCTCACATCACAAGATTCTATGACTTTCCCAACGGTCTTGTCATAGACTCTATAGGTGTGAGATTCGGCACCGTAACCAACAAAAACACCCTCTAAAGCTTTAGATTCAAATTTAGACAAACGAACACTTTTGTTCTTATAGAAACACTTACAACCAAAACTCGGTAGTAGGAGACATTGGGCTTGTTGCCGGTGAGCATCTCATAAGATGTAAACTTCTTGCCAACACGAAAGAATAACCGGTTAGATGAGTGACACGCCGTGGAGATAGCCTCGGCCCATAAGAATAGCGGAGACTTAAACTCCGCCAACATAGACCTTGCCATATCCATGAGAGTCCGGTTCTTCCTTTCGGCTACACCATTTTGTTGAGGGGTATATGCAGCGGAATATTGATGACGAATCCCCTCTTCACTAAGAAACTCATTTAAGGTGTAGTTCTTGAACTCGGAGCCATTATCACTCCTAATGACCAAAATAGGGACATTGTATTGGCGTTGAACAATATTGGAAAAGTCGATGATGGTTTGTTGGGTTTCATCCTTCGTCTTGAAGAAATAAACCCAAGTAAATCTTGAATAGTCATCAACAATCACCAAACAATATTTCTTCCCACCAAGACTAGGTTGAGGCACGGCACCAAAGAGATCAACATGAAGAAGTTCCAAAATCCTCGTTGATGAAATAATGGTCTTGCCCGGATGGGGAGAATCATGCATCTTTCCTTCAACACAAGCCCTACAAAGACGATCTCTAGAAAAAGAAACATCTCTTTTAGTCCAAGAATGTGGCCACCCTTGTGAAGACTTTGCAAAGTTCTCATGTTGACATGGGACAAGCGGCGATGCCACAACCACCCCACGTCGGCCTTTCCGAATAGGCATATTGCTTGAGTGTTGGTAGACCCCGAAAAGTCTACCACAAACAACTCATTTTCAACATACCCAACGAACATGACCTTTAGAGTCTTGCTCCTCAAGAGTACCACCATATCAATAGTAAAATGGACATCAAAGTTCATCTTATTAAGAGCACGAACGGACATAAGATTGTAACCTAGAGACTCAACAAGCATGACATTTACAAGGGTGATATCCCTTGCAACTACCACCTTGCCGAGACTCTTTACCTCGCTTTGACTTGTCACCATAAGAGACGGATTGTTATTTAGATTTGGTCTCAACTCCGTCATAATCTCCTTGCTTCCGGTCATATGACTAGTGCATCCACTATCAACCACCCATTTCGATCCACCGGAAGCATAGTCCTACAAGAAATCATTGCTTGGATTTAGGTACCCATTTCTCAATGGGTCCTCTTTGGTTAGCAACAAGGGTCTTAGGAACCCAAATAGAGTAATCAATGTAACCATCATATGGACCAACATATTGAGCATAAACATCCCCATAATAATCAACATAAAGAATATAGTTGGGGTTGTTATGCCCCGCAAAGTCACTACGAGTGGTCTTGCCCCTTGTGGCACTACCACCGCAATGGAAGTCTTGGCTTGTGCGGGCTTGGTCTTGATCTTCTTGTTGTTGCCCACTTTCTTCTTGGGCTCGGCTACATAACCAAGACCCTCCTTCCCTTTGTGTGGTTTTTGCTCAAATAAGTAAGCAATACCCTTATCTTTACCTTTGGGAATAGAGGTCTTGGCACTAACATTTTCTTCAATAACATTTTCATGA
Source organism: Poa pratensis (assembly GCA_947311845.1). NCBI lineage: Eukaryota > Viridiplantae > Streptophyta > Magnoliopsida > Poales > Poaceae > Poa > Poa pratensis. Next base: position 64,366,015 of record CAMZMU010000036.1, on the reverse strand, counting down.
ACACGAGGAAGAATAGATATGCTAGTTGAGCTAGATTTAGAAAGTTGAGTTTGAAGTTGCTCATGAGACTTGACTAAAAGGGAGTGAGTTGTTTCCAAGGCCTTGTGAGCCTTGTCAAGCTTCTCCATATCCTCAAGAAGTCTAGCATTAGCAACCCCAAGTTCAACTTTCTCCTTTTTAAGCACTTTATATTTAGCAAAGACATGATCTCTATCCTTAATGATTTTATTAATGATATCATCATTTTTAGCATCAAGAGACTCAAGTCTTTCCTCAAGAGAACATCTTTCTTCACTCTCTTCATCAAGAGAGGCATTCAAGGATGCTACGGAAGCATTCAAAGAGGCAATGGTGAGAGAATCCTCTCTCTCAATCTTACTCTTTTCTTGAAGAAGTTCTTCGGCCGCACATAGTTGTCTCATGAGAGACTCAACATGTTCCTTAGCTTCACCTTGCAAGTTAGTCATGAAAGTATCGAAAGCAACAAGTTCTTTCTTAATCACAAGACTAGATTGATCACTCATTTCATGCATAGTCTTGGGAGAAGGAGATGATACCTCGGTGACATTAGCCATGAGGCAACGAGCGTTGTTGGTGGAGAAGTTCTCATTGGGGGATTCAAAGAGAGAAGATGATGAAGTTGATACAATAGCCAATGCGGCTACCTCTTTAGTAGGTGCATCTTCATCTTCGGAATCACTTGTGGCATATTCTTCTTGTGCCACCAACACAATTCTTGGTGCCTTCTTGAAGAAAGGCTTCCTTGGTCTTGCGGGCTTCTTTTGGATCAACTTGAATGGTCCTTGGGGATGAGCTTCCCACCATTTTGCTCTCGGTTCTCATAAGGACACTCTCTTATGTAGTGGTTCTTGTCATGACAATTGTAGCACGTCTTCCACTTTGAGGCTAGCTCTTTCTTCCCACTTGAGTTGTTCTCTTTATCAACCTTGGCTTTAGCTTTTGCCGGGTCTTGCCAAAACTCTCTTGTGGCAAGAGCTATATGACCATTTAGAGCCGGTTCAAGATCATTTGGAGCAATGTTGCTTGGGCACGCTTCAACCTCATCAAGACATACCACCTTGGCCTTCAAAGCAAGTGAGGGGCCTTGTTTCATCCCCATGGCCCTAGCACGGCTATCTTCGGCATTCTTGGTGGCAACCTTGGAGGCTTGCACTTCTTGCATAACTTCATTGGATGTCATTTCGTTGTAGTTGTGTCTTCCTTGAATGGCCTTCACCTCGATGGGCTCGAAGGCAAGAGAGCATTCACATACTTCCTCTTGACATAAGCATCATCCACATAGGTTGCCCCCACATCAAAGAAGGCCTTTGCAAGAGTCTTGAGTCTTCCATACATGTCTTCATGATCTCATTGTCAAACATGTAGAAGCCTTCGGCATCATTGCTCAAAGACTCATATCGGTTTCTCTTCATGCTTTCATTCCCAAGAAATGCAACCTCAAGACAATTCCAAGCTTCTTTGGCGGTGGTGGCATTGAGAACATAATGCTTGTCACTTTCACCCACTGAAAGTTCAATCATATGGAGTGCGGAGGCATTGAGTTGCTTTTCGGCAAATTCTCTTCTTGTCACATTGCTTGGATCCGCAACCTTGTACCCATCTTCAATGATCCTCCAAAGCTCGATAGAGGCACTGTTAATATGAGATTTCATTGAGCGTTGCCAACTAGCAAAGGCTAATGCATTAAGCTTAGGTGGAGGACCAATGGGGTTTATGCGGGTGGTGATAGGTGGGTCGATAGGGTACCATCCCGGAACGTTATGGTACTCTTCCTTCCCATCTTCATGCTTGGTAGGAGGAGTTGGTTTAGATCCGGAGGTGGTTTCCACCCCCTTCTCATTTTTCTTTTTACCCTCCTCGGAATCACCTTCATCGGAGTTAGAGATGCCCTCTAGTGGGATGGTTTCCGAAACCTTGGCATTTGTGAGTTTCATGAGCATGTCACGCAACTCACCAAATTTGACATTCATGTCATTCATGGACGATGTCAATGTTGTTTCCAACTTTTGATATCGGCCATGGATGCCATGGTCTCTTTGGCCTTGGCAAGATCGGCCTCATCCTCACTTTGTGTCATACTTCTCTTAGGCGGTTAAACCCAAAACAAGAGAGCCTAGCTCTGATACCAATTGAAAGGATCGGTATGACACCTAGAGGGGGGGGGTGAATAGGTGCTACTCCAATTTTAGTCTTTTTCAATTTAGGCTTGACACAAAAGGTAAATTCTCTAGATATGCAACTACGGTGAATTTACCTATATGACAAGCTAGCAACTAAACAAGCACGAATAAAGACGGTAAACAAGGATAGAGGTAACCGAAGTCAAAGCACGCGGAGACACGGATGTAATCCCGAGTTCCTCCTTTTTAGGGGAGTACGTCTCGTTGGAGAGGTGTGAACCAACACAAGGTCAAAACTCAACGCCACAAAGGCCTCACCCTCTTCTCCGATGAACCGCACCACAAAGGTTTGGTTCACTTCAACTATCGGAAACCTTCAAGGCGGAATCCGGAGCCTTACAACAACGATCCGGGGCACAACCCACAAAGGATTGGGGGCTCCCAAACAGCTACAATCTGTCACAAAGACAATCAAGTGAGTACAATGAGGCTAGGTTTTCCCAAAGGAAATCCTAGCAAAGGGTCCCTCAAGTGAATGAGGGGGAAAAGTAAATCGGCTTGGTGAAGATGTAGATCTTGGTCTCCTCCTTCGATTCCCCAACTTTGAGCTAGATTGAGTGGTTGGGTAGGAGATCTAGGAGGAGGAAGCTTGCGTTAATGGAGGTGAGAGAGAGTGTGAAGCTTGGTCTTCAATGGGGAAGAAGACCTCTTTAAATAGCCTCTCTCCCAAATCTGGCCGTTGGACAGCCAGATTCCCGCAGCGGTACTACCGCCAGCAGGGGCGGTACTACCGCTACGTGTAGAGCGCATCGCCAGCTTCGCGTCGAGCCGTTGACCTCCTGGCGGTACTACCGCTGGCCCTGGCGGTACCACCGCTGGACCTGGCGGTACCACCGCCCGGTACCGCTGGAGGTACCGCTGGTACCCACAGAAGCACAAAAGCGGCGGTACCCCGAGCGGTACCGCGGGCGGTAGTGGTCCTTCACCACAGCTCAGATGCGCTGCGAAAAGCACGTGGCGGTACTACCGCCAGGAGGGCCGGTACTACCGCCATGGAGCGGTACTACCGCTGGGTACCGCTGGAGGTACCGCTGGTACCAACAGACGCCGGAAATCGGCGGTACCACTGGCGGTACCGCAGCGGTAGCTGCGCCCTTGTGCGTAGCGCAGCACAGAGGAGCTGTGCAGCGGTACTACCGCTGCCTGGGAAAAACCTTCCCACACAGCCTGTTGCGAGTAGAATTCAACCGCGATCTTTTACCTACTAATTTCTGCATAGATCAACAGATATATTAGACTAACTAATTGTGTTGTTAACAAACACCAAAACCATAGGCAAAGGAGATGCCCTTTCACCCCCCCCCCCCCCCCATCCCTCATGGTAAGATGTAAAAACTAGGCCGCCAATGAGAACGACGCCGACGATGTCAACCAATGCGCCCCCTACAAGCAAGGTTGAAGCATCGACCTCAACCAGGACGTCCCTTACAAGGACTCGCCCCGCGCTACGTCGATTGCGAGTACCGAGCGGCGGCTTGACCATCCATGCAACAGTTGTTTGGTGATGGCGCCGCTAACATGCTCGGCGTATAACCATTTGTTGTACATATGTGCTATGAATTAGGCTGCCCCCTCCCCCCGTGTGTGTGTGCTTTGATAGGTGCCGGCAATGTAAAAAAAATCCATTAATGAAGCTGACAAAGTGAATTGCGCATTGAAAGTAGCCGGCAATGTGAACTGTGCATTGAATCATACCGAGGGTGTGTTTCTGTCTGTCGGACGATGGCGCCAACGCCATGAATCACCTATCCACGGCTCCTATTCCTACCCCGGCCAAGGCGAGGAGGATGTCCCGCGCAGAAAACTAGCGAGAAAGTAGAGGTTCACGATGTTGACATCGACAAGAATATCAAGAGGCCGAGGGGGGAGAGTAGAGGAAAGTCGTGGATTGGCAACGATGATGAATTGTTGTGTGATGCTTGGATGGCAATAATCCAAGACGCCATTATCAGCACACAACAAACTCGTGAATCAAAACTATTGCGAGAAATTATGACGAGAAATGAGAGCGGCAAGACCCACGCCAACAAATTAAGATGCTAATAAAAACTCCTATCTATTTGGCATGCATCAAATTGCATTGATCTAAAAAATCCTATCTATTTCACATGTGCCTTTTTTATCTAGTTGAAGGGTGCTCCGAAGATATATCTAGGGATGTTTGAGAAGAAGCCCTTCACTTTGATGCATTGTTGGACCAAGCTTCAAGATTATCCAAAGTGGACAACACTTTGATTCTCTATAAGCCGAGGGGGAGACATAGGCGATCTAAATGGAACGCAGCTGCCGGGGGCCGAACTACTACCACAGCCAATTGGAAACAAGAAAGCAAAAGCGGGAAAAAAGGCATCATCATGTACTACCGGCCTCCAAGAGTCGTTTGCCTCGTACATGAAGGAGGTCACAGCGTCCTCGAGTCTCAAAGCGAAGATGCACAAAGAAAACAAATAAAGGTGGATCTGCTACTTTGGCGTGCAAGGCCAAAAGCTCAAGGAGATGCAAGGCGATAAGAAGTTGAAGAACATGTCCACTGACACGACAAACATGACCCCGGAACAACAAGTTTTCCTTACCGAGAAGGTCGCGGGCATCATGAAGGAGAGGAGAGAAAGAGCCATGGATGCTGAGACCCAAGAGTGATGTTTATGCATTATCGATGATGGCTTGATGTGGTCGGACTTGGTTGTATTTTTGCGGCCGAACTTGCTGTTGGCCGAGCCTTTGTTGGTCAAACTTGATTTATCTATATTTTGGTATTCGTATTATTAGTTGGTATTGATTATTTTGTTGCAAATACAAAGAATAAAAAATGGGGATATCGAAATAGATCGGCCGTATGTGTGTGGGGGGGGGGGGGGGGGGGGGGGGGGGGGGGGTGGGGGGTGCCGCTGCGGGTAGCACCCCGCATTGTGCCTGACACGTGTCCGGCTGACCGGCACCCCAAAACAAACACAATTTAGAGGGCGCCAAACAAAATCCCGAGGATGCCGGTGGAGATGCTCTTAGCTTCCAAATATCCGAGAAGATTGCAACAATGGTCACCATCTGGACGTTCCTACTACTATTCGGCCTTTCTCGAGCACCAATGGCGTAGGTCGCAAAACTCCAGACAAAATAAATCCGGATACATTTTCACATCAATTTCCATCTTCGGCAGATGCAAATAATCCCATATCCATTTTGATTTCTCGAGTACAAATGTCGGGGACAATTCACACTATCCACTTCCACACCCCTAACCATAGGAAATGTTTCAAAGAAAAAAACCTTGCACGGTAGCAAAGCATCATCGGCAGAGGAACACTCTCTAGCTTCGCAAACTTCTCAGCGTACAGACGATCGACCACGTTCGCTCTGTCAATGTGTGTCCGCGATTTTTTTGAATCAGACAACTACTGTAAGAGCTAACCCAATTATGTATGCGAGCGGCCGTCCTGCCATGCATACTTAATGTGAACATGCCGCACCACAACCAAAACAACAACAAAATTAGATGAGAACCAAAGCAACACTTGTTTTAGAGGAAAACTAAAGCAAACATTCGTAGACAGTCGCATTGTCTGAAAGCGTGCTTTGCAATACTAGGCAATATCTGCGTCTCCTGTGTGTGTGCGTGGACAATTAATGTTTGATCGCACCATCCAAATCTAGCCAAAGTATGAAGAAACCATTGGTTGTATATTTGCGTGTAGGGAATCGTTTGCACCGACCCAAGCCTGGCTCTCACGCACGCGTACATGGCGCTCGCTGCGGCTGCGGCTGCCGCTGCTTTATGGTATAGGAAAGACGAATTTTGACCGCAGCCAGGCCGTGATGGATCTCTGGTGGAGTAGCTAGCAGGCATGTGAGCGTGAAAAAGGAACACGTCATCTGGAGCTACGATCACGCCAAGTTGTGGCCTGCGATCCTGTGAAGGAAGGAAAGGGCGACGAGGAATGGGAAAGCGTATGACGAGAGCGTAAACAATATCCAGTAGGCGCCCGTCCGTATGCTCCCATTGGTGGACGGAAGAGCACCCGGTCGGGACAAGTCAAAGCAGGAGGGAGGGAGGAAGAAACGAGGTGGGTGGCGCCATGTATGTAAAGGCACTCTCTTTGTCCTGGTGTGGGAGAGAGAAGCAAGCAAGCAAGCAAAGGAAAAAACGAGGGAAGCTAGCCAACACGTTAGCAGGCGCAAGGCGCCAAACTTAAAGGCGGGGCGAGATAGGCGCTGGATTCTCCACCACCATCCGCAAGGCAACAAAACGAAAAACAAAACGGGAGAAAATCCAAGCCAAAGCCATAGCCATCCACCTCAACAGTTCCTCTTCATGTGGTACGCGCGTACGTGTGCGGCGCGGCGGGGTGCCAAGTCGCCAAACCCCGTGCCGACGCCTCCTCCATTCACGCACGCACCACCACCACGCCACCTAAAACTCGCGCACGCACCGCACCGGCGCGCTCGGGACAAAACCTCGCGCGGCGGCGTTGGCTCGAATCGATCGGCGGCCCTCACAGCTGAACTAGCTATCGACGAGAGTGGAGACGTGCGGAGCGTTGGCGCTCACAGCTGTCTACGCGCCGCGTTGTCGCCTCGCGTACGTACGTCCGACCCTTTATCGCGTCACGCACGCGGTCGCTCCTCAGATCATTTGGCGGCAGGGGAACCCCACACGGCAGGCGCCGTGATCACGACCTCGGCGACGGGACGGGAGGGGGGTGATGCTACGATGAGCCTGGGCGTGACGCCATACCATATATCTATATCTATATCTATATCTATAAAGGTAGCTGAAGATGCCGCTCCCTCCGCGCTCGCGCACTGTAGCGTCGCGCTCGCGCACTGTAGCGTCGCGGAAAGCTACAGTGCGCGGCGCTCCCCAGCCGTACATCGCCGATCGGACGGTCCGGCTGCCTTCTTCCGCCAGCAAGGGCTTATCTGCAATTTGCGCAAAATCTGGGGACCCTACTGCAAAAAGATCGCACGCGTCTCTCTCCTGCTCGGGATGAAACCCTAGCCATCACGGCCGCGCCGTCGCGCCGCCGTACCAGACCACCCCGGCACAAATTGAAGCCTCCACGAACTCCGCATCATCTCCCTATTCTTCTCCGTCGACTGCCGCGTGCTGGAATACCACGAATCGCCGGAATCGACTACTTCTTCATCAACTCCGGCCGCCGCCGTTCGTCAAGCTCGCGACGGCGTACGGGCTCCCCCGAGCTCACTGACCACCTTGACGCATTCCTGGTGAGCTCGCGGTCCTCGTGGACCTTCTCTCCCTCTCTATAGTGTTCTGTACCATGCCCATGCCGTGCGCCGCCGCGGAGCTTCGCTCCGGCGGTCGCTGCCGTCGCTCCGGCGACCAATCTCGAGCGGCGCCCTCCCCATACAGCTCCGCGTGCACACGCGCGCCCAACGCGCTCACTCGCGCCACTCCCCCCGCGCTCAATAGTCCAGCCCGTGGTCGACATGGCTCTGGTGGCCATTGATGATGTCATAACGACGTCATCAGTGGGTCCAGAATGTCAGAAATTTGTTATTTTCGATGTTTTTTACAAACTGCTAAATTCCTGACGCGTGGGACCAGGTTATTTAAGCAAATTCCATAAAATTATTAATGTTCAAAAATCAATATCTTTAAATTCGCCCATATCTTATTCTACATGCAAAAAAAAATCAAAATATTTCAAATTAGCAAAATTCCAAAATTCCCACAAAAAAACGCACCAGCAAAAATTATGCAAAAAATAAAATATATATAAAAAATCTTCAAAATTAACAATTTTTAGGCTCTCCACACAAAAGGAAAAAAAACCATTGTGCACATTCAAAAAAATAAGAAATTTAAAAATTTAAGATATTTTCAAACTTCCACACAAACTACTAAATGCCCTTTTTTTTATGGTTCATAATAATCCATGAAATATATCAAATTTTCCAAAATTTAAAAAAAATTCAAACTTTCCCGACAACAATTGCACCAACAAACATTGTGCACAGCCTAATACAAATAATATATCAAAAGTCTCCAACTTTAAGGAATTTTCATACCTTCCACAAAAAAATTACACAAAAACCATTGTGCACACCTCAAACTTTAAGGAATTTTAAATGTGCCCATTTTGTTAAAGATCTGATGAATTAACTTACTACAAATTTTTTCTATTTCCTCGCTGAAAAGAAAAAAACCATGCACGACAAACGGACTTCGACATTTCAAATCACGACGGGTGCGGCGTTTTCAAAATTTGTTTACCTTCCAAAATTATTTCAACTCATAAATTTTGTCTTCATTTCAAACAATTTAAATCTGAACAGTTTTTTTTGCAGTACAAACATTTTTTTAATCCGAACCCTCATCGAAATTTAACATCAAGGACGCGGCGTGCGCCGCGCCGAATTCCACTAGTAAACTTCACAGATCGATCGATTCGACGCCGGTGAACTAAACCACGCACGCTTTGGTACGTCCGTCCTTCCTGGTCAAAAACCCACTTTCTTGATTAGATATGGAAACAACCGACGGCACGCTGCATGACGAACGTGAGTGTTCGAAACACGTGATCATCTACCGGAACGAAACGTGCTTCTTGGACGAGACATTCATTCCCTCTGTCTCACGCCCATCCACTTCCTTCCTTCCCCCGCTAATTAATATCCGTCGTGTGTCCGTTTAGCCAGGGCCCAGGGAGGACTGCATCTTCCATCGGATACAGTTTAACTGAATGCTTGAGCCGTTGAGCACGGGAGATACCCAACTAACGTCTTGGAACAATACAATCAAGAGGGGTTAAGCTTAAGGCAGTCACTCCATCATGTCATGTGTGGTTTCTGCTGCATCATGCATGAGATGCAATTTGATTTCCAATTGTACTACATGTTCAGCTATTTTACATATTCTATATCTCAAGTGACTCTGAATTCATAAAACTCAAATCTAAAAGGCTACGATTTGTGTTTTCCGGGACTATAAACTACCGGTTTGTTATATTTTTTCCGAAAAATATAACAAAGGCTAGCTAGTTGAGCATGACTTGACACTGGGACCCACATTCCAGGCTAGCGTGGCACTAGTAGGCAGGCCACGGGGTGAGAGGCGTTACCCAAGTAAGTAGTAACCCAACCCGTGTCAATGAGTTTGCTGAGTTATTTGGGATTTTATCAATATTTTAGGGAGTTATTGAGTTTTTTTTTTGGATTTTTACAAGATTTTAGAGAAATTGCTGAGATTTATTGAGAATTTTCCATACAAGCTTTGTGCCATATGGTTGGCCATTTGGTTCCCGCATATCGAACCGTAAGGTATCCATTTGGTTCGCACAAACTCTTAAATTCTCACACATAAAGAACACCAGCTTTGAGCCATATGATTCACACATATAAATTCATACATGATCGACAATTCAAACGTAAGTGATTCACATGGTCATTACATCATCTAAATTGCAATTATTCTTAAAGTAACATGACATCTAATGTATTACATCTCACTCATTCTTCACAAATAAGCCTAATCCTCTTCATCGTCTCCTTGTTCACTTCACTTGCCTTCAGAAGATCAAACAAATTGTACTTCAATTTCCTTTTTTCCTCATTCAGCCCTTCCCTTTCCTTGTCCCATTTTTTCTCCTTCATTTTCAATACTTCATGTCACACTTTTGTACCTGCTTCAGCACCCCACCTCCAGCTAATCTTCTCCATATCCACAATTCTTTCGATGCTTGCATATTCCAAAATTCACAAGGTGCAAACTTATGTTCCTCGGTTGTCTACCGATTTATTTTGCAAATTTTGCTACTACACAATCTTCTCGTTGAATTCCATGCACTTCTTCACACCACTTAACAAACAAATGTACTCCTTATCCACCGTGTTCTCTTCTTCGAGTATTTGTTGACCAACTCAGCATTATGGGCATTTTCTTCAATTTCGGTAGTGTTTTTGTCCTTATACATGTCCCACAAAGTAGCTAACGCATTTTCAAGTGCATTGGTATACTCAGGATCAACCCAGCTAACAAAGCCATAATTGATAACTTTCTAAAAATTTAAAAGGTGAGCAACATCAGATATTTCTTTTATCCACTGAATGCGAGCATAAATATCAGCAAACAAATATAAAAAATCTTAACCAAAAGGAGCACAGGTCGACGAGGCGCTCATTATTTCTGCCACCAAGAAGAGCACCTCTATCGGGTCTTCATCCCCTCGATAATATTATGGATCCTCCAAAACATGTTCTGGGTCTGCAATTTTGGCACTCCGCTATAGTAGATGCCACATTCGAGTTTTATTCTGTAATCTCTAAAGTTTTTATAATTGGGAATTATCGTGCCCTCTGCTCAACTGATGCACACAACTTTTTTATTAGAGTAAATGGCACTCGCAACGTTCAGCACTCCTGCAACGGAAAACGGACTGACATGTAGGGTTTGTGACCTGCGTGCACCAAAAGTCCAGTTGTGTGACCAAAAAATCACGTTTTCCAGTTGTGTGACTTAAGTGCACATAGCGGACGAGTTGTGTGACCGCCAGTGCCATTTACTCTTTTTATTAACAAGTCATAGAATCTGAAGTTTACTACCAGCTGAAGCAATTGGTAGTAGAAAGATTGTACGGCTCACTATTCATAGGTTTGTCGGTTTCATAGCTTTCCCTAGAAATAAAGCGAGGATTTCTTCGCCGAGGCGATCAATTAGTCGTCATCTCCAGAGTGTGTACATATGCAAATAAATGAGCTCGGTAGGTTCGTGAGAGCAGAAATCGTTTTACACATGGCAAGGCGGACCATTCTTTCCTCTCCTCCCTCCCCACCGCTTTTGAGAGTCGACTGTAGCGACCACCATTCGCCCCCGGCTCGCTCCCCTCACCTTTCTGGCGGTGCTGCCGGCCAGCGTGGGCGAGGATGCGCAGCGCGGGCTGTACATAGTAGTGGATTAGGTTTTGCTTCTATAGCGTCTGGCTCCGTGCCGTATGAGGGTAGGAACATGGATCTCTGCAGCCAGATCCACATCGCCGTGATTCTCCTTTGTCAAGCTGTGCTCCGCCGGTGGCAGGCGGCGGCGCATGTGAGACTGAGGGGATCTCACATCCCTCTTAATAAGGCTTGCTTCGAAGCTTTAGAGCCGGATTTCTTGAACCAATCCTGGCTTAGCATGGTGGTTCTTCTCCGGGCGGCGGAGCTTCCGTGGAGGAAGCCGAAGGCAGCGACGGCGAAGACACCAAGCGGCTTCTTCAATAAGGTTCAATCTTGGATTCGAAGCTGCTACATCTTCCTTTTCCAGTCTCCTCTGGTCCGTGGCAGGAACCAGAGTCCTGATGGCGGGTTGGTTTTCAAAGGGCGGCGACGAATCTGGGTCGCCTCGATCTCCTGTTGTGCTGTGCTCCTTTGCATCTCTCTGGCCACCATGGTGGTGGATGGATGGTGCGGTGCTGCAGCAGGCAGTGGCTCGCGGTGGCTCTGGAGTGATGAAGCCGCTTGCTTCCTGAGCTCATCTTTCAAGGTCCATTGCGACCTGAGAAATTTGCTGGTGTGCTCCAGCTTCTATGCAACCTCCGATGCGAGGCCCTATCGAGGTCAGCTGCTGCTGAGGTTCTTGTCGGCATCGAAGCAAGTGGCGATGTCCCCACGGCGGTGTACGGCAACGGCAAGCTCGGCCTCTTGCTCAACGGCGGAGAAAGAGAAGGACTCTATTGTAATTTTCATTCTTCTAGCAAGGTACTTTCTGCAAATTCCAGGGATCTATGTTTTATTTCTTGTTTTTATGGGGTCCTTTGTAAGCTTCATTGTACGCCCACTGTATGGAATGAAACGTGGCTTCTAGCCCCTTCGGGGGCCCTCCGTGTTCAAAAAAAAAAAGGCACGCAGGAGGTACAACCAACGAAGCCAAAAATTAAACGGGGCAGAGTTTTTTTCTCGCAGAAAGATTTTGGATTCGGTACAACCTTTGGATGGATGCATAATTGAACCGCGCATGCAGAGACACATGGCACCACTGTTGTAGCACTGTTCGTGTCTGGTAGGAGTACTGCCAACACGGCAGAAAAATATCTCATTTTTGCGTTGATTAATAATAGCCACAAGAGAAGCAATAATCGGTTGGCGTCGGTCTTAATTTTCAAGAGTAAACCTGTGAGTAAATCAGCTGTATTTCTCGTGTGCTTGGACAGCAGGAGGCATGCCGTCGCCTCCGCGGCAAAATTGCTTTCACGGTCGGAAAAGACCACAAAAATTTAGCAACCCCTGTTCTCCTTTTTTCCAAATCTATAATCTCCACTGAATCGTCCCACGGGAAACGGATCGGTTATTTTTACATGGTTGACGAGTGAGGAGTGACGCCGACTGGCCGGCGGTGACAGGAGTAGAACAGAAGTAGAAAAAAAAAGTTTACCGTGGTGGACGGATAAAGGAGAGAAAAGCAGACAGGGATGTAAATGGTACATGCATTTTTTTTTAGAGAAGAATGGTACAGAAAGTTACCGCATCAAAATCTGCACCCCATCCGTTTTTCATATTTTTCAACAAAGAAAAAAAATTATATCAAAGAAATACAAGTTGCATCCAACATCTACACCAATGTTAACACCTTATCGAGATACTAAGGATGCACACAGCCAAAAAGATAAAAAATAAGTAATGAACAAAGACCCATTCAAAGTGATAAACCACTCGCAACCAGCTATGGCAAACACGGACTACAATAGAAGTTCTCCAATAACGACACCTTTAGAAGAGAACATTGCGCAATTGTCATCATCGCCCAATCATCAGATCAAGGGATTTCATTTGGGAAAAATTCCAAACTCTCGAGACAATGGTTTAACAATGAAACGGCAAAAAGATCACCATTATCAGGTATAAGACGTTCGCTGCCATGAACGAAAAGTCTGCGTCCCGCGAATTAAACTATATATATACATGCCCAACACTAGGACTTATGCGCGCACACACACAGCGACGCCGTGATAGGTTATGATTTATTAAATGGAAAGGAAACTATCGGCCAGTTATAAAAACAGACGAGTCCATGATGAAATTATAAGTGTCATATTTAGCTTATATAAGTGTCATATTTAGCTTATACATGTTGATGTTTTCTTAAATATATTTAGTCAATATTAGTAATTTTTTAGATGAAAGCACTTTAGATGAAAGCTTGGTTAGTTTTTCAGAATGGAAAAAGCTTGAGTAATTGGTGCACGGTCGCACTCAATTTTAAGCTCTATTTTGGTGTACACTAGGGGAAACAGAAATGATGTATCTGGTGCAACAAGTAGAAGAGGACAGACCCAGTGCTAGAAGCTACCACGCTAGGTGGGGTCTGGGGAAGGATTATACGAGTCAAACCTTACCCCTGCAAAGTGCAATGCAGAGAGGCTGAGTTGAACCCAGGACCTCTTGGCACAAGTGGGGAGTACTTCACCACTGCGCCAGGCCTGTCCGTCAACAAGTAGAAGAGCAAAAAGAAAAGACTAATCACAAATGTCACAGTACACTGAAAATTTGTCTACTCCCTCTGATCCCAATTTAGTGGCGCTAGTTGTACTGTTAAAATGTACGTGTTCAGTTCATTTCTTGCGACAATATTCTGTATCGGAGGGAGTATTTGTTTTTAATCTCCAAAGGGTTTTATTTTCTGGAGTTAACTTGGTCTTAAAATGGACGTTTTGCATCTGTATTCATGATATGTGTTGTGTGCATGCTTTTTTAGCACTGGATTTGCATAATTCTTATTGTATACACTACTTTAGCTCAAATAGGCCAACATTACCTCCTTTGCGGATAGAAATATGTTTATTAAGATAGATATTTAGTAGTGTTTGTTAACCTAAAACTGCTATGTAAGGATTTCTATGAAATGTGACAAGGCTGCTTGTAAGCATGTGTGTCAGTACTTACATCTTACCAACTGTGTTTTACGGGTACTCCTTGCTGGTCAGGTTAAAATCTAAGCACTTGAACGACTGGTTGTAACAGAATACTCCTAAGTCTGAACTAAAATGCATTCACTGCATGGAGTAGTGAGTACCTTCTGACTGGAGGCATGAACTGCATGTAACGAAGTTAGTTTTGTGTTTTTTTTTTTGAGACCGACGCAGGAGAGCTGCGCTTTTATATTGATAGAAAGAGAGAGTTACAGGGAATTCGAGTTTACAGGGGACACGATAGGGCAACGCCCTACACAACAACAAACGGGACTACTCGCGGCATCGGATGTGCCGGCAACCAGCTAGGGCCCAAGAAGCAGCCTCGTCGAACACCTCCCGCGCAGCCGCGTCGGGAGAGCGGCGCAAGTCCCTGAAGATGCGCGCGTTCCGCTCACGCCAAATTGCCCAAATCACTAGCAGGGCCAGGGACTTGGCTGTTTTGGCCGGGACACCCACCAAGGCGGAGATCGACGCAAGCCAAGACGGTAGCGACGTCAAGGGGAGGCTCCAAGCATCAGGTCGCAGCGTTGCAACACCATACTTGTCAGCTACCCTGAACCATAAGGACTTGGACCAAGGGCACTCCACCAGCAGGTGCTCCGCCGTCTCCAAATTGCGCATACACAGCGGGCAGAAGTAAAAGTTCGGCCAGCGTCTTGCCATCAGCCGGTCCGCCGTGAGGACCCGATTTTGGACGAACAGCCACGCCAGCAGCCTGCACTTGGCCGGCGCCCAAGCTTGCCAGATTGTAGGCTGCAGCGGCGAGAGCGTGGATCCCAGGAACTGCAACCTGTAAGCGGAGGAAGCCGAGTACGAGCCGGACTCGGAGCATCGCCACGTGAAGGCGTCCGCAGCATCTGGGACGAGCTGTAACCCAGCCACTGCAAGCCAAAGGCTCACAAATGCCGGCAGCAACTCCGTGGTGACGCGTCCCCGCAAGTCGGCGACCCAGCGCTGCTCGTGCAGAGCCTCGGAGACGGAGCGGTGCTTGCGCGAGAGACAAGGAAGAGGCCCGGGAAAGCCGAGAACGTGGCCCGGCCCTCCATCCAGCTGTCGAACCAGAACCGCGCCGTGCACCCATCGCCGATGATGGCAGTTGATGCCGTCGCGAACAGCTGGCGGTCGGAGAGGGAGCAGGGCACGGGCATGCCAACCCAGGGCTTGTCCGGCGCCGTTCACTCCATCCAAAGCCATTTGAGGCGTAGCGCGGTACCAAAACGGTCAAGATCGACAATACCAAGGCCTCCGAGCTCCCGAGGGCGGCAGATCCTGCTCCAGGCCACCTTGCAATGCCCGCCATGGCGATATTGAAGTTTGTATATTACAGGAACTGCAACCTGTTAGTTTTGTGTTTGATATTGAAGTTTGTATATTACAGTTAACCTAGTATAAGGGTCTGACCATGATATATTTGCAGGATTTATCTGCTCCACTTGTTGGGGAATATTTTCAAAATTTTGCTTTCTGACAAGGTATCTGAATGCAACTCGAGTCTGTTAACATTATATGCTGTTCAAAAAAGTAAAAGTACTCCGCGTGGAAGCCAAGAGCTCTGAAGTATCCTGAAACAACTAAAGAAGACATGGGGCGTTCATCCAATGGAGTTTAGCACCTTAAAGACAGCTGAGGTTAGTCTAAACAAAGTGGTGGTCTTTGGATACATGAAAGCTGCTACTTTTCTTGCCCATCCTTGTTCTCCATATGGCGGTTAAAAATGGGGATGGGAGCATTACCATCGTTGGTGCTTATTAAGAAAATACATCATGGTTACACGACATGATGGAGCCGAAGAGAAAATCAAACACGAGGTTTGCTGTGCACCCTTGTTGGTGAAAAGCTCATCCTTGATGATACAATCCGAGGTGCCTGCTCGTTTTGTATTGCATTTCCAGCTTTATCAAAGTGGTGGCTCTTCTGGGAAATTCATGGTCAGAAGGTTCTCTGGTTTCACTTGCTTGTATACTTATGTTATACGAGCTCTTCTGAATAACTCAGGGATCTGGGAAAGCTCGTTTTGCAATAAACTTTGATGGTTGACTGTGCACTCTGAGGACGCTGCTTTGTAATCGCTACAGCAGTGGCAGGTAACCTCACAATTTTGGAACGCTCAGTTAATAGCTTGCAGAGCAGTAATGAACAAGAAATCTGTTGATGTTCTAGCTCTGCCAGCAGGCCGAGTGGCTATAATGCATAGAAACGACCGGGCCATGCCTGTCATGTTTAAAGGAGCAGAATGTGCAGAGGGATACAACTACAGATCTGCATATACTTTTGTTCAGAGCATGGTTGCGGTGCCAAGGCACTTGTATGTAACTTCATTTTCAGGCCAGAAGGCAGGCCCTAGATGTTTCGTTTTCCCACTAATTAACAGATGCACCAATTTTTGACATGCGTGCGATGATTCTTTCTTGCAGCCATACAAGTTGTACTCAGCAGAAAATATACTTGTCAACCTCGTCATATTGTTGTCATGTCATATAGTAGTAGTCTGTTTCATTATATCATGCATCTCTGAGGTACCACCTTTCGCATCTGCAAATAATTGTAAGATGTTCTCTCAACTTCTCAAGTATTGCTTTCAGGTTGCAATCCAAAATGATGTGATTCGTTTGGCTTCTGCAAATCTTGCTACTGTGACCTGGAAAGCATCAGTGAGATACGATCTTGTCCTCTTTTACTTGGAACATTCTCTTGTGTTTCATGTAAGCAGTTCCATGTTTCTCGTGTTAACTCTCATGTCAGGAAATAATAGCCGGCACGCCGGAAAAGCTGAATGGAAATCTATTTTCTCCGATGGATCTGATTAGTTAAAAATAATTGAGTAGTTCTTTGTCGAAGCTGGACTAGCAGTTCCATTAGGGTTCAATGAACTCAAGTGTCTGCAACTAATGCAGACAGTTTACCTTCATAGATTATAGCACCAGTTGGTACTTTTGCAGCGTGACCTCAAGCTGTGCGTGAACCCTCTTGTCATTAAGCTAAACGCTACGGATCAGCGTCTAGGAGCTGTGCTCTCGACTGATAAGGTCAACGAACGCTCTTGATGATGATGATCAGCATATTTTCCTCTCCCGCTGTCCAGCAACGGACTGAATCTGGCCACCACGGACGACGATCCATGGTTGTCCATAACTATCAGTAGCTATTATTACCCGTCTAATCGTGAAACATCACAGCTCACATCTTTCGAAAAGATCGCAGGATGTGAGAGCACCGAGCAATCATCATCCTCACTAGTGGAGTTATATTATTGGGAGGGAGGGGCAGGAAGGAACGCAAACACGCCAGCCTTGCCCTTGATTCTTTCCTACTACTGTAATAGCTTAATTAGGCCGCGAACCTGGACTGCCGTCCGAAACTGGAATGCTGCTTGATCGGCATCTATGCCTTCTCCTAGCGAGACGACAAGCACAATTCCGGGGGCTCAGGACTAGCTTGTTGTCGTCGTCATTGTCGTAGTGGCGATCGAAAGAAAGGAAGAGTTGTGAGATGTAAAGGATTGTGGTTTCTTGAAACGTCTTGGTGTCGACTACTCGGCTGATAGATACGGTGCCATCTGCACTGATCTGTTTGGTAGAAAGAACATCACATACTTTGATGACATTGCAATTTGTCGGGAATTTGAGAGCGCCGTTTTGGCTCCCGGGAGCATATGCTCCCGGTATTTTCAAAAAAATTTAAAATTTGAAAACTCATCAAAAAAATCTGCAAAAAATCATGCACGTACCTGACCATGTTACGCACTACCGTATTTTTTTCGCGTCGAAATGACATCGTACGCGCCCTGTACAAAAATGACAAATTTCCTGTCAGAAAATGAGATTCAAATTTGAATTTCTGACAGGAAATTTGTCATTTTTGTACAGGGCGCGTACGATGTCATTTCGGCGCGAAAAAAATACGGTGGTGCGTACCATGGTCAGGTACGTGCATGATTGTTTTCAGATTTTTTTGATGAGTTTTCAAATTTTGAATTTTTTTTGCAAATAACGGGAGCATATGAGCCCGAGCTCCAAAGCGAATTTCCGAATTTGTCAAACCAAACCGGGCTTGCTTGAATAGATGACAACCGCCGACACTATGGGATGTCGTGCTATATAGGGGTTGGAATGGATCCAATTTCTCACATCTGTCTCCATATTTTTAGAACGAATAGAGTTAATAGCATAAAATCACCACATTTGTCGAAATTTTTCGAAAAACCACCACTTTGTGTTTTGATCACAAAAAACCACCAGTATTCGCGACATTTGTTGCAATGTGCACTGATCACAAATTGAACGCGAATTGACACGATTTCTGACAGGTGGGACTCACCAGTCAGGGCTTACGTGGCAGAAGGTGTTGACTTTTTGCTCATGTGGCACCGTGGGCCCACATGTCAGACAATAAAAAATTAAAAATATCTCAAAAAATTAAAAAATATCTCAAAAATAAAAATATCTCAAAAAATCTAAAAAAAATAATAAATATCTCAAAAAATAAAAAATATCATCAGAAAATAAAAAAATCGAGTAGGCTTGTGAGGGGAGGCAGGGCAGAGCAGCCCGGCGGCCGGCCTCTGCTCTGCGCCGCGTCGTCTCGCCGGCTCAGCCCACACTCCGACGGCAGCGCCGTCACCGTGCTCCAGCAGGAAGTCGGCCGCACGCGGCTGCAGCCTGGCCTCGTCTCCAACGCTTCGGCATCCGCATCTCCACCTGCGTGGCCGCACCCGAACCCCGCCGAGCTCCTCAAGGCGCACCACATCCTCGCTTGGCCGCGGCCTCGGACCGCACGGGCTTCTCCAGAGGCGCGGTATCGTCGTCATCAGGGCGACGAGGTCCACCTGCAGCAGGTTCTCCAGCAGCTCCGGCGCGACGGGCTCGCTTCTGGCCTCGCAGATGTTGTGCAGCACGCAGCAGGCGCCGAGCACGACGGGGAGGTCCTGGAGCTTCACCTCGGTGCGCTTCTGCCGGCACGCCGGTCCGCCGGCTCCATGATACGTTCGTGAGGATGCTGCACAGGTTGGGAGCGAGCGCGCCGGAGCTTGGTGGCCGCGCGCCTCCAGCAGCTCCTCAGGCGTCGGTGATGGCCTGCCGCAGCTGCGCCCGACAGCGGTTCGCCCGGTCCACCTTCCTCCTGCAGGCCTCGAGGCACTTGAAAGTGCATGTGTTGCCCCATGCGTGGTTTTGGTAATTAATGACAATCCTTATGGATTAATGTTTGCATTGAGATATTCTTATAGATCTTGTCCATAGGAAAGTTTGGAGTTCATGTGTTGGACTCTAGAAGCTTATAAGATGACCAAGATCTTATTCAAGGGTTTATATGAAGAATGGTCTTATATAGAGTTGAGCATATTGCAAGTATGTCTTGAAGAATAGAATACCGTGGATATTCATGCTCATCTTCAAGACATCATCATTGATCAAGAAGGAAGAAAAGATACAAAGTTGATCAAGGCTAAGTGGAAAGGATGGATATTCAAGTGATCAACACACAAAGCTACATGTTGTAACATGTGGGATCTTGTGATCCAATGGTATGGTAAGCAATCGCCTATATAGCTTTGTTAACTAACCCATATACATGTGTGTGTGTGGAGTATCTATGTGGGGTTAGAGGTATCTTCCCATGGGGATGCATCAAAAGGAAGATTCCATATAGCCCATGGCGGATGACGTCAAGCGGTGGTCGTCATCAAGATAATGGTCAAGTGAAGATGTTCCTAAAAGTGGCTCTCCATATTGTGTATGGGGGAGCATTTCACAAGTCTTCACCAAGCGGAGCACAATCAAGAAAGGTGATCCAACTTGAGGTGATCAAGATCGTCATCATCTAGCTCAAGTGGATTGCGCAAGGCAAAGGTATGACCTTGATAGGGTTTCTATTTTACCGGTCTCATGGTGTTAGTAAAAGACCGGATTATAGGATAGATGCCACACTTTCAAGAGGGACTCTCGAATGAGTAACTTGATCATATCGTTCGGAGAGAGCTCAAACCTTTGCATACTTGGCATCATCTTTCTTGGTTCTTATTTGGCTTTCCTCCATGTGTGGTTTTAGAGCTTGTCATGATCTTCAAGACAAGCTCAAGTTCATCAAAAACGGATTTCGTAAGAAAAACTTATTGCGTTTTTGGTGTTGGAGGTTTTACCGGTTGTTCTATTTTCGAGAGGTTTAACCTTTCCCCATTTGGTTTTATGATTCATTGTTGGACTATGATGTTTCTCTGCATAATCTTCAAAAGCTCGTTGTTGTGATTCCAACGAGCCAAAGATCATCAAAAACGGAGTCCGGATGCAAAAGATATTGTCGTTTTGGTGTTTGTCTTTCCTGCTGTTTTCAAGGGGGCGGTACTACCGCCCCGGTACCGCCCGAGGTACCGCCGGAGCAAACAGAAGCCTGTTTTCAGCGGCACCAAAAGCGGTAGTACCGTCGGGGCGGTAGTACCGCTACTGGAGCCTGTTTTCTGCCCGTTTTCTTGTCCTAACTTCCTAGGGGGGCGGTAGTACCGCTGGGTCTAGCGGTAGTACCGCCCGGCGCGAATCTGCACCCAACGGTTGGATATTTGGGTGACCTATTTAAGGGGCCTTCTTCCCAATGGTTCCCCAACCTTTCTTGCAAGTTTTGCCCTCCATTGTTGACCTCCAAAAGCTTGCTTTCTCTCAATCCCTCCAATGATTCTTGCTCATTCTTGAGGGAAACAAGAGAGGAGATCTAGATCTACATCTCCACCAATCAATCTCTCCTCTAAGTGAGGGGAGCATATTGGATCTAGATCTTGGGATTCATTTGTTGCTTCCTTGCTCTTCCTCTCATCTTTCTCCATAGCATTAGTTGCTTTGGTGGGATTTGAGAGTGAATTGCTTTGAGCACTTCTTGTGTTTGCCATTGCATTAGGTGCATCGGTTTGAGTTTTCCACGGTGATTCGTGGAGTTGAAGTTTGAGAAGCTCATTACTCTTTGTGGTTCTCGTTGCCTCGTGGGTTAGTTGTAACCCTAGGAGGACTTTGTGAGTTTCGGAGCTTTATCTTGTTGCTAAGCTCCGGGACATTGTTGGGAGGCTCCAACTCATTGTGGAGTTCCTCAACCTTGGTGTATCGGTTTGGTCAACGCCTTCAAGTCGACCTCATAGTGGAACGAGTCAATCCCTCACGGGTGAAGCTCACGGAGAATAGGGTGAGCACATCGGTGCTATTGGAGTGCCTAGGAGGCTCCACACCCCTCCAACGTAGACGTACTTCCATTGGGAAGGAACTACGGGAAACATCTCCTCGTGTCCACTTTGCGGTTACTTCTATACCCAAACCTTTACTTATGCATTTACCTTTGTGATAGCCATCGAGCTTGAAGTTATCTATATTGCTATCACTTAGTTGTTAATCTTGCTTAGCATAAGTTGTTGGTGCACATAGGTGAACCTAGCTCGTTTAGGTTTTGTGCTTGATAAATTAAACGCTAGTTTTATTCGCATTTATTCAAGCCTAAACCGTAATTATTTTAAAACGCCTATTCACCCCCCCTCTAGGCGACATCCTCGTTCTTTCAGCACTCCTACTGGAGCTCGAGCAGCGCCATGTCCCTCTCGGCGTCCTGCTCCCCGACCTTGTCGCATCAGCACGGAAGCGGGCGAAACGCGCGTACCTGGAGCTCGCCCATGAGGGGCCCGCAGGCCATCTCCATCTGGAGGAGCAAGTGGCCGCTCATCCCGGTCCCGGCGAGGGCGCGGCGGCCTGCGAGGGGAACCAAATCGAGAAGGGTTAGGGCTGGGCTCGGGTGGCCGACGCGGTAGCAGAGGCTCAGTAGCTCACTCACCCAGTGTGCGGCGACTCGGCGTGCCCGCGGGCGAGGCGGATCGGATGACGCGACGGTGGCGGGCGGAGATATCGCCGGAGAGTGTGGGGGTCATGGAGACGGGCGGTGGTGGGGGCCGATGCAGCAGATGCACGCCGCGATGCTGCGGCGCCGGGCAGTGTCGCCGGAGGGCTTGGACGGCATGAGGCAGCACGGCGCTCGCGTTCTCGCCATGGCAGAACAGCGCTCGCTTTCTCGATTTTTTTTTATTTTCTGGAGATATTTTTTATTTTTTGAGATATTTATTATTTTTTTAGATTTTTTGAGATATATTTTTTATTTTTGAGATATTTTTAATTTTTTATTGTCTGACATGTGGGCCCACGGTGCCACCTCAGCAAAAAGTCAACACCTTCTGCCACGTAAGCCCTGGCTGGTGGGTCCCACCTGTCAGAAATCGTGTCAATTCGCGTTCAATTTGTGATCAGTGCACATTGCAACAAATTTCGCGAATACCGGTGGGTATATGCGATCAAACACAAAGTGGTGGTTTTTTTCGAAATTTGACTTGAAATGTGGTGGTTTTATGCTATTAACTCGAACGAATACGAATACAAATATGGATGCTCCTGGAACCAAAATAGGTTTGACGATTTTCTTACCCTTTCGCGTTGGTTAATTGCCATGTCGAGGTAGAATTAGCAAATCCATATCCATATTTTTCTTCAAATTCAATATCACATTGACATTTGTATTTGTAAAAACGAATCCTGACTTGTATTTTGACGGCGTGGAGCGCACGTACTTTTAGCCGGAAAAAGGCCTACCCCAGACGTGAACGGGCAGAGATACTATGCTGTTTGCATTATGTAGCACCGTGCTAGCCTAGTTGCTGGAGTACCACGCGCGCCGCAACGGGACGAGACACGTATCCGTCCTTTTTTTTTTTTTTTTGCGAAACACGTATCCGTCCTCGGCCAACTTGCTCGGGCGTGGTTGTGGTGTTGTGTGGGGGTGGGGGCGTACGCACTTGAAACTTTCCACCCCTGCGTGTGCGTCTTTAAATCAGGCCGCCGTGCCGTGGTACCTATCCATCCGTCCCTCCACCCCTCGTGGCGACCCGGTGTTTTGTCATGACGCGTCGCCCCGCTCTGCCGCCGAGCACGCGCCGACTGGATGAAAATGAAAGCCGTACCACGGAACGGGACGGAAAACTCCGCCTCTGTTGCTTGCTCACTCACACACTACAGCTAGACAGTCCTTGGGACCGGGTGGGGGTCCGTCGTCCTCCTCCGGACAATGGAGCCGATTAACGCGACCCCACACTCAGTACTGGTTCATCCCGTAATTAAGAGAAGAAAAGGTCTTGTTACATTACAAATAAGATCGCCGTACACCGCCCATCCCCGTCGCAACTACTCCCTCCATTCGGATTTAATTGACACACATTTTGTTACACATGGATGTATTTAGACATCAAACAAATATAGATACATCCATATTTGGACAAAACCATGTCAATTAATTTGGAACGGAGGGAGTACTCTATAAAAATCAAGGAGCTTGCCCCGATTTGTCGCGACACGACGCACGCGGCCTAAACGTCCCCGTCGCCGCCACCTAATTTAATTTTGCTCGGCTGCTACGCGCAAAATTAAGCGATTGGCGACGACTAATGAACCAACCGCTAATTAAATATGCTGCCACTGTACTAGTACGAGTGGTTATGCGTGCTAATCCGCGGCGGCAATGGGAACAAGCCATTTCTTTCGCGACGGGGGGTTTTGTCGTGGCGCTGGCTCGTGTTCGCCCCGTCCTGAGTCCCGGAATAAATTGGCTCTTTTGTTGGACCGCGGCGAGCTTAAAAATGCATCTTGCTTAGATCCGCCCGTCGTGCTAAGGCGTGTTTGGTTGCCCACAAATCAGGCAAGCTGACTCATGGTTAAATTTGGATGGTTTGCCATTCTTCGTGGTTTAATGGGGCTTGTTGTGTTACTCACATCATTTTTGAGTCATTTGTGTGTGGCTCGTTATGATCTGGCCGTGCAAAATGAGGTTTGGAGGCACGTTGTGTATCTCATTTGATTGTCCACAATGTGTTTCATGTACTGTCATCTATTATCTACGTGGTGAACTTATCTCATACTATCTCTACTGCTAGTGACGAGGAGGACGACAATGCGGCGCGGGGGCCATGCGGCGGCTGAGGTTGTGGTGAAGGTTAAAAGGGCATGTACATGAACCACAACCTAATAGCCATTGCAACGACTACAAGCGACGGTGGATTAACAAAGAGAACGGAGAGGTTAAAAAATAAACACACCGAGCACAGTAACTGCTGCTGCAAGGATAGAGTTCATGACGCCGAGCGATGACGACGCCGGAGTTCACGGCTACGAGACGCCGGCTTAATGGAAACTACTGAGAGGTTAGAAAAATACACATACACCAAACACAGTAGTTCTTGCTGCAACGGCGGAGTTCACAGCAAGTTGAAAAACACACATGCACTACATGGGCGACCCAAGTACAAGCTTGTTGGGGCCTTGGCCCCCCACTAAAAAATTAAAACTTTAATAGTATTTGTTCAATTTTCAGAGACAATTATTCATTTTTGTAAGTTATATAAGAAATGCCCCCAGTCAAATCGTGTGCCCCTATAAAAATCTTGTCTGGGTTTGCCCCTGAGATTGCACTAGCCGCATTCTAAACATGTACATACCTAGAACAATCTTTACTCGTATATGATGTCGCAACAGAAAAATTATAACACTAAAGTTGTACGAAACTTTGAGATTAACCTCCTCATCAAAAAATATTTCAAACGGTCAACCGAGTGCGATAAATTTGATAAATTTTGTCTGAAAAGTTCTAAACATCGGTTCAAAATTGAGAAGTTACAGTCCACGAAACTCAAAACCGAGTACGGAAATGGATCCTTGACACGGCTTCAATCAGCCCGTTGGGAAACCCCAAGAGAAAGGTTTGATACAGCGTAGCAGAAGTTTTCTCTTGATACAAAACCAAGGTTATTGAACCAGTATGACTTGGAGAAGGATTCGGCTTGGTGTCCCGGTGCCAGAAACGTGCTAGCGTGTGACGGAAGACTTGGACCTGCACATAACACAAACAAACCAGTTTGCCTCAACGAAACAATAAGGTTGTCAATCTCACCGGCTTGCTGAACACAAAGAATTAAACGTTTGTTTGTAAAATAATATGAGAGCAAAAATGACCAGCGAGCAAATGACTAGGAAAAGTTATGAAAACGGTTGTAAACAATATAGCAAATTGGACATGTCCCCCACTGGGGGGGGGGGGGGTCCCTGGTGCTCTCCTTCTTGGTTCGTTCGCAAAAATAAATCCCGTAAATTTTCAGATCTTTTGAAGAATATTTCCTGATAAGGATTTGTGAAACAAAAAGACGGCAGAAAACAGGAACTTGCGCTCGGCATCTTGTTAATAGGTTAGTTCCATAAAACGTATCAAAATGATATAAAAACGTTATAAAAACATGTGGTACTCATATATAAACAATCATGAAATATAAAAAATTATAGATACGTTTGAGACGTATCAATCCTATCTTGGATGCGCATATTTTTGTGTACATTTTATTTTGAATCAAAATATATTTGTGTTAATTAGAGAGACACTTACTAGAAGAGGACAAAACTTGGGCCTAAAAACGAGATTAGGTTTTGTGCTCCCGAGCTCCGGTGATTCTGCTGGTTTAAAAAAATCGAAAAATATATTTATGAGTTTCAAAAAAATCTGAAAAAAACTCGGATGTAGCCAAACGTTTATTCAACGAACGTGCAAAAAATAACATTCAAATACTTTGTATTCTGAGCTACACAAAAGACAAAAGTGTGGATCTGAATATGCTTGTTTTCAAATCTCCAAATTTATCAGATTTTGTCATTTTTGTGGAGTCTAGAATACATAATATTTGAAGGTGAAATTTGGCACGTTCATTGAATACGCTATTAGCTATCTCCGGAATTTTTTCATTTTTTTGGAACTTATAAATATTTTTTTCGATCTTGTTAAACTGCCAGGTTCACTGGAGCCCAGGAGCACAAAACACTTTCCGCTAAAAAATAATCAATTCGGCCGTTTCTACTCGGTCAGACACAAAGCTGATTTAAACTTTTGTGCCATACAAGATTTATATGCGACCCCCCTACCAAACCGGTCATCCAACACTGCGAAAGGAAACTTACAAGCAACCAAACACACTATGAAGAATATGAACGCTCGGTTCGGTGGTCCTACTAGGCCACCTACTATGTGTAAAATCACACCATAACCTAAAATGTATAACACTACATTTTATATGTAGTTAAGAAGCAATTAAATAATACTATCTAGTACGCACAGTAACGGAAATTTCATCATTACAATTTTGAGTTCGCGTTCTCTGTGGGCCGTGGACAATGGACATGTTTGACTACATACATTGGTGTAATAACTTATAAGTGGACGCTATATTGAAAATAAATCTACCATAAATAGGTGATGCCCTACAGAATAGGGGTGCAAATGGATCGAATAGCACCCTCGTCATTTCTGTTTTGATATTTTCAGAATGGATACAATTAAAACTACATATATTGTCGAAATAAGGAGAGGATGTCACTAACATATAAGTTAGACTTACTAAAATAGAATAACATAATTTATTCGAATATAGATAATCTATTTCTATATCCACATTAATAGCTGGTTCGTATTTGTAACATCCGGCTAATTTTCTCACGAATTTCCATTTTCATCCCCATGCGATTTTTGACCTTTTCCCACGTGATCCCATGGGATCGATTTCCATTACAATTGGCAATGGAAATACATAAGTTCAGGACATCATCCACGTGCGACATATTTACATACCCGTGAAAATGCTACCGGCACCACACAGATATCTGCAACGTCACAATAGGTCCAAGCTACTAGTAGTGGCGAAGGACCACCCAAAATTTAGGTATGACGGAGTCAAAAAAATATCTATCATTTTTTAATTAGAATCGTGGGTGTGTGTGGGGAGGGGGGGGGGGGGGGGCAATCGCCCCCCATCCCTCATGGTAAGATGTAAAAACTAGGCCGCCAATGAGAACGACGCCGACGATGTCAACCAAGGCGCCCCCTACAAGCAAGGTTGAAGCATCGACCTCAACCAGGATGTCCCTTACAAGGACTCGCCCCGCGCTACGTCGATTGCCAGTACCCAACGGCGGCTTGACCAGCCATGCAACAGTTGTTCGGTGATGGCGCCGCTAACATGCTCGGCGTGTAACCATTTGTTGTACATATGTGCTATGAATTAGGCCGCCCCCTCCCCCGTGCATGTGTGCTTTGATAGGTGCCGGCAATGTAAAAAAATTCCATTAATGAAGCTGACAATGTGAATTGCGCATTGAAAGTAGCCGGCAATGTGGACTGTGCATTGAATGATACCGAGGGTGTGTGTCTGTCTATCGGACGATGGCGCCAACGCCATGAATCACCTATCCACGGCTCCTATTCCTACCCCGGCCAAGGCGAGGAGGACGGCCCGCGCAGAAAACTAGCGAGAAAGTAGAGGTTCACGATGTTGACACCGACAAGGATATCAAGAGGCCGAGGGGGGAGTAGAGGAAAGTCGTGGATTGGCAACGATGATGAATTGTTGTGTGATGCTTGGATGGCAATAATCCAAGACGCCATTATCAGCACACAACAAACTCGTGAATCAAAACTATTGCGAGAAATTATGACGAGAAATGAGAGCGGCAAGACCCACGCCAACAAAGTAAGATGCTAATAAAAACTCCTATCTATTTGGCATGCATGAAATTGCATCGATCTCAAAAATCCTATCTATTTCACATGTGCCTTTTTATCTAGTTGAAGGGTGCTCCGAATATATATCTAGGGATGTTTGAGAAGAAGCCCTTCACTTTGATGCATTGTTGGACCAAGCTTCAAGATTATCAAAAGTGGACAACACTTTGATTCTCTATAAGCTGAGGGGGAGAGATAGGCGATCTAAATGGAACGCGGCTGCGGGGGCCAAACTACTACCACGACCAATTGGAAACAAGAAAGCAAAGGCGGAAAAGAAGTCATCATCATGTACTACTGGCCTCCAAGAGTCGTTTGCCTCGTACATGAAGGAGGTCTCAGCGTCCTCGAGTCTCAAAGCGAAGATGCACAAAGAAAACAAATAAAGGTGGATCCGCTACTTTGGCGTGCAAGGCCAAAAGCTCAAGGAGATGCAAGCCGATAAGAAGTTGAGTACCATGTCCACTGACACGACAAACATGACCCCGGAACAACAAGTTTTTCTTAACGAGAAGGTCGCGGGAATCATGAAGGAGAGGAGAGAAAGAGCCATGGATGCTGAGACCCAAGAGTGATGTTTATGCATTATCGATGATGGCTTGATGTGGTCGGACTTGGTCATTGTCTGAAAGCGTGCTTTGCAATGCTAGGCAATGGCTGCGTCTCCTGTGCGTGGACAATTAATGCTTGATCGCACCATCCAAATCTAGCCAAAGTATAAAGAAACCTTTGGTTGTATATTTGCATGTCGAGAATCCTTTGCACCGACCCAAGGCCACGCGCATGCATGAGCGCATCCTTGTACATGGCGCTCGCTGCCACTGCCGCTGCTTTATGGTAGTACAAGAAAGACGAATTTTGAGCGCAGGCAGGCCGTGATGGAGGGACGGATCTCCGGTGGAGTAGCTAGCTAGCAGGCATGTGAGCGTGAAAAAGGAACAAGTCATTGAGCTAGCATCACCCCAAAGGGATGTTGTGGCCTGCGATCCTGTGAAGGAAGGAAAGGCGAGACGAGGAATGGGAAAGCGTACGTACGACCGGAGTGTATACAATATCCAGTAGGCGCCCGAGCACCCGGTCGGGACAAGTCAAAGCAGGAAGAAACGAGGTGGGGTGGCGCCCATTAATATTCCCATGTACGTATGTAAAGGCACTCTCTTTGTCCTGGCGTGGGAGAGAGAAGCAAGCAAGGGAAAAAACGAGGGAACACGTTAGCAGGCAGGCGCAAGGCGCCAAAATTAAAGGCGGGGCGAGCTAGCGAGGCCACCATACATACTCCAAGCCAGAGAAATCCAAGCCACCTCAACTGTTCCTCCATCCTCATGTGGTACGTGTGCGGCGACAAGTCGCCGGAACCCCGTGCCGACGCCTCCTCCTCCTCCGTTCACGCCCGGACAAAACCTCGCGCGGCGGCTATCGTCGAGAGTGGAAACGTGCATGCTCACAGCTGTCTACGCGCCTTGTCGCGTCCGTCCGACCCTTTTCGCGTCACGCACGGCGCCGTGATCACGACCTCCGCGACGGGACTCGGGAGGCGGGTGATGCTGCGATGAGCCTGGGCGTGACGCCATACGATAAACTTCACAGATCGATCATCGACGCCGGTGAACTAAACCACGCTTTGGTGCGTCCCGAGTGAATACGATAAACTTCACTTTCTAAAAATTTAAAAGGTGAGCAAAATCAGATATTTCTTTTATCACTGAATGCGAGCATAAATATCAGCAAACAAATATTAAAAAAAATCTTAACCAAAAGCAGCAGAGGTCGACGAGGCGCTCATTATTTCTGCCGCCAAGAAGAGTACCTCTATCGGGTCTTCATCCCCTCGATTGTATTATGGATCCTCCAAAACATGTTTTGGGTCTGCAATTTTGGCACTCCGCTATAGTAAATGCCACGGTTAAGTTTTATTCCGTAATCTGTAAAGTTTTTTTTAATTGGAAGTTATCCCGTCCTCCGAATCAATTGATGCACACAGCTTTTTTATTACCAAGTCATAGAATCTGAAGTTATCTACCAGCTGGAGCGAGTGGTGGAAAAATTGTACGGCTCACTATTCATAGGTTTGTCGGTTTCTCGGCTTTCCCGAAATAAAGCGAGGATTTCTTCGCCGAGGCGATCAATTAGTCGTCCTCTCCAGAGTGTGTACATATGCAAATAAATGAGCTCGGTATGTTCGTGAGAGGAGAAATCGTTTTACACATGGCAACCAAAAGCACGCAAAGAGGTAGTACAACCAAGGAAGCCAAACATTAAACGGGACAGAGTTTTTTGTCGCAGAAAGATTTTGGATGGATGCATAATTGTACCGCGCATGCAGAGACACATGGCACCACTGTTGTAGCACTGTTCGTGTCTGGTAGGAGTACTGCCAACACGGCACAAAAATATCTCATTTTTGCGTCGATTAATAATGCCCACAAGAGAAGCAATAATCGGTTGAGGTCGGTCTTAATTTTGAAGAGTATAAACATGTGGAGCGACGCAGAAATTAAGTAAGTATTTCTCGTGCTCGGACGGCTGGAGGCATGCCGTCGCCTCCGCGGCAAAATTGCTTCCACTTCACGGACGGAAAGACCACGAAAATTGAGCAACCCCTGTTCTCCTTTTTTCCAAATCTATCTATAATGATTATAGTATAATCTCCACTGAATCATTCCACGGGAACGGATCGGTTATTTTTGCATGGTGACGAGTGAGGAGTGACACCGACCGGCCGGAGGTGACAGGAGTACAACAGAAGTAGAAAAGAAAAGTTTACCGTGGTGGACGGAAAAAAGGAGAGAAAAGCAGACAGGGATGTAAATGGTACATAAAGTTTTTTTTGTAGAGAAGAAAGGTATAGAAAGTTACCGCATCAAAATCTGCACCCGGTCCGTTTTTCATATTTTTTCCACAAAGGAAAAACATTTATGTCAAAGAGATACACATTGCATCCAACATCTACACCAATGTTAACACCTTATCGAGATAGTACTAACGATGCACACGGCCAAAAAGATAAAAATATAATAATGAAAAAGACCCATTCAAAGTGATAAACCACTCGCAACTACCAGATATGGCAAACATGGACTGCAATGGAAGTTCTCCAATAACGATATCTTTAGAAAGAGAACATTGCGCAAGCGTCATCGTCACCCAATCATCAGATCAAGGGATTTCATTTGGGAGAAATTTCAAACTCTGAAGACAACGGTTTAACAAAGAAACGGCAAAAAGATCACCATTATCACGTACAAGCCGTTCGCTGCCACGAGCGAAAAGTCCGCGTCCTGCGAATTAAACTATATATATATATAGGCCTAACACTAGGACTTAGGCGCGCGCACACACCTACACCGTGATTGGTTATGATTCATTAAATGGAAAGGAAAATATCGGCCAGTTATAAAAACAGACGATGCAATCTTGTCCATGATGAAATATATGTGTCATATTTAGCTTATACATGTTGATACTTTTCTTTTATATATTAGTAATTTTTCATTTTTGGCTAACTTTATATCACTTTTTAACAACACTAATATGGTTGTTACCCAGAATCTTCTAGGCGTCCAGAATCTCATGTTCAATAAATAAAAGAGATCGAATTTTTACAATATAATTTAAGATTTCAAGTATGTTCATTGGATATATTCTATCAAGCTACATGAAAAATGTCAATGTATTTAGGTCGACAAAGGATCGAGCAACTTGTAAAAATTGTTCATACGAAATAAAACGTCGCACATATCTTTTTTACAAAATGTAAAAATTCTCATAACTCATCCAAAATGTTCTCTACTCTCAACAAATTATAAACTCGCATGCATCAAGTTGGATCTTAATTTTCAAAATGTTATGGAACCTTCCAATCTAACTCACGAAATTCTTGCATTTGATGCTTGAAACTTCTCTAGACTGATCCTATCCTTGCTCCATTTCATTGAGCTAAGTCAACCAAAGTTTCAACTTATCTACACACACAAGAAACAAATTAAAAAACTACAAAACAGAGGATTAAGAAATGCTCACACTGAAAATAGCAAAATTATCATATATTTAAAAGAGATATGAAAAAAAATCAATGGGCGAGGAAATTTAGTGTGAGGATATGATGTGTATTTTGGATGCACTAAAAGTTCATTTTTTCACTTTCACTCGGATGTCATATGCCTTCTCCACTTTGCGCTCGAACCTCTAACGACACGCAAACTTGCATACACAACTTGTTTACGAGCATAGGCTGCCATTGGAAGCATTTACTCTCTGATTAATTCAATATAAAAGAGTTATATATTAATTCTAATCTCTAGTGAAGAATGGGCTCAAAAGCTTATTCTCTAAATATGATGAATCGTTATTGAAACCTTCCTTCCTACACATGAACCAGATGTAGAAAATAAACATAGAGCTGACAACCATTGTACTAGTGAGCCTGTTCCCTATAAGTGAAAATATCAATTCACAAGTATAGTTGTGATAAGAAGATTGCATTTTTTAACGGTATCGCCGCCTCCGGACTCTAACCGTGTTATATTGATGTCGCACCAATATACAGAGCTTCAACCAACATAAATCATGTCTTGGACCTAGATTGTCACATGGTCATACACAATCTGTCAACCACTTCACACCATTTTTTTTATCTTTTTGGAACCCACGACATATCCAAATGTATACTCGTACACTCTGACATAAGAGTACACTAAATAAATATTTAGCGAGACAAGCGACAACTCGCTTGATGCCCCAACAACACAAAAGTTTTTTTTCAATCAAGAAACAAGCATGTCCAACAAGTGAGAGAAGAAGAGGGAATTCAAGGGCATGCTACTAGTTAACACTTCATACATTCTAGAACATCCTACAAATATTATTTTGTTACACCTAAACTCGGTACTGTACTTTTGAGAAGATTTCCACATTATTGGCTAAATTCACAACTCAAAATCACACTCTAACTAATTTAGTAGCTATTTAAGAAAACTATGCAATTGTTAATTATAAGCACAATATTACAATATAATAAGAAGCCTAGATTAATACGCCAGATTAGCATACAAACATTGGTTTGCTAAGATTGTAGTGAATGTATTATATCAAAATATTATCTTAAATATTGTTGATTCTATTAATTTAACATTTATTTACAAAAATGTAATGTTTTGAAAGATGTATCAGTAATAGACAATGTACTCTAGAAAGAGTATTTAACAACAAGTCGGTTGGAAAAATCAAAAAGTTTAGTATAAATGAAAATGTTTTTTAACTGAGCTTGGGACGTGGACGTCGTCGTGGCTCAGATCGGTGAGAGCTACTGCAACAATGTCGCCCGGGTCCCGATCATCGTGGTTTTGATCCATGACAGATGCGGATGTCCGTTTTTTATATATGGTCTAAACTTTTTTTAAACATGTCAGATATTGGATACGGATATGGACATTGGTCAACCGAATATCAAAGTGATACGATCCACATGTGTTATAACTGATATTAGATGAATATGGATTATCTGACTTTTTTTGCAGAGGATCTGAGGTTCTTAAATAGGATTATCCAATAAAAATAAACTAGCCGCAAATGTCAAGACAACTAAATTAGTCCATCGGACCAGCTATGCAACCTATCTTTATTCACTATGTAAGTGAATTATTAGTATTACACATTTGCACTATTATTATTATTATTATTATTATTATTATTATTATGGATATTGCTTATTGTTGCAATATTTGTTTGTCTTTTGATGCTTGTGATGTGGTGCTACATGTAGTTGTGTTGTGCGAACAAGTGTGAAACTTCTTCTTTTTTTTGTTCCAGGCTATAGCGTGGTAGAATCCATGTTTATTAGGTGAATCTGATAGAAATTATGGTACTCCCTCCGATCCATATTAGTGGGCATAGCTTTGTCTAAATTCATATGTATCTAGTTAAGTATTTAGACTAGATACATGTGTATCTAGACAAAGTTGTGCCCACTAATATGGATCGGAGGTAGTAGTAGTAAAGGACATGGAAAGAGGCGTATCTGATCAATCCATTTACGATGTGTTCACTACAGACGTTATTTGCACAAACCACCAAATTTCCGTGTGATGTGATGCTGATAAGTCTAATTCACATGTTACCCCGTTTTAACAAAATTTCTAACGATGACGATGATCCACGAGTCAGTGATTACGTCACAAGTTGTGTGTATAGCACATTATGGGAATGAATCAGGTGTCCATTTTTCTAGTTGCTGGATTCTTTAGAAATTTCTGAAAAGTCTCGAAAAATGACATTACTTTGGGTGGATGTACACGAACTTGATGACGCTGCGCTTTGTTCGGCGTGTATAAAATCTTGACTTTACAGGGCGAGATCGAGCTGCAGGACGCAGATGATGCCGCCAGGGCGAGCAGTGTCCGATAGTAAATGAGAAACAGGGCAGCACAGCAGGCCCCGTTTGTCTTTTTCAGAAGACTTGCTGCAGCCACCTTTCCAAGCGTCAATGTTTTCAACCGCTGCGCTGCGCTCCGTGACTTTAAAGCGCTCGAGAAAGCGTCCCCATGATAGCTAGCTGCCCTGCCATGATCCTTTTCCTAAACATTTTTCTATTAAGCCTTCCAAGGGAGCATCACTAGCTACTCCAGTGGGCTTCATGCCTTTGGACTAGTGCTAGCGATTGTTTTTGATCCATGATGATCATCAGCCTACGCTCATGGTAGCAATCCTCCAGCATGGATATGGTTTTTGCTAAAAAAATAAAAATAAAAAACGGGAGGCAATCGCTGCAGCTCTTTGTCTCATCCCCCGTGCACCTGTCTTCCTCCACGGGGCGCCCGCCCAAAATAGATAGCAGCAGCCCTCCATTGGCAAAGCATATTGCACGGACAGCCAGCAGCGTGATCCAGGGCCGGAGGTTGAGGATTGAAGCGAAACCAATCCATCTCCAACCCCAACAACCATGATGCCGCTCCACGCGGTTCACAATGGCAGATCACTCTTCTCTCGCCGCCGACAGACAACTCCGCAATAAAATGCAGGGCCCAAGTACGCCCGTCACAGAATTAGCTACCTAAATCTCGAGGGTACCACGTGGTATAGCCGAGGAGGAAACGACAAAATAGCTATTATCATCATCGCCTCAAACCACTAACAAAACAAAAGTTGTACTAGCACTCCCAACTTGGCACAATGTGCGAATTATAGAAAGGGATAAAAAACAGTCGGCATATGCGGGCAATCATCGATCTTTTACATTCACCGACACCCATGTCTGTGGAGGTAAAAAAATAAGGAACCGGAGAGAAGGATCAATCAAAGTACACGCGTTACAACAACAATTAGCAGTTCACACATGTGTATACTACATGAGGATCAGAGTACATCGAGAAAGAAATGAAAATCAAGTTAGAACGGAAGAGAATTACTAAGTATATGAAAGATGAGCAAAATCGCGAGCTCTCAGCGCCCCGAGTTACTGTTCATCTACAGTGTTGAACAGTGCTCGTGGTATTTTTGCAAAAACGCCCCTCCACTTCCCGGAAATTGCAAGCCGGTGCTTTTGTACATATACCAACCTCTAACCCTAGATGCCTAATCCTCCTCATTCCCCCCATCCAGCCCGGCCGCCGACGCCCAGCCCATCCCGCCCCCGCCGCCGCTGCGCAGATCCCCGGCCCGCACCACCCTCCAGCCCGTCCGCCGGCGCCGCGCGCGAAGAAGGGAGAGGCAGGGTACCAGGTCGTGGCCTCCGAGTGACTGAGATTGAGGAGCGGAGGGTGGTCGTCCGTCTGCACAGGAGGGGTCGGCTACATCACCGGACCAACGGATGGGGAGGCCGCGGCCATGTAGCGCTGAGTGTGAAGGCGGCACCGTTTCTCCCTCACGCAGCAGCGGAAGAGGCGAGGACAGATGCGCCAGCGTCGACCACGAGTCCGGCGGCGACCAGCCGGTGCGCGCCTCGGTTCGCAGGTACGTCGCCTAACCGCTCCCACTTCTATCGTACCTATGCTCTCTCTCTTTTGCCTCACCTCCTCTCTGTGTATCTTTTAGCCGCCGATGGCAGGCGCACGACGGGATCTCGACCCTCGACTGTACAACTACCGGCAGCGGCGGCATCTGGCCGCCGGCCCGGCCCCGTACCTGACTCCAGT
The DNA here is from genome assembly GCA_947311845.1 of Poa pratensis. NCBI lineage: Eukaryota > Viridiplantae > Streptophyta > Magnoliopsida > Poales > Poaceae > Poa > Poa pratensis. The sequence continues at coordinate 64,330,180 of CAMZMU010000036.1, read as the reverse complement.
ACTAGCTTCGGGCGGCACAAGGGGAGGTGGAGGTCCGGGGCGAGCAACACGGTAGCGCGCGACGCCCCTGCAGGCAGGCTGAGCAGCAGCTGGTGCCGGCCCTAGCGAGGACGGAGAGAAGGTCAACGCCCGATACTGAGCCTTCTTCTCTGTACGTTTCTACTTTCAATCTTTTTTTCTTCAGCTAGGTTGTGTACTCCAGGATCCAGATCTGCGTATTGCTAGCCCTGCATCCGTTATTCGTTTCAGTATCACTTACAAAATTCATTGTTTTTCCATCTAGCTAACGAGTTGCGTGTGTTAGGCAGCTGTGAACTTCATGAACTTTGATATTCTACAACAGTGCGAAGGAAGGAAAATTGGCATGAGAAGGAGAGGAGTTGCTAACCAAGCAGAAGGAGCATCAATCAGCAAAGAGATAAGAAAGAAAGGCACCAGAAGTAGTAGACATGAACCGGTATGGGATACTATGCATGCTTTAGTGAAAATCTGAGTCACACCATGTGCAGATTAATTTGTTGTTTTACTGCAGATAGACACCTTTATTATGAGTTGATGAACATCAATATATTTTGGAATAGATTGACAGGACCCAACTTAAATCTTTCAATTTGCAGCGCATGCTAATACTTGCACAATTCAAAAACTGGAGATAAAAAACATTTTAGACATGTTATTGTCTATCATACAGTTTCAAATCAAAATTTTGGTTGGCATATTTGCTGTTCATATTTCTAATATTAAAATGGCAGGTCTCTTTGCATTTGCTTTGCCAAAAACATCCACCAGGCGCTTGTGCGACGCGACGGTCCGTTGCGGCCAGCGATCCACGAGGAGGGTGGCGATGGGAACGGCAGGAAGGACCTCAGACCGCTCTGCATGCCAGCCCTGTTTGCGGTCATCGCGGGCGATCTCCGGTGCGCGGTGCCCAAGGATCTCATGGCCCTGTTCCATCCGGTGATCTCCATCCCCATGGTCTGATCCGATCCCCTTGGCATGGCACAGCATGGCGGCAAGCCGCGCCGTCGCCTCGCGGGACCTTCACTGTCGGCTCTAGCCCGAGAGGAAGAGGCGTACACACCTTCTGTCAACAGCTAGGCCAACCAACAGCGACGGCAGGCCACGGGACAACGAGGTGGTTCTCCGTTTTGTTTTCATTTTTTTCAGTTTAGTTTCTACTAACAAAATCTTTTACAATGCTGCTTTATTTAAGCTCTTCTTTTATTGCAGGTCAAGTGTTTGACGAATTGATTCTGTGGCATCTAGAGAGCTATTGTTTGCTCTTCCATGTGGGTTGCGCCTCAACAGAGGCTTGAAGCAGCAGCTCCGGTTAGCCTAAGAGAAGGACTTCCTGGTGTTAATTATCTTGATCATAAGATTGCCTGTATTAGAACTTTAATTATTCTATTGGAAGGACTTCATGGTATACTGGTGTTGGAATGTACTGACTTACATGAAAACACATGATACAGTGTTGTTATGTAATCCACTGGTGTACTGCCGTTATAAATGGCTAGGTAAGTGTCATTTTTTCTGTTTTGACGAGAGTATTGCAATATCGAGCCAACTCTTATAAGTGCAACTGTTTTTTCTATCCTACGGACATGCTCACTCTTATAAGTCGGCTGTATTAGTACTTCTGCACTTCATGGTATTGATTAATTTCCGTGCAGTTTAATTGCCTGTATTTTAGTACTTCACCTATTCCAATATAAAGTACAGTTTATCATGTAGACAATGCCACTGATATTACGTAGACATATTTATTGGATACAAACTGCACGCAGCATCAAATAAATTTTAAATGGTAATAATCATCATGCAATTTCTGCACAGTAATTTTAGTAATATAAGTGACCTGACCTCTTCTGTGAGGTACACAAACCATCTCAGTGCTTACTTTTACCTTTTCTTCCCTTGCAGGGCTATTGACTTATTTTCACTTGCATTGAGCAAAAGTGGAAGATTTATTTTCTAAATTGTCATGACTGTGTGACTATAAGGTATTTTGAGATCCACAAAACAGTAGAGATTGGATATACTCTGAAAGTTTATTCAATTTCAGCTATGCATGTGCATTAAAGTTCCAAACCGAGGTAAATAAATCCACTCCCTACGACATTCCCTACTAACTTTTCGATGTGACAATAACTGTGTATATACATTTTGGATGGTTGTAGATAGCTTGCATCTTTTGTTTCTTCCCATCAGTTGTTTTGTTGTATTGCTTCAAATAGTAATGTACTATTTCAGCTTATGTTATATGCAAAGTGTCATTTCTCAGTCTTAATGTATCTATATATATTTCTGGCAGGTGGCTCACTCATTTGTTTGTGGTCAATTGGTCATAAAGCCGACTTCTCTTAGGTTATTCTAGCTTTCTTTATCAGCAAAATAGTAGTTCAAATTTGTGAATCACGATTAAATGTTTGTAAGAGGATTGTAAGGTTTTCCCTGCCCATTTTTCCCTCTATTTTTATCTGCCATTTTTGTTCTGCAATACTAATGTGAGCCATTTCTATAGGTTGTGATTGAAACTCAGAAGGAAAATAACCTAATTTAGGCTGTTGAAGTCCTTTTCCGATCCTTACATCTGATAAAAAGGCCAGTCTGAGAAAAATAAAGAGATGCAGATGACATGGATTCTTGACTTGATGTGATGGCCGAAGCGCCTGCACGCAGAGCGGAACATGTCGCTCGGACACTGTTCTAATGATGTTTATCTCCGTATACTTATTAGTTAATGGAGTTTCTAATTTCTGTGGTGACGCAAACTGATGTTTAATTGTTGCTGCAACTAAGGCGTCTTTCTTATTTCTATGCATGCAAAAAGGTAAACAAACTATCTACATTTTGAATCTATTCCACTATTGTATCATCTTGATCAGCTGGCTTTTAGCACGCCACTGTTTATGGAGCTTGGATATCCAGACATTTACATTTCAGAGTGTATAACACATTTTGAATCTATTCCGCCATTGTATCATCTTAATCAGCTGGCTCTTAGCACGCCATTGTTTATGGAGCTTGGATATCCAGACATTTAGATTTCAGAGTGTATAACAGAAGAACAAAAAAATGCACATAAAATCTCACCAAGGGCGTGGCGTGACGCCACGCCAGAATTCAACTAGTTTATACTGCTAGCCTAGCCTGAACTGGAAGCATGAATGCGCCATCACATAGGATAGGATAGTTTCACAGGCACGGATTGGGAGCGAGCTGAAACTGAGAGAGCACCATCCAATCCGCAGCTGAAAGAAGGAACTGCTACATCAACGAACGAACCATCCATTCACCCGTTGATCGATCGCTGTACACTTAACGTTAGATGGCAACTTCATCTTCCCTGATAGATAAGTAGATAGATAGATGAGCTGCAGCCAGCAGCTGCTGCAGAGGATGAAGGCGAAATAATATGCTCCTCTCCATCAACCGATTGTCAAATGCGGATGATACACATTGGAGGGAAAGCAAAGCACTCTCTTTTCTCGATCACGGCAAAACATGGATACGGATCAGAGACCCGAGGATCAAGCCGATCGCTCAGGGAAACAATTAGTGGGGACGGACAAGGATGACCTTCTTCCTCGCTCCGACGAGGAAGGGTCATCGATCGAGTTTATCATCAGACATGGCAAAAGACGAGCCATTGCCGGGCAGCTCGAAGATGATACCCAAGCAAGTACTAGTAGTAGTATAAGAGATAGTAGTACACTATAAGTCAAGCTTACCATTCCTATAAGCAGCAGTAGTATTTGATTGATCGATAATGTCGGGACGACGATCGAGCTTATCCACGACTGTAGTGTATGTACGTACTAGAGGAGGTTAGCTTGGAGGAAGTCGGTGATCTCCTCCATCACCTCGTGGTAGTGGTCGGTGTTGGACAGCAGGTAGAACCCGATGGTGGCCTTCTCGCGGTGCACCACCTTCACGTCCTGGCCGTCCTCGCGGAGGCCCTCGGCGTAGGCCAGCTGCCGGTCGCAGGTGAGGTCCAGCCCCGACACGATGATGAGGCTCTTGGTGAAAGGGAGGCCCTTGAGCCGCCGCCCGTTCGGCCCGAACGGGTTGCACGCCGGGTGGTCGCGGTCGGCGTCCTCCGGCAGGTACGCCTTCCAGTACCAGTCCCTGTCCTGGATCGTGACGAAGTACTTGCCGTCGAGGCGCCGCTCCGACTCGGTCCGCTCGTTGCCGCCGAACATGGCGTTCAGCAGGATGTTGCCGTATATCTTGATCCCCTCGCCGGCGGCGCGGGCGGCCACGTGGTGGGCGATGTTGCCGCCGGAGCTGTCGCCGGAGAGGAAGACGCGGAGCTGGGAGTCCTCCCCGCTGCGCAAGCACGGCTGCGCCAGGGCCCACTTGAGTGCGGTCCACCCGTCGTCGTAGGCGCACGGGTACCGGTGCTCCGGCGCGCGCCGGTAGTTGACGGAGATGACGACGCCCTTGCTGAGCTTCACGAACCGGCGGCAGAGGTGGTCGTAGATGGCCGTGCTGGACGACGAGTGCGCGAAGCTGCCGCCGTGGAAGAATATGATCACGGGGAGCGGGTCCGGGGACGGCGCGCCCGTGAGGAACTCCAGGATGGGCAGGGTGGCCGCGGCGGCGCCCTCCCCGGCGGTGGCGTCGACGGCGCGGTAGATGCGCACCTCGAGGCCGACAGACTGGTCGATGACGTGGTCGAAGGAGGAGACGCCCTCGACGGGCCGCGCGTTGGACGGCGTCCGGCGGTCCAGGTACTCGGCGAGGTCGCGGTCGAAGGTGCCGTCGGGGCGGCGGAGCATGTTGTACGCGACCTTGAAGTTGGAGATGAGCACCCATGTGTTGAGCGGCACCACCGTCTGCACGACAAAGCCAACAGCAACAGTGAGACCACCACCAACAACAAAAATGGTCACTAGCATAATAGCAATGAGGATCAAACAAACAAACGAATCCTTTCTCCCCTCCTAGTATTTCTTTGCCGTTTCGAGCTCGGACAGGGGAGCAATGCGAAGCACCCTCTTCCGGTGGCCGCTTGCTAGAAAAGATGCAAGCTTTGCGCTCAAAGCGAAGGCACACACACACAGAGAGACGAGTATGGATGGATGTGGATGATGAATGATTTGTTTCTTGGCCTCTCTCTACTCTATCCACCCAGCTCGCTTGTTTGGTAGCTGTATTAGTCCTATCACCCATCCCTAAAACAACCGGGGCAGGCTCGAGGGGAATAAAATTGGGATTGAGCCCAAAGGGGAAACAAAGGCAGCGACGGACCGAGAAATCAATCGCTGGCCCCAACCCAATCCCCCGCTCTCCTCTCTCCACTCCACCACCGAATCGTAAAGCGGCGGCACAAATGAAGAATCGCGCGGTCCGGCGGTGCCCACACGGGAGGGAGAGAAGAACACCCAAAAACGAGAACCCAAACACAAAGGACGGAGACACATGCTGCGCTAGTACCCCAAAACAGCAAGCGCCAAACAAAGTAGTAGCTGCCGGGGAGGGACGACGGACCTTGCACTCGTTGCGGTTGACCTCGTCGCTGCCGGCCATGTCGGCGCCGGAGGGATTGACACTCGTCGGCTCCTCAGCTGCTGCAAGATCTCCCCTTGGAGTGGAACAGAGCCTGCCGCTTCGCTCAGGGCATGGGTCGCCGGCAGCGCGGCAAAGGATCCCGAGCACCGAGTCCGGCAGGCGCCGACCAGCCTCCGCCGATCTCCTCCGGGCTCCGAATCCCCCACCCGGCGCCAACCGACCAAGCAGCAGCTCAGACAAGCAGCAGAGTCAGCTGGCGAGAGCGAGAGTACGACGAGGTAAGAGAGCGGTGAGCTGTGGCGTGAAGCACAGGGAGAGATGGATGGGGAATAGGAAGAGACGAAGGCGAGGGAGGGGGAAAGGTAATAGAGGGCGGAAGGAGGGAGGGAGCGGACGGACAGAGGAGACGACAAAACCGGGACCGGCGGCTCAAAAAGTAAAACTCGCTCCGGTGGGCCCCACGCCGCCCTCCCCCAACCCCCACTTCCCTAGCTAGCTACTGCCGATGTTTTTTTTTTCCTTTCTCACTCTCTCTCTTTCTCTCTCCTGGTTTTATTTATTTTTTGGACGGTTTCGCGAGGTGTGTTTGGATGGATCTGCCTTTTGAGAAGGAATTTCGTTTGGGGCCTCTTTTTCTTTGTTTTCGTTATTGTATTTGTATTTGCCTTCTCTCTCTCGCATTTTTTTTTGGCGGTTTTCTCTTAGCCTACCCGGAGGGGATGAGGGAGAACTGGACGAAACTGTTAGGTGCACCAAATGATAGGATGTACGTATACGTACGTGGATGGTGTGTGTTGTGCGGTGGAGGTATGCTGCTGCTCTTCGCTACTGTGTGATCGTGCATCATGTATGCGTGGGCTCCCTCTTCGCCAGTGTAGTGGATCCAGCCAAGATAGCGTCTTTGGCTTTGTTAACCAAATTGCATCCACATGATGTCACCATTTTGTTCCAGCGACCACATGAGTGTTAGATCAATGGTTAGCATAGTTCATCTGGTTTTAATCTTTGCCTGTGAAACAATGTGATGCTATGATTATTCACAACAACATAATGTTCTACCTTTGATTTGTGGCAAATGAAGGCTTGTATACACTAAACGATAATTGTGTCAACTGTAAGGTTCCACTGATGATAACAACACATTATATTAGACTAGACAAGAAAAAAATGAATTCCACCTCATTTATACCTCAGATCATTTCACAACTGCAATGGTTAGTTCTCTCTGGACAATTCCAGTGGGAACTGGTTTTGTTTCATGAAAATAAGTTCAAAAGCTTTGTTTCCATATAAGATGGAACTTGGGCGTATAAAATGTGTTCCCAATGGTAAATATTGAGCTCACTTTTGATGAATGGTCTATGGGTATTCGGTTTTATCTATGCTACCGGAGGTCTAGGTGCACGCATTTGGCATCCCTCTCGATGTGAAACGGGATTTTTGCCGTTTCAGGACTTGGATCTCTTTTTTGCAACAAAAAAAACGAGGGACCACATGGTTCTTTGTATTTTGATCGGTAGTATGGATTGTATCCATAAACCTAAGATGATGCATGTGTTCATCAAAATGGGTTTCTTCAAACTCAACTTTCATGTCGAAGCTCCACTGTTGCGGAAGTTGATTGTAGTTGGGGATGTAGAGATGCCCAATGCCAAGGATGAGAACAATGGGATTATGGGGCTGCTAACCGAAGAAATGCGATGATGTTATATAGAAGAAGCAAAATGGTGGTGTCAAGAGAACTAATGATGATATAGACAAAGACACTTCTTAAGACATGAAGGAGGGGAGAAGGGCTGTTGGGAAAGCACAAAACTTGTTGTTGAATTGATGTCTTACTCTATCGATGATTCGTTTTGGTTCTATTAAGCGGGAAATAGTACCGAATGAGTTTACGAATTTAGTTACTAAAACTTATTCGATAGTTAGTAAATCTCAGGGAGATAGTGTTGTGGAAGATCAGTGACATGGCAAACAGGAAATGTAGACTATCGGGCAACCTACTGTGTCGCTTTTCCTCGTTGATGGAAAACTTAGGGTATCCGGGCAACCTGTCGTGTCCATGGCTCATGGTGTGTCTCACCTGGGGATACTACCCCTACCATGACCAGCATGGAGCTTGCCTGGTAAATGGTTGTCGACAGCCTGTCACGCCTTTTTATCTCTCGTGACATACAAGGAAATTCCATGTTAATATAAGTTCTAACCTTTTATGGAAGGAGCAAAAATAAGCTCATAACTATATTTAAAAAATCACTGTAGAGCTTTCAGATATTCCATGGATGACTTAAAAGGTGCAAGCCCGTCCATAACCATGCATAGGATATTCATGGGAGATGGGTACAAATTAGTAGTCGATCAAAGGAGGCTAAGTACTAAAATGAAAGAAGTGGTAAGAAAAGTTTGAGTACTCGGCGCTGGTATTATTTATCCTATTTCTGGTCGTAAGTGATTCTGTCCAGTTCCATGTGCTTGTGAAAATAGGGTATTTAAAGTTGTGCCTGATGAAAATAATGAACTAATCCCTAATAGAACCATAGTTGGATATCACATGTGTATTGATCTAATGAAGTTAAATAAATAAACATGGAAAGAACATTATCCACTACCCTTTATAGATAAAATGTTGGAGAGGCTTACTAAGCACTCCTACTTTTGTTGTCTTGATAGATACTTGAGACTCCCCCAAATATTTTCCATCCAGAAGATCAAGAAAAGACGCATTCACATGTCCATATAGTATTTATGCTTACCGATAAATGTCGTTTTGGTTGGGTAATGCATCCGCTGAAAGAGCATTTCATTCCCCTAAGTGTTTTGGTGTTTGTTGATAACACAATTAGATGACTAATCTGAGTGTTAAATAGTTGCAGGAACATTTTTATATACTTTGTATATGCCCAGGTTTTTGTCAAGGAAGAAAAGGAGCTATTTCCTGTCCCAGCCGGTAGTACCGGCTGAGGCCCGGCACTACCGCTATTCAGCTCATTTTGGTACTGGCATTGTTCTGTTTTTTTGCGGTACTGGCCCGGTAGTAGGCCGGTACTACCGGGTGGTGCGGTACTACCGCGTGACTCCGGCCGGCACTACCGCTGCGGGCGGTGTGTGAGGGCTCGTTGACCATCGACGACGAAGACTGCTCCTGCGCCGGTTGGTAGTACCGGCTGAGGCCCGGTACTACCGCTGCGGCCCTATTTCGTCTGCAACGGGCAGTTTTCTGAGAGGAATATTTATAGGTCTTCACCTACCTCTGGACATGTAGCTCGCCCAAACTTGAAGACACCATTATTGCAAGCTCAAGAAATATCTAGATCTCCCAATCCCTCCACCCAAACTCGTTGATCTTTGGAGGATTGAAGGAGAAGGCTCGGATCTACATCTTCACCAAGCGAATTTTCATTTCCCCCTCATTCACTTGAGGGCCCCCAATCCAATTGTTCTAGGGTTTCCTTTGGGAAAACCTAGCTCATTGTTGTACTTACTTGATTGTCTTTGTGACTGATTGTAGCTATTCGGGAGCCCCCAATCCAACTGTGGGTTGTGCCCCGTATCGTTGTTGTAAAGGCTCCGGAATCCGCCTTGAAGGTTTCCGATAGTGGAAGGTGAACCAAACCTTTGTGGTGCGGTTCATCGGAGAAGAAGGTGAAGCCTTTGTGGCTGTTGAGTTTTGACCTTTGTGGTAGCTCACACCTCTCCAACGAAACGTACTCCCCTAAAAAGGAGGAACTCAGGATTACATCCTTGTCTCCGCGTGCTTTCACCTTCGGTTACCTCTATCCTTGTTTACCGTCTTTACTTCGTGTATCTTGTTTAGTTGCTAGCTTGTCATATAGGTAAATTCACCGTAGTTGTATATCTAGAGAATTTACCTTATGTACCAAGCCTAAATTGAAAAAGTATTAAAATTTGGAGTAGCACCTATTCACCCCCCCTCTAGGTGTCATACGATCCTTTCAATTGGTATCAGAGCCTCGGCTCTCTTGTTGGGCTTAACCGCCTAATATAAGTATGACTAATGGTGAGGTGCCCCCAGATGGGCAAAGTACACCGGCATCCATGGCCGATGTCAAATCGATGGAAACATCTTTGAGATCGTCCGTGGATACCCAATTTAGTGAGATACGCGACATGCTCGCAAGACTCGCTAGTACTAAGCCCCCTTCGGACACTCTCCCATTAATAGAGGACCCTCTTCATTCCAACTTGGGTGATTCCGGGGATGGAAGTAAGAAGAAGGAAGGGGATGAAGAAACCGACACCGAAATTAAGAACTCCTCTCCATCCACAACCAAGCCGGAAAGTGGGAAGTGATACGTCTCAAACGTATCTATAATTTTTGATGTTCCATGCTTGTTTTATAACAGTATCACATGTTTTATTTGCATTATATATCACTATTATGCATTTTCTGGAACTAACCTATTAACTAGATGCCACAGTGCCAGTTCCTGTTTTCTGCTGTTTTTCCGTTTCAAAAAAGCTAGTCGGAAAATATTCTCGGAATTGGACGAAAATCAACGTACATCAATATTTCACCGACACGTCCACGGAGTCCAAAGGGGGAACGGAGAAGCGCCAGGGAGGCGCCACACCACCTAGGGCACGACCCACATGTCTGACGCGCCGAGGGGTGGTGTGGGCCCCTCGGTTGCCGCCTTACGCCGCCCTTTGGACCATATATTGCCTCCGCGAAGAAAACCATAAAAAAAGAAGGAGTTTACGAGAAACACTGTAGAGCTCCGCCGCTATCGAAACCTAGTTTCGGGGGTCAGAAGATCTCGTTCCGGCGCCCTGCCGGAACGGGGATTGACCCCCGGAGCCTTCTCCATCGACGCCACCGCCTCCACCATGCTCCGTGAGTAGTTCCCCCATGGACTACGGGTTCTAGCTGTAGCTAGTTGGTATTCTCTCTCCCATGTACTTCAATAGAATGATCTCATGAGCTGCCTTAAATGATTGAGATCCATATGATGTAATCGGTGTTGTGTTTGTTGGGATCCGATGAATTGTTACATTATGATCAGTCTATCCATTAAGGATTGTGAGTTATAGTGCCGCAATCTTGTTGTGTTTAATGCTTGTCACTAGTGCACGAGTGGCATGATCTTAGATTTAAGCTCTATAATTGTTGCTTAGATTGTATCTACAAGTTGTTTGCACATGTCTTTGTCCGGAACCCGAGGCCCCGGAGTGACAGCAACTGGGATAACCGGAGGGGATGGTTTTGATATGAGGATCACATGTTTTCACTAAGTGCTAATGCTTTGCTCCGGTGCTCTATTAAAAGGAGTACCTTAATTACCAGTAGTTTCCCTTGAGGCCCCGCTGCAAACGGGCTGGTAGGACAAAAGATGTTATGCAAGTTTCTCATTGCGAGCACGTATGACTATATATGGAAAACATGCCTACGTATGATTAATAGACTGGATGTTATGTCTTAATGCTATTTCAATTCTGTCAATTGCCCAACTGTAATTTGTTCACCCAACACTTGTTCTTGGAGAGTTATTTCTAGTGTAGATAGCTGGGAACCCCGGTCCATCTGTAATCATCATTGCTTTCCCGTCAACTCCACGCAAGCAACTATTTTCTGGTGCCATTGCCTCTTTGTTACTACTACTATTACTCTCATATTACTGCTGCTTTCACACCATGTTTGTTACTAGTGCTTTCTCAGGTGTGGTGGAATTGACAACTCCGCTGCTAAGGCTTATAAGTATTCTTTGTCTCCCCTTGTGTCGAATCAATAAATTTGGGTTTTACTTCCCTCGAAGACTGTTGCGATCCCCTATACTTGTGGGTCATCAAGACTATTTTCTGGCGCCGTTGCCGGGGAGCATAGCTCTACTCATAAGTTCACCTAGTACACTCTACCTCTCTCTCTGTTTTTATTTTATTTTATTTTGTCTAGTTTACTTTTGTCTAGTTTTATTTTGCTTAGTTTAGTTTAGTTTTGTTTAGTTGTGTTTTGTTTAGTTTACTTTTGTTTAGTTTTGTTTTTCTTATATACCCGAAAATCCATAAAAATTTAAAAACTGAAAAATAAAAAAACTGTTGCTATGGAAGAACATGCTAGAACCTCTATGTTTATGAAAGCTAAAGAATTATATATAAAGTATAGAGAATCAAGAGAGGGTAAAATCATGAGAGGCATGTTAAAAAAGTTAAATCAAATTGCTGAAATTTTGCTTGAACGCCATGATATAAATTGTTGCTCTGAACAGGATACTAAACATCTTAAATTCCAATGTGGCTTTAGTGAAGAAGTTTTAATTATGAACTATCATTGGAATAACTATATTCATCTTGGAGTTGAAGAAGTAGAACAATTTGTTTTATTTATGGGAGCTTCTGAAATAGATTCCTTCATGGCTAAAAACTATGAAACTTGTGTTGCTTGTAATAAACTTAAAGATACGGTCTCTTTTATCCTTGATTATTGCCTAGAAAATTTCAGCAATAATTGTTATATCATTGATTATAAAGAGAGACTCATTCATGCACAAGAATGTACTCACAATTTGCAGGAACCCGTGGAAGAAGAAATTGCTGAATCTGAAATCTCATTGGATGAAAAAGAGGAAGAGAGTGATGAACAAAAGGAGGAAGAATGGATTAGCTACCCATGCCTACCTTCTAATGAGAGTAACTCTTTAACTCTTACATTATTTGATCACCCTCCATGCTTATCAAAGGAGGATGAATGTTATGTTCCTGTGGATTCTCTTGAAGTATTCCCTATGAATGAAACTTGTGGAAATGATTATGCTACTGTTATTTATGATAATCCATGCTATTTTGATAAATCTTATGATAATCCTTTATTTGTGCCTGATATCGAAATGCATGGTAATAAGGAGGTTTGTTTAGAAAATGTTTATGATAAAGCTCTAGATGATGGTCCTATATTGCTTGATAATATTATGTATTCTACTATTGAAAATGGGATTGGAGAGGTCTTGACTTTATCTAGATGGAGTCCCATACCTCTTGAGAGTGATCAATTATCTTGTTATAAAATTGTTAAAAGTGGGTTTGAAAGTTTTAATCCCACTATTTTGGAGCTTGATAAAAATTATGTGTTTGTAGATCATGAAAAGCATGCTTTATGTGATAGTTATATTGTTGAGTTTGTTCATGATGCTACTGAAAATTATTATGAGAGAGGCAAATATGGTTTTATAAATTGTCATGTTACTAAAACACCTCTCATGCTGAAAGTTCTGAAGTTGCTCTTGTTTTATCTTCCTATGCTTGTCACTTTGTTCTTTATGAATTTATTTGATACAAGATTCCTATGCATAGGAAGTGGGTTAGACTTAAATGTGTTTCGAATTTTCTTCTTGATGCTCCTTTTGCTTCATTTTCTATTTTTATGTGAGCATCATTAAAACTATCAAGCCTAGCTAAAAGGCATTAAAGAAAAGCGCTTATGGGAGGCAACCCATTATTTTTATTTCTGCAATTTTTCTTTTATTGAGTCAAGGAACTTGTTTACTTCTGTAGCAACTCTTTGTATCTTTATTTTTTCGCATTGTTGTGCCAAGAAGAGTCTCTAATGATAAGATGATGCTAGATTTTGATTGCTGCGCAGAAACAGATTTTTGCTGTTCACTGTACGAAAATTATAAATTCATAAAATGTGATTTTAATCTGCAATTTTTGTGCGTAATCCTGATGTATGTACGCATCTTTCGTTAGTTCAAAGTTTTTCGATCTGAGCAACGTAAGTGCCTCGAAAAAATTCGTTTTTGCGGACTGTTCTGTTTTAGACAGATTATGTCTTTTATTTTGCATTCTCTCTTTTACTAGTGTTGGGTGGAAGAGCTTCACATAACATCAGTGGCAGTAGTTAATGTTTAAAGTAACGGTCATATTGCGTCCTTACAGAACATGTGAGTTTTTGATTGATGCACTAACCCTCTAATGAGATTTACTTTGAGTTTGGTGTGGCGGAAGTTTTCAAGGGTCAAGAGAGAAGAGTGATATAATAGGATCAAGAAGAGTAAGAGCTTAAGCTTGGGGAGGCTCCCATGGATCTCCCCAGCATATTTCAAGAAGACTCAAGCGTCTAAGCTTGGGGATGCCCAAGGCATCCCCTTCTTCATCAAAATTATCAGGTCATCTCTAGTGAAACTATATTTTAATTCTTTCACATCATATGTGCTGTTCTTGGAGCGTCTGTGTGCTTTTATTTTCAGTATGTTATTTTTATTTTCTGATATCAACTTGATTGGATCCTAGCATTCTTGATTGGGAGAGAGACACGCTCCGCTTTTTCATTAGAATACACCTATTCTTCACTTATACTTGTTGAGTATTCATATCTAGCGCTGTTAAGCTTTTAGCTCTTGTTTTCATGTATCTCTTGTCAGAGCTATTAGTTCTTTTAAAGAAAGTACTCTCTTACTTCACTTATACTTGTTTGGAGAGTTATTGAAATAAATTGATTGGTGTTTGGTTGGAACAGAAAATGCTGCATGTGGTAAATGGTATAATGGAAAAGACTTACATACTCTTGTAGATCACTAACTTGGATAATTTGATACTTGTCAATTGTTTTGAGTTAACAAGTAGGTCATGATTAAACTTTTGCATCATGTAAGTTAAGCCCATTAGTGAAGAACTACCGTAAAGCTTGTTGAAATTTGGTTTGCATGAGTGGTATCTCTAAGGTCTAGATATTTTCTAGTAAAAGGGTTTGGTTAACAAGGAAGACAGTGTAGAGTCTTATAATTTTTGCAATATGTTGGTCATATAAAACTTGGTGTACCGGTTGATAGTCTTGTTTGCTTAAATAACATTGCTAGCCTAAACTCTGTACTGAGAGGGAATGCTTCTCGTGCATCCAAATCCTTGAGCCAAAATCCATGCCATCAGTGTCCACCATAACTACCTATATGTGGTATTTCCTTGCCACTCCAAGTAAATTTTTCATGTACACCTTTAAACTATTCAAAATTGTTACTACTCCTTTTTGTGTCAATGTTTACCAAGCTCATGAGGACGTGGTGGATGTCTTTATGTCACTTGTCAAGCAGACTTTACCTTCAGACTAGCGGCATATACATCCGCTTATCTATTAATTTTGCAAAAAGAGCTGGCAACGGGGTGCCCAGTCCCAATTAATTACAACTTTAACCGCTTAATCTCTTCACATTTTGTCAACTGAATACTCAGTGAAACATCTGCATGTGTAAACCAAAGAGAAAAAGAGGGATGATCTGCCTTGCTGGTAGAAATAACGTCCTTCATGGGAGCCACTCTTAAAAGTCTGTTTGGCCGGGGTCATATTGTACTTTCCACTACTGATTCGTTGACCAATTAACATACACCTGTCAAAACTTAATTTTTACTCTCTATATGATTTCAAAAACTAAAAAACTCTAGCACATGATTTAATCCCTGCTTCCCTCTGCGAAGAGCCTTTCTTTTACTTTTATGTTGAGTCAGTTTTCCTACTTCTTTCTATCTTCCACAAGCAAACACTACTGTCAACTTTGGTACAACAATTGTTATATGCTACATATTGGATTTATTATATTGCTTTGTGTTGACAATATCCATGAGATAAATATGTTAAAAGTTGAAGCAAACGCTGAAACTTAAATCTTCCTTTGTGTTGGTTAAATACCTTTTACTAGAATCTATTGCTTTTTGAGTTAACTCTTATGTAAACCTGTGGATGCAATGTCTCCAAAGTATTGTTCATGAAAAGTTTTGCTTATATGATTCAGTTGTTTACTCATTATTTATTTGGTAGCAAACTATAGACCATTGACTTGGATCACTTCATTCATTTACATGTGCCTTATAATACTATTTGATCAAGATTATGTTGGTAGCATGTCACTACAAAAATTATATTGTTTTATCGTTTACCTACTCGAGGACGAGTAGGAACTAAGCTTGGGGATGCTGATACGTCTCAAACGTATCTATAATTTTTATGTTCCATGCTTGTTTTATAACAATATCACATGTTTTATTTTCATTATATATCACTATTATGCATTTTCTGGAACTAACCTATTAACAAGATGCCACAGTGCCAGTTCCTGTTTTCTGCTGTTTTTCCGTTTCAGAAAAGCTAGTCGGAAAATATTCTCGGAATTGGACGAAAATCAACGTACATCAATATTTCACCGACACGTCCACGGAGTCCAAAGGGGAACGGAGAAGCGCCAGGGAGGCGCCACACCACCCTAGGGCGCGGCCCACATGTCTGGCGCGCCGAGGGGTGTGTGGGCCCCTCGGTTGCCGCCTTACGCCGTCCTTTGGACCATATATTGCCTCCGCGGAGAAAACCCTAAAAAAAGAAGAATTTTACGAGAAACACTCCAGAGCTCCACTTCCATCGAAACCTAGTTTCGGGGGTCAGAAGATCTCGTTCCGGTGCCCTGCCGGGACGGGATTGACCCCCGGAGCCTTCTCCATTGACGCCACCGCCTCCACCATGCTCCGTGAGTAGTTCCCCCTTGGACTACGGGTTCTAGCTGTAGCTAGTTGGTATTCTCTCTCCCATGTACTTCAATAGAATGATCTCATGAGTTGCCTTACATGATTGAGATCCATATGATGTAATCGGTGTTGTGTTTGTTGGGATCCGATGAATTGTTATATTATGATCAGTCTATCCATTAAGGTTTGTGAGTTATTGTTGCTGCAATCTTGTTGTGTTTAATGCTTGTCACTAGTGCACGAGTGGCATGATCTTAGATTTAAGCTCTATAATTGTTGCTTAGATTGTATCTACAAGTTTTTTGCACATGTCTTTGTCCGGAACCCGAGGCCCCGGAGTGACAGCAATTGGGATAACCGGAGGGGATGGTTTTGATATGAGGATCACATGTTTTCACTTAGTGCTAATGCTTTGCTCCGGTGCTCTATTAAAAGGAGTACCTTAATTACCAGTAGTTTACCTTGAGGCCCCGCTGCAAACGGGCTGGTAGGACAAAAGATGTTATGCAAGTTTCTCATTGCGAGCACATATGACTATATATGGAAAACATGCCTACATATGATTAATAGACTGGATGTTTTTTCTTAATGCTATTTCAATTCAGTCAATTGCCCAACTGCAATTTGTTCACCCAACACTTGTTCTTGGAGAGTTACCTCTAGTGTAGATAGCTGGGAACCCCGGTCCATCTGTATTCATCATTGCTTTCCCGTCAACTCCACGCAAGCAACTATTTTCTAGTGCCATTGCCTCTGTGTTACTGCTACTATTACTCTCATATTACTGCTGCTTTCACACCACGTTTGTTACTAGTGCTTTGTCAGGTGTGGTGGAATTGACAACTCCGCTGCTAAGGCTTATAAGTATTCTTTGTCTCCCCTTGTGTCGAATCAATAAATTTGGGTTTTACTTCCCTTGAAGACTGTTGCGGTCCCCTATACTTGTGGGTCATCAGGAAGCCCCAGTACCATGAGGTCTCCCTTCTTGGTGTCTACTCTCCCGACCCACTTATCCCTCATCCTCGCATAAATAGCTTAGGTCCTCCACCTAAGCTTAATGCATTGGCTTTTACTAGTTGGAAACACTCAATGAAATCTCATGTCAACAGTGCCTCTATCGAGTTTTGGAGGATCATACGAGTGGGATTCAAGGCCGTGGATCCAAACAACTTGACAAGAAGAGAGGTGGCTGATGCTCAACTCAATGCCTCCGCTCTTCACATCCTTGAACTTGCCGTTGGAGAAAATGGTATGCATCACATTCAACATGTCTCCACCGCCAAAGAAGCTTGGGAATGCCTTGAGGTGGTATTTCTTGGAAATGAAAGCATGAAGAGGAATAGATTTGATGCCTTGAGCAATGAGGCCGAAGGCTTCTACATGCTTGATAACGAAACTCATGAGGAGATGTATGGAAGACTCAAGATTCTTGCCAAAGCCTTTTATAATGTTGGGCAACCTATGTGGATGATGCTTGGATCAAGAGAAGTATGTGAATGCTCTCATGCCCTTCGAGCCCATTGAATTGAAGGCCATACAAGGAAGACACAACTATCTTCTAATGTCATCTAATGAAGTTATGCAAGAAGTGCAAGCCTCCAAGGTTGCCACCAAGAATGCTCTAGACAACCGTGCTAGGGCCATGGGAATGAAACAAGGTCCCTCACTTGCTTTGAAGGCCAAGGTGATGAGTCTTGATGATAGTGTGGAAATTGAAGCATGCCCAAGCAACATTCTCCCGATGATCTTGAACAAGCCTACCATGATCACGTGGCTCTTGCCACAAGAGCTTTTTGGCGTGACCCGGCCAAGGCAAAGGCTCAAGTTGATCTAAAGAACAATCCAAGTGGGAAGAAGGAGTTTGCTATAAGGACGAAGACTTGCTACAATTGTCATGACAAGCATCACTTCATCAAAGATTGCCTATATGAGAACCGAGAACAACATGGTGGAAAGCTTGTCCCAAAGGATCACTCAAATTGATTCAAAAGAAGCCTTTTGTCAAGAGGAAGCCATTCTTCAAGAAGGCACCGAGAATTGTGTTGGTGGCTCAAGAAGAGTATCCTTCTGAAGATTCCGAAGGAAAAGATGAACCCACTAACGAGGTGGCCGCATTGGCTATTGTCTCAACTTCATCATCTTCTCTCTTTGAATCCCCAATGAAAATCTCTCCATCAACAACGCTCGTTGCCTCATGGCTCATGTTACCTAGGTATCATCTTCTACACCCAAGTCCATGCATGAAATGGATGATAAAGCTAGTCTTGTGATTAAGAAAGAACTTGTTTCTTTCGATACTTTTGTGACTAACTTGCAAGGTGATGCGAAGAAACATGTTGAGTCTCTCATGAGACAACTTGGTGCGGCCGAAGAACTCCTTGAAGACAAGGGAAAAATTGAGAGAGAGGACTCTCTCACCATAGCATCCTTGAATGCTTCCATAGAATCCTTGAATGCTTCCCTAGAAGAAGAAAGTGAATATAGAACTTCTCTTGAGGAAAGACTTGAGTCTCTTGATGATAAAAATGATGAAATAATTGCTAAAATCATTAAGGATAGAGACCATGTCTTTGCTAAATATAAAGTGATTAAAAAGGAGAAAGTCGAATTTGTGGCTGCTAATGCTAGACTTCTTGAGGATATAGAAGCTTGACAAGCCAAAAGGCCTTGGAAAGTGAACACTCCAATCTTGTCAAGTCTCATGAGCAACTTCAAACTCAACTTTCTAAATCTACTTCACCTAGTACCTCTACTCCCTCTTGTGATCATGCAAATGTTATTGAGGAAAATGCTAGGTTGAAGGTGGATCTTGCCAAGGCCACTAGTGCCAAGACCTCTATTCCCAAAGGTAAAAAAAGGTTGTTGCTCATGTTTTGAGCAAAAGCCACACAAAGGGAAGGAGGGTCTTGGTTATGTAGCCAAGGCAAAGAACAAGAAGAGCAACAACAAGGAGAACAATGCCAAGCCCGCACAAGCCAAGACTTCCATTGCGGGTGGTAATGCCACTAGGGGCAAGACCACTCGTAGTGACTTTGTGGGGCATAACAATCCCAACTACATTCTTTATGTTGATTATTATGGATGTTTATGCAAAATATGTTGGTCCTTATGATGGTTACATTGCTTATTCTATTTGGGTTCCTAAGACCCTTGTTGCTAACAAAAGAGGACCCATTGAGAAATGGGTACCTAAAACCAAGCAATGATTTCTTGTAGGACTATGCTTCCGGTGGGTCTAAATGGGTGGTTGATAGTGGATGCACTAGTCATATGACCGGAAGCAAGGAGATCATGACGGAGTTGGGACCAAATATAAATCAAGCATCCGTCTCTATGGTGATAAATCAAAAGCGGAGGTAACGGGTCTCGGCAAGGTGGTAGTTGCAAAGGATATCACCCTTGTAAATGTCATGCTTGTCGAGTCCCTCGGTTACAATCTTATGTCCGTTCGTGCACTTAATAAGATGAATTTTGATGTCCATTTTACTATTGATATGGTGGTACTCTTGAGGAGCAAGACTCTAAAGGTCATGTTCGTTGGGTATGTTGAAAATGAGTTGTTTGTGGTGGACTTTTCGGGGTCTACCAACACTCAAGCAATATGCCTATTCGGAAAGGCCGACGTGGGATGGTTGTGGCATCGCCGCTTGTCCCATGTCAACATGAGAACTTTGCAAAGTCTTCACAAGGGTGGCCACATTCTTGGACTAAAAGAAATGTTTCTTTTTCTAGAGATCGTCTTTGTAGGGCTTGTGTTGAAGGAAAGATGCATGATTCTCCCCACTCAAGCAAGACCATCATCTCATCAAAGAGGAAATTAGAACTTCTTCATGTTGATCTCTTTGGTGCCGTTACTCAACCGAGTCTTGGTGGGAAGAAGTATTGTTTGGTGATTGTTGATGACTATTCAAGATTTACTTGGGTTTATTTCTTCAAGTCGAAGGATGAGACTCAACAAGCCGTCATCGACTTCTCCAATGAAGTTCAACGTCAACACAATGTTCCCATATTGGCCATTAGAAGTGACAATGGCTCCGAGTTCAAGAACTACACCCTAAATGAGTTTCTTAGTGAAGAGGGAATTCGTCATCAATATTCCGCTGCATATACCCCTCAACAAAATGGTGTAGCCGAGAGAAAGAACCGGACTCTCATGGTATGGCAAGGTCCATGTTGGCGGAGTTTAAGTCTCCACTTTACTTATGGGCCGAGGCCATCTCCACGGCGTGTAACTCATCTAACCAGTTATTCTTTCGTGTTGGAAGAAAGGAGACTCCCTATGAAATGCTTATCGGCAACAAGCCCACCATCTCCTACTACCGAGTCTTTGGTTGTAAGTGTTTCTATAAGATCAAAGGTGTTCGTTTATCTAAATTTGAATCTAAAGCTTTAGAGGGTATTTTTGTTGGTTACGGTGCCGAATCCCACACTTATAGAGTCTACGACAAATCCTTAGGGAGAGTTGTGGAATCTTGTAGTGTGGAGTTCGATGAGAATGACGGCTCCCAAGTGGCGCAATTTCATGTTCG
Organism: Poa pratensis; assembly: GCA_947311845.1. Taxonomy (NCBI): domain Eukaryota; kingdom Viridiplantae; phylum Streptophyta; class Magnoliopsida; order Poales; family Poaceae; genus Poa; species Poa pratensis. Next base: position 64,309,673 of record CAMZMU010000036.1, on the reverse strand, counting down.
TGATGTAGAATGGGCATTGGTTTCTTTCGCCCCATCGAGATACATCATGAGCCTCCTCAAGCAAGTCAAGCAAGTCTTAGCTCCACTCAAGTGGAGACTACATCATCACAAGGTGAACCAGCGCCTACCATGGAAGCAAATGATGCACCAACCCAAGAACAAGTTCAAGACCCTCCTCAAGTTGACCAAGTTGCTATGCAAGAACCAAGTTCTCCTATTGTTGATGCTAGCCAAGGTCAAGACCAAGATCAACCCTCTCCTTCTATATTGAAGATGTGCATCAAGATGATCTAGGTCATCATTCCGGTCAAGACGGGGACTCAAATGATCAAGATGATCAAGTGATACCTCCAAGATCCAATAGAGATATCGAAGCCCGTCGTAAAGCAAGAGTTGCAAGGACCTTGGAATTAGGAAACCATTAGCTAGAAGAGGTTCTTGGTGATTTGAACAGCAAGGTGACCACAAGGGGTCAATTGGCAAGCTTTAGTGAGCATCAAGCACATATCTCCATGGTAGAACCAAAGAAAGTGTTTGAAGCTCTTGAAGACCCAGATTGGTTGGAAGCTATGCATGAAGAGCTAAACAACTTCAAGCGCAACAAAATGTGGAACTTAGTTGAGAAGCCAAAGGATTGCCGCAACGTTATAGGCACTAAGTGGATTTTCGAGAACAAGCAAGATGAACATGGAATAGTTGTGAGGAACAAGGCAAGATTGGTTGCACAAGGGTACTCTCAAGTTGAAGGCATTGATTTTGGAGAGACTTATGCACCCGTGGCTCGCCTTGAGTCCATCCGTATCCTTCTTGCATATGCATCACATCATATCTTTAAATTGCAACAAATGGATGTGAAAAGTGCTTTTCTTAATGGTCCTTTAAACGAGTTGGTATATGTTAAGCAACCACCGGGATTTGAGGACCCAAAATTTCCTAACCATGTCTACAAGCTTGATAAGGCGCTCTATGGTCTCAAACAAGCACCTCGTGCTTGGTATGAGCACCTAAGAGAGCTATTGGTAGACCGTGGATTTGAAGTGGGGCAAATCGATCCCACCCTCTTTACCAAGAGGGTTAAAGGGGAGCTTTTCATATGCCAACTTTATGTGGATGATATTATCTTTGGCTCATCTAACAAAGCTTTTAATGATGAATTTTCAAAGCTTCTGACCGATAGGTTTGAGATGTCCATGATGGGAGAGTTGAAGTTCTTCCTTGGTTTTGAGATCAAGCAATTGAGTGGAGGGACTTTCATTCTCAAGCCAAGTACACCCAAGACATGCTCAAGAGGTTCAAGATGCAAGATGCTAAAGAGAAGATGTTTCCTATGGACACCAAATGTCATCTTGAACTTAATCCAAAGGGTATTGATGTTGATCAAAAACTTTATCGCTCTATGATTGGTTCTTTGCTTTATCTTTGTGCATCTAGACCCGATGTTGTGTTGAGTGTAGGGTTTGTGCAAGGTATCAAGCGGATCCTAAAGAAAGCCACTTGCAAGCGGTCAATAGAATCCTTCGATATTTGGTTCATACCCCAAGGTTTGGTTTGTGGTATCCTAAGGACTCCAATTTCTCTCTTGCCGGTTACACGGATTCGGATTGGGCTGGTTGTAAGGATGATAGGAAATCAACTTCTAGGGCGTGCCAATTCCTTGGTAGGTCCTTGGTGAGTTGGTCTTCTAAGAAGCAAAATTGTATATCTCTCTCCACCATCGAAGCCGAGTATGTGGCAGCCGCTAGTGCTTACACTCAATTGCTATGGATGAGGCAAACTTTAAGGGAATATGGTGTCCATTGTGACAAAGTGCCTCTTTTATGTGACAATGAAAGTGCTATCAAGATTGGTCACTGATACGTCTCAAACGTATCTATAATTTTTGATGTTCCATGCTGATATTATATCAATTGCTACATGTTTTGGTTACACTTTATATCATTTTTATGCATTTTCTGGGACTAACCTATTAACAAGATGCCACAGTGCCAGTTCCCTGTTTTCTGCTGTTTTTGGTTTCAGAAAATCTATTAAGGAAATATTCTCGGAATTGGACGAAACAAAAGACATCGTCAATAATATCACGAGGAGATCACGGAGTCCAAAGGGGAGTCGGAGCAGACCCACCAGGGGGCCACGCCACACTAGGGCGCGGCCCAGGGTGGGCCCGCGCCCCCCTATGGCGTGGTGGCCCCCTCGGCCACCGACGCCGCCTCTTCGCCTATATATTCTCCGCGACGCGAAAACCCTATTACGGTCGATCATATTCCACGAAAAGTTCCGTCGCGGCCGTCATCGTCAATCTCAGATCGGAGGAGTTCTGAAGCTCTTCCCGGCACCCTGCCGGAGGGGAGATCATCACCGGAGGGCTCTACATCACCATGCCTGCCTCCGGAGTGATGCGTGAGTAGTCCACCCCTGGACTACGGGTCCATAGCAGTAGCTAGATGGTTGTCTCTCTACCTTGTGCCTCCATGTTTAGATCTTGTGAGCTGCCTAACATGATCAAGATCATCTTATTGTAATGCTAGATGTTGTGTTTGCTGGGATCCGATGAATATTGATACCATGTTTATTCAAGTTGTTTATCTATGTGCTCTTGATCTTGCATGCTCTCCGTTGCTAGTAGATGCTTTGGCCAAGTAGATGCTTGTGACTCCAAGAGGGGGTATTTATGCTCGATAGTGGGTTCAGTCTCTAGATATCTGGATCAGTGACAGAAAGGTCTAAGATGGTAGATGTGCTGTTGCTACTAGGGATAAAACATTGGTGCAGTGTCCAAGGGCACTTGTATTGATTACATTACACACTTTACTTCATGCAATAATCTGTTGTTAGCAACTTAATACTGAATAGGATGCGGATGCTGCCTTGAAGGTGGATTATTTAGGCATAGATGCGGTTGGAATAACGGTCTATGTACTTTGTTGTAATGCCCAACTAGATTTCATAGTAGACATCTTGGCATGTATTGCATTGTTATGCCCTCTCTATTTGTCAATTGCCCAGCTGTAATTTGTTTACCCAACATGCTAGTTATCTGTTCTGAGAGAGACACCACTAGTGAACTGTGGACCCTGGTCCAATTTCCTCATACTGTTTACACAACCTGCTGCAATCATCTGTTTCCTGTTACTTGCTGTTTTCCTGCTGTTTTCCACACCATACGTTTAACTCTTTGTTTCTGCAAGACCGGAGAGATTGACAACCTCTCTGTTTCGTGTTGGGCAAAGTTCTGGTTTGTGTCTGTGCAGATTCCACGTTGGTGCAAGCTCCCTAGCGCCAGGGGGAGTCAACATCAACAACCTTCCGATAGATCGTCAAGTCCTACTGGATTGATAACCTTGGGTAGATTATTCAAGGGAAAACTTCTGCTGTCTACATCATAACCTTCCTCTTGGGGTTCACCAACACGTAGCCATCAAGCTGTTTTCTGGCGCCGTTGCCGGGGAAGTACTCATCATCACCATCATCATCATCCTCAAATACTCTCCCGTCAACCAGGCACCAGCTGTTTTCTGGCGCCGTTGCCGGGGACTTGGAGGCTATTGGAAAGGGGAGTCTCTCAGTTCCAATCTCTTTACTTTGTTTTTGTCTTGTTTTAGTTTTGTTTTGCTTGCTGTTAAAAATCAAAAATCCAAAAAAATTAAATTCCTGCATCTAGTTTATTTCGGTTTGTTATTATGTCTAGTTCTTTGCTTGCTATTCATGGGTACTTTGCTTGAAACTTGTCCTATGGCTGAAAACAACTTGAGAAACCTTTATGAAATTTATCTTGAGCTAGGACATGATGTGTTTGAAGAGAAAATTAAAAAACCTATGGAACTTTATTTGCATGATAGTACCAATGATATTGGTATACACTCTTTGAACATGGTTGTTGCTAATGCTATGGAAAATATTAAGCTTGGGGAAGTTGGTAATGATACTATTGAAATAACTTCTTTTGATAAATTTGAGGTAGACAAACATTCCTTGACTCAAGAGAAAGCAAAAATAACAGAAGTACCAAATATTTCCCCCAATGTTGTTTATGAAAATCCATGCTATTTTGATAAGTCTTATGATAATCCTCTTTTTATTCCTAATTTCGAAATGCATGGTAATGAGAGTGTTTGCTTAGAAAATGTTTATGATAAAGCTCTAGATGATGGTCCTATGTTGCTTGATAATATTATTAATTCTACTATTGAGAGTGATCAATCAACTTGTTTCAATATGTCTAAAAGTGGGTTTGAAATTTTTGATCCCACTATCTTGCTTGATAAAAGTTATGTGTTTGTAGATCATAAAAAGCATGCTTTATGTGATAGTTATGTTGTTGAGTTTGTTTATGATGCTATTGAAAATTATTATGAGAGAGGGAAAGATGGTTTTAAAAGTTTTCATGTCACTAAAATACCTCTCTTTGTGTTGGAAGTTTTAAAGTTGGATTTGTTGCATCTTCCTATGCTAGCTGCTTTATGCTTCAATGATTTGTTTTACTACAATATTCCTCTGCATAGGAAGTGGGTTAGACTCAGATGATTTTGATATTTGCCTCTTGATGCTCTCTTTGTTTTTCAACTCTTATTCTTATGCGAGCATCATTAAAATCCTAAAGCCTAGCTGAAAGGCATTAAAGAAAAGCACTTGTGGGAGATAACCCATGTGTCAAGGATGCTTGTTTACCTCTGTAGCAACTCCTTTGTATCTTTTATTTGCTGTTTTGTTGTGCCAAGGAGAGTTACTAATGCAAAGTTGGTTTTTATTTTCGGGACTGCATTGGGACAGATTGCTGTTCGTCACCGTTTAATTCAGTAGAAAATCAGAAAAAATCGAAAAATGCTGAAACTTTTTGTGCATGTTCCTGATGATGTTACGCAACTTTCATTATTTCAAAAGTTTTCATCTGAGCATCGTAAGTGCCTCGAAAAAATTCGTCATTACAGACTGTTCTGGTTTGACAGATTCTGTCTTTTATTTTGCATTCTCTCTTTTACAAGTTTTTAAGTGGTTTCTTTTCGTGTAAAAGTGCCCACTTGAGCCTAGTAACAGTGGCTAATGTTTAAAATAGTTGGCTTGTGAGTTTTGTCTTTGCTAGAACTTTGAAGTATTATCTTTTAGTGCACTAACCTGCTAATGAGAAAAGCTGTTAAGTTTTGGTGTGAAGGAAGTTTTCAAGTGTTGATAGAGGAGAATGATATTACATGATCAAGAAGAGTGAAGAGCTTAAGCTTGGGGAGGCTTACCTCCCCAGCATATTTCAAGAAGACTCAAGCATCTAAGCTTGGGGATGCCCAAGGCATCCCCTTCTTCATCTACAAATTATCAGGTCATCTCTAATGGTGCTATATTTTTATTGCTTCATACTAGTGTACTCTTCCTTGGAGCGTCAGTGTGTTTTTGTTTTCAGTTTGTTTTGTTTTGTTTGCTGTGCTATACTTGTTGGATCCTAGTATTCATGTTTGGGAGAGAGACACGCTCCACTTTTTCATTAGAATACTCTTGTGCTTCACTTATACTTGTTGAGTATTCCTGTCTAGTTGCTGTTATTGCTGTTAGCTCTCAGTTTTTCATGTATCTCTTGTTAGAGCTTTCAGTTTCTTTTGAAGAAAGTACTCTCTTGCTTCACTTATATCTGTTTGGAGAGTTGTCAAATAAGTTGATTGGTGTTTGGTTGGACCAGAAAAATGCTATGCATGTGGTAGTGGTATAAAATGCTTACATGAATCTTTTTAGATCGTTGTCTTGAGTAATTTGATGCTTGCCAATTGTTTTGAGCTGTCAAGTAATTAATGTTTAAGCTTGTGCATCATGTAAGTAATGGCTATTAATGAAGAACTACTATAAGGATTTTCTGCTATAATAATCTGTTGCATAATTGGAAGTCCATAGTAGTCTAGATAATTTTTGGATGAAGGCTATGTGTTAACAAGGAAGACAGTGGGAGTCTATGGTTCGTCAAACCTTGTGTTTTATGTACACTCTTGCTATTCCAGTTGATAATGATGTTTGCTTATAATAACCTTGCTAGCCTAAACTCTGTACTAAGAGGGAATGCTTCTTGTACATCCAAAACCTTGAGCCAAATCCATGCCACCTGTGTCCACCATACCTACCTATTATGTGGTGTTTTCACCATTCCAAGTAAATTTCTTCATGTGCTATCTACTAACTACTCAAAACTGTTACATTTCCTTTTTGTGTCACTACTTGAAAAGCTCATAAGGACGTAGTAGTGAGATTTGTCATCTTCCATGCTAATTAATTTACAAGGATTGGCAGCTTCATCTGCTTCTCCACCTTTTATTTTGCATTAAAGAGCTGGTTAGTCCACCCTATAAATAAATAAATAGACACTCCTCCATGGTGAATGTTGGTGGGCACCCGAGGATTCGGTTAGCCATGGTTTGTGGAAAGTAAATGGTTGGGAGGAGTGTCACCAATAAGTGCTTGTTACAAGTGCAGTCCTAAAAACTCTCGGAACCGCTCTAAAAGTTAGTTAGCCATGGAAGATGACAAGTACCTGCTATTTGATTTGTTGACACCTGTATACACCATTACCTTACAAAACAATATTTTATGCTCTCTATATGCCTTCGGGAACTACAGCTCTAGCACATGATGTTAATCCCTGCTTCCCTCTGCGAAGGGCCATTCTTTTACTTTTATGTTGAGTCAGTTTTCCCACTTCTTTCTGTCTACTTAAGCAAACATCATTGTCAACTCCAGTATAACAGTTTTTACATAACTTTGTGTTTGGTTGATCATATTCTTTGCATTGACATTATCTATATGATATACATGTTGAAAGTTGAAGCAAAAGCTGAAGCTATTATCTTCCTTTGTGTTGATACAAACACTTTCATGTTGAGAATTATTGCTGCTGTGAACTAACTATTATGTTAGACTATTATATCTCTAAATGTTTTATAGTATTATTCATGAAAGTTTGCACTTGTGTGATCACTTATGTTTACTCTTTATTTACTTGCTTGCAAACTATAGACCATTGGCTTGGATCACTTCATTCAGATCATGTGCATTACATTGTTATTTGATCAAAGATTGTGTTGGTAGCATGTCACTTCAAAAATTATCTGTTTTTATCGTTTACCTACTCGAGGACGAGCAGGAACTAAGCTTGGGGATGCTTGATACGTCTCAAACGTATCTATAATTTTTGATGTTCCATGCTGATATTATATCAATTGCTACATGTTTTGGTTACACTTTATATCATTTTTATGCATTTTCTGGGACTAACCTATTAACAAGATGCCACAGTGCCAGTTCCCTGTTTTCTGCTGTTTTTGGTTTCAGAAAATCTATTAAGGAAATATTCTCGGAATTGGACGAAACAAAAGACATCGTCAATAATATCACGAGGAGATCACGGAGTCCAAAGGGGAGTCGGAGCAGACCCACCAGGGGGCCACGCCACACTAGGGCGCGGCCCAGGGTGGGCCCGCGCCCCCCTATGGCGTGGTGGCCCCCCTCGGCCACCGACGCCGCCTCTTCGCCTATATATTCTCCGCGACGCGAAAACCCTATTACGGTCGATCATATTCCACGAAAAGTTCCGTCGCGGCCGTCATCGTCAATCTCAGATCGGAGGAGTTCTGAAGCTCTTCCCGGCACCCTGCCGGAGGGGAGATCATCACCGGAGGGCTCTACATCACCATGCCTGCCTCCGGAGTGATGCGTGAGTAGTCCACCCCTGGACTACGGGTCCATAGCAGTAGCTAGATGGTTGTCTCTCTACCTTGTGCCTCCATGTTTAGATCTTGTGAGCTGCCTAACATGATCAAGATCATCTTATTGTAATGCTAGATGTTGTGTTTGCTGGGATCCGATGAATATTGATACCATGTTTATTCAAGTTGTTTATCTATGTGCTCTTGATCTTGCATGCTCTCCGTTGCTAGTAGATGCTTTGGCCAAGTAGATGCTTGTGACTCCAAGAGGGGGTATTTATGCTCGATAGTGGGTTCAGTCTCTAGATATCTGGATCAGTGACAGAAAGGTCTAAGATGGTAGATGTGCTGTTGCTACTAGGGATAAAACATTGGTGCAGTGTCCAAGGGCACTTGTATTGATTACATTACACACTTTACTTCATGCAATAATCTGTTGTTAGCAACTTAATACTGAATAGGATGCGGATGCTGCCTTGAAGGTGGATTATTTAGGCATAGATGCGGTTGGAATAACGGTCTATGTACTTTGTTGTAATGCCCAACTAGATTTCATAGTAGACATCTTGGCATGTATTGCATTGTTATGCCCTCTCTATTTGTCAATTGCCCAGCTGTAATTTGTTTACCCAACATGCTAGTTATCTGTTCTGAGAGAGACACCACTAGTGAACTGTGGACCCTGGTCCAATTTCCTCATACTGTTTACACAACCTGCTGCAATCATCTGTTTCCTGTTACTTGCTGTGTTTCCTGCTGTTTTCCACACCATACGTTTAACTCTTTGTTTCTGCAAGACCGGAGAGATTGACAACCTCTCTGTTTCGTGTTGGGCAAAGTTCTGGTTTGTGTCTGTGCAGATTCCACGTTGGTGCAAGCTCCCTAGCGCCAGGGGGAGTCAACATCAACAACCTTCCGATAGATCGTCAAGTCCTACTGGATTGATAACCTTGGGTAGATTATTCAAGGGAAAACTTCTGCTGTCTACATCATAACCTTCCTCTTGGGGTTCACCAACACGTAGCCATCAGTCACAACCCGGCGGAACACTCAAGAACGAAGCATATTGAGATTCGTTATCACTTTATTCGTGATCACATTACCCGGGGTAACATTGAGCTTGGCTATATTCTAACCAAGAACCAACTTGCCGATATGTTCACGAAGCCACTTGATGAAGCAAGATTCACTTTTTTGAGTCATGAGCTAAATATCGTGGATTCAAGGAGCGTGGCTTGACTATCTTGCATACACACCTATTTCTTGACTATCTATTTGGTTTAGGTGTAGGCATGGACATAGGGGAGTGCGTTCCTGATCCATTGGACTATCCCTCCCCCAATTATGCCGATAGTAAGAACGTTTTGTCTCTATATTTTCATTTTATGAATTGTGAGCTTAAATGACGAGTAGTGGCCGTGAACCCAATATATATCTTCGCGGTGTCACACCACACACTCATACATGGTGGCCTAGGCCACCGCCCTCTTCTTGTGAAGAGTTGGTTCTTATATGGATCTTATTGAAAATCTTGTGTTTGGTTTGGATCTCTCTTGTTTCTTATGGAAAACATGCTCAATCTTGGTTCTATGTGTGTTTGCCTCTTGCAAGATTGAGTGTGAAGTACCATTTTCAGTCTGAGCTTCTCAATCCTAAGCCTATCTCATCCCGTCAAACCATCTCTCTAGCACAAGTTCAATTCTTTCCACTCAAAATCTGGAGCTCTCAGAGGAGGCCCCAGTAGTACCGGGTGTGGGAGCCGGTAGTCCCGGGATCTGAATTTAAGCAGGTTTTAACACATGCTCACAAAAATTCAGGCCCGATAGTACCGGCCCGTCCGCTCCGGTACTACCGGGCCAGGCCGTTTTCACGGTAAGTCAACGTGCGGGAGGCTGGGGGTTATTCCCCAGTTTTCCTCTCCCCGCACGCCTCCTCACCGCCGCCTCCTCTGTGCTCCTCTCCGACCGCCACCCAGGCCGTCGGAATCCGGCCATCTCCGGCCAGATCTGCTCCGTGGGAGGCCTCCCCCCGTCGATCTCCTCCATGGCCTCCGGTATTTCCCCATTTCTTGCTCTCTTTGTTTCTCCGTTGAAACCTAGATGCATTTTTGAGGAAATCGCCGGTAGCTCCGTAGTTCACGGTTAAAATTGGTTGGAAGATCTCTTAGGCCTCTTTTGCTAGTTGATTCATGTAGTTTGTGGTTGAATCACTCAAATTTGTGGCCTTTTCCGATTGACTCGGGTCACCGGTACTACCGCATGGTACAAAATTGCGTGAATCAACTCCAAATTACATCTGTTGACTAGTTTGTTTCTCTCTTCCATGAACTTGTGCACTCATCTACATTCCCTCCCTACCTATTTCCTATCTTTCACAGGTAGTCGTGGTGGTCGTGGTAGTAAGAAGAGGAGAACTTTGGAAGAGGATCTTGAGGATGTTGAGGAAGAAGAAGTAATGCCTACCAGGTCCACTGCCCGGACTCGCTCTAAAGCCCAAGACTGTTGCTGCTAAGAATCCAAAGCAGCACAATGTCCGCAAGGCTCTTCATCTTTGGACAAACACCGACTATCAAACGCTTCGTGAAGAGAATCCCTATGCATCTGAAAGGTCACCCCAAGTCCGTCACCCTCACTTCTTCACAAATGATCAAGAGAGGATTTACAAGGAAATTTATCTCCACAAGAACTACAAGGTTGTTCCTCAACACACAATTGACATGTCATGGGTGAGAGATCCGAAGCACGAGGGCTACTTTGATGACACTTTAGCAATGTGTGAAGAGTTTGGACTCTTGGATCTCATGAAGGTACATGATACGTCGCAAACGTATCTATAATTTCTGATGTTCCATGTTGATATTATACCAATTGTTACATGTTTTATATACACTTCATAGCATTTTTATGCATTTTCTGGGACTAACCTATTAACAAGATGCCACAGTGCCAGTTCCTGTTTTCTGCTGTTTTTGTATTTCAGAAAAGCTAGTCTGGAAATATTCTCGGAATTGGACGAAACTTGGACAGAACCTCCTATTTTTCCAACACGAAGACGGAGTCCAGAGGAGAGACGGAGGAGGGCCACGTGGCACCCACACCATGGGGCCGCGCGGCCCCCCCTGCCGCGTCGTGGGGTGGTGTGGGGCCCACGTGGCTCTGCAGCCGCCGCCCTTTCGCCTATTTATTCTTCCCGACGCGAAAACCCTAAATACCCGAGCCATTATCCACGAAAAGTTCTAGAGACGCCGCCGCCGTCAACCCTAGCTCGGGAGGGTTCAGAAGCTCTTCCCTGTCGGCCCAGTGAAAACCAGGGTGTGCTGGGCCTGTCCGCCACGGCCCTGGACACTCGGTGGCCAATTTTCGCTAAGGACCAAGCCTACGGCTTGGAGAGCCTCGCGAGGCTAATTGCCTCGCAAGGGCTTTGGAGGCAGCAGAGGCCTGCGGAGGCCCTCTTCACTGCTGCCCCCTCTTCAAGGTAATCTCCCCTGGAGAGAGGTCAACGCCAAATCCTCTACAGGGCATCCAAGCCCTCGTGGGGATCGCTTCGCTGCAAAGCAACCTCTGCAGAGCGCACATGGGCTCTGCAGCGGCCGCAGAGTGACGCGCGCCTCTGCGCGAGGTGACGATGACGCCGCAGTTGCCATTTTGGTGATTAAAGGAGTCAACAAAGCTGCGCCATCCGCACCAGACTACAAGGATTTCCTCTTTGGTGATAAGGGGACCGGCCGGCGCTACGCTCCACGGCCAACGTCACCGTGGGCACCCCCACGTTCCTCTGCGGCCCCAGCTGGCCGTCCTGCATGAACGGTGGTTACTCTGCCACAGGCATCAGCTTTGCGCCCATGGACCGCGTCCATGGACAGCTGGGCTGCGGTGCACCACGCTCCACCTTCTGCCGCCACGTGATAGCCCTTCAGTAGCGCAAGCGCAGGGAGGAAGCCCGGGGCGCCTATAAACGGAGGAGGAGCAGCACCGTAGCAGAAGGATCGCATTCTCATTCTAGCCTGCCACTTACGCGCAAGGAAGAAGGAGACCACAGTTCCACTTCCTTGTGTACTCCATTGCCAAAAGAGAGCCCTCGGCAAGCTCATTGTACTGTAACCTCTATAAGCAGTGCAATACAGACAAGCAGGAGTAGCGGTGTTACCTCCACACGAGGGCCGTGAACCTGGGTACGGGTTGGTGTTCATCTCTGTCGTGATGTCCCCGCCTCCGTCCCCGCCGCACGATCATTCGCCGGCGGCATGGACCTCGCCGCATCCGCCTCCGGCGCCCCCTCCTGCCGCACAGGAGAGGCGTCAGGCCGCATAGGCGGTGGCATCGTCACCTCTGCCTCCTCCTCCTCCTTCTCCTCGTGGCGCTCCTCTGCCTCAGGAGGCGGTGCCGCAGCCTCGGGAGAAGAAGCAGTGCCCTCGGGAGGCACCTCGTCGGCTGTACACGCTGCAGACGCCGCTGCAGCGCTGGGATCTCTCCAAGCCTCCGGAGTCTCCGCCGTTTTGGCACCTCGGGGCGCCTGGAGAGGCAAAAGCTCAAAAACTCCTCGAGGAGTCTACACAAGAATAAGATCAAACAGAAAAGGGAGTCAGTCCTTACCCAGATGTCTTGGCGCGGGAATCGACCCACACCGTGTTTGACGACCACCACGGCCTCGGCGGCGCGGCACCGGCACCAGACCCCTCAAGAGCAGCCTCGGCTTTCCTCTTGAGAAAAGTGCCCGCTGGACTCCTAGCGGCCCTGTCATGAATGGCCTTGGAGCGGGGCTCGCAGTGGCCTGATGAAGCTCCGTCATCATCGCTCTCCTCTTGTCCCTCAACACGCTGCGAGGGAGCGACCACGAACTGGCCGCTGCTGCCTGAGGAGATCCCGTGGGTCTCAACTTCAGGCGCCGCACTCTTCGAGGTGCTTGAGTTCTCCGCCGAAGAGGCAGGGCCTCCCGAGGCGCCGGTTGCACCTGCGTCGGATTCCACAGGCGTTTCCGTCGTCTCCTCGTCGCCCTCAGCTGGTGCCCCCTGCGCCGCAGACTCTGGATCCTCGCGAGGCCCCACATGCCCCTCAGGCACCAGGCCCCACTGGTCGAACTTCGGCATTGTCTGCACGAGCGAGACGCGACGCCCGAGATCGATCCTGTGGAGCGGAACTGCCTTATCGTTGGGCTTGGGGATGTCTGGAGACGTGAAGAGAGTCTCCATGATGGTGTGCACCTCCTGCTGCGTGAAGAGGGTTGCGCTCAGGCGCATTTTGTCCCTCTGGTTGGAATACAGCCAAATCGCGTCCGCGTGCCTCTGGAGCGGAGCAATGCGACGCTTCACGAAGTCCTTGTCAACCATCTGCCCAGTGAGGCCTACCTCGCGGAGGTCCCTCAAGCGCCTTACCATGCGGCCGAGTGTGGCGCCCATGAGCGCTTTGGAAGACCAGCTCGCCCTCTTCGTCGGAGGCGCTTCAGGCAGTTCGAAGAAGGCGCTCGGCTCCCGAACTTCATGAGGAACCAGCGCTTGCGGAAGTCCTCCACCTTCTTCGTCACGCTGGTCACAATATTCTCGCCATTCCGCGCAATGGGGATGTAGATGCCCTTAATGCCATCGGTGATGCGGAAGGACACGCACCCCGACCGCTCCTTGTTCGCGGTGAACCGGAGCGCATAGAAGCTGCGGAAGAGGTCCACCAAGGGCGGAATGCCGATGTATGCCTCGCATGCCTCGCAAAGGTAGGCGAAGATGGCGAGGACAAGGATGGAGTTAGGATGGAGATGAAGAACCTGGATCTGGTAGCACTCCAGAACCGCCAGGAAGAAGTCGGAGAAAGGAGGCACGAGCCCGGCGAATAGGGTGTGCATGAAGATGGGGTAGAAGCCGCCGAAGGAGTTGTCCGCCGTCTTAAGCACCGTAGCGCCGTGCTCATTGGTCGCCGAAGCTGCAATGTGACGCACCTTCTCCAGCTGCGCTTTCTTCTTGAAGCGGAAGCCGGTCAGAGCCGGCTCGAAGTCTCCGTCCTGCTGCATCGCGGCAGGCTCGCCGCCCTGCACCACTGCTTTGCCCTTCGAGGCCGCGGTGGCTTTCTTGGGCGCCATTGCAGCAGGATTGCGAAGGAAGAGCGCTGGAGACACGGAAGCGCAGAAGTCAAGAGCGAGGAGACGGGCGCGCAAATGATGTAGTAACTGCTGCCTGAACCGGCGCTGCAGGCTTTATATCCCCTCAGAGCAGTTACCGAGACGCGGTGGGTCCCCCCACTACGCCCATCATCTCCGGGGAGAACGTGTCGTCGCGGCGCAACTGCCCTACACGTGTCTCAGGCCGGCCGGACACTTTGGGCCCATGACGATTCACCTGCGTCCATTGGACTACATCGTGCCCATCATGGGCCCGGGGGCTACTGTCGGCCCAGTGAAAACCGGGGTGTGCTGGGCCTGTCCGCCACGGCCCTCGACACTCAGTGGCCAATTTTCGCTAAGGACCAAGCCTACGGCTTGGAGAGCCTCGCAAGGCTAATTGCCTCGCGAGGGCTTTGGAGGCAGCAGAGGCCTGCGGAGGCCCTCTTCACTGCTGCCCCCTCTTCAAGGTAATCTCCCCTGGAGAGAGGTCAACGCCAAATCCTCTACAGGGCATCCAAGCCCTCGTGGGATCGCTTCGCTGCAAAGCAACCTCTGCAGAGCGCACATGGGCTCTGCAGCGGCCGCAGAGTGACGCGCGCCTCTGCGCGCGGTGACGACGACGCCGCAGTTGCCATTTTGGTGATTAAAGGGTCAACAAAGCTGTGCCATCCGCACCGGACTACAAGGATTTCCTCTTTGGTGATAAGGGGACCGGCCGGCGCTACGCTCCACGGCCAACGTCACCGTGGGCACCCCCACGTTCCTCTGCGGCCCCAGCTGGCCGTCCTGCATGGACGGTGGTTACTCTGCCACAGGCATCAGCTTTACGCCCATGGACCGCGTCCATGGACAGCTGGGCTGCGGTGCACCACGCTCCACCTTCTGCGCCACGTGATAGCCCTTCCAGTAGCGCAAGCGCAGGGAGGAGCCGGGGCGCCTATAAAAGGAGGAGGAGCAGCACCGTAGCAAAGGATCGCATTCTCATTCCAGCATAGCCACTTACGCGCAAGGAAGAAGAAGACCACAGCTTCCCTTCCTTGTGTACACCATTGCCAAAAGAGAGCCTCGGCAAGCTCATTGTACTGTAACCTCTACAAGCAGTGCAATACAGACAAGCAGGAGTAGCGGTGTTACCTCCACACGAGGGCCGTGAACCTGGGTACGGGCTGGTGTTCATCTCTGTCGTGATGTCCCTCCACTTGCTCGACGAGCACCGTCGCCGTGCAGGTTGAGGGTTGTTTGACCAACGTGTTCAGCCCCTTACACGAACTCTCTTCGTGAGCTTGACTATCCCTGTTTCGTGGGAGTCATTCTCCGACAATTGGCGCGCCAGGTAGGGGGCTGAGGCGCGTCTTCAACCTTCATCGACCTCTGCACCATGGCGGACACTCGCGCAGCTCGCGCCACCCGGCGGGCGTCAGGCAGGGCACCACCGAGCCCGCTGCCAACACCACCAACCCTCGCGGCCGTCCCCGTGCCAGCCGCGCCACGGGCGCAACACCGCTGAACCGCGTGTGGAGCACCCCGAGGACGACGACGGCCACCACGACGACCGCTTCGACGAACGTCGACCACGGGCACGGCGAGGACGCTGAGTCCTCGCATCCGTCCCAGCGCCACAGCGCCTCCACTCTTGGGCGTCCAGCGCCCAGCCCAAACACCGCGCTGCTCATGGCCGCGGAGCTCTTCCGCTACCGCCCCACCGCTGAGGCGCACGACAACTGGCTCGGCCGCCTCCAGCACCTCGTCGACATTGCGGCGGCACCGCGCGCAGCTCCGGCGGCGTCGCGCTCTCTGGTGCACCACAACTCCGGACGCGCAGGAACCACCGCGCATGGCGCACCTCCGCCGCCGCCTCCGCCAGGTCCGCCTCCACTGCGGCGCACAAGGCCGCATCCCACGCGTCTTCGCCGCGCGATTGCCAAATCGTGCAGCGGACACCCCCAGACGCGCGGGTGGAAATGGAGCGCCAGAAGGACCTCCAGAAGCGCATCGTCGAGGAAATCGGCCAAGCGGGGCGACAGAACCGCCGTGCTCTTCAGGGTGGCATCGCCTCGTACGCCACAGGTTGCGCGGCCTTCACCCGCAACCTGCGTCGCGTCGTCTGGCCACAGAAGTTCAGGCCTGACCTACCCAAGGGCTACGACGGCACGAACAACCCCATCGAGTTCTTGCAGCTCTACACCACCTCCATCCAAGCTGCGGGGGGAGACGACAAGGTCATGGCCAACTGGTTCTCCCACGCTCTCAAGGATTCCGCCTTGTCGTGGCTCCTGAACCTTCCCGAGGATTCCATTGACTCGTGGGAGGAGCTCTGCCAGCAGTTCGTTGCGAACTTCAAGGGCACGTACGAGCGCGCCCTCACCTACAACGACCTGCGAGCTGTGCGCCAGAAGCCTGGCGAGACCCTCCGCAGGTACATCCAGCGCTTCAGCCAAGTCCGCAACAAGATCCCGAACATCCCGGACTCGCACGTCATTGCGGCCTTCAGAGAGGGCGTCACCAACCACAGGATGCTCGAGAAGCTCGGCATCCATGATACCCTCTCCTCCGTGGTGAAGCTCTTCGACATCGCAGACAAGTGCGCCAAGGCAGAAGAAGGGCTCCTCTTCGTCAAGGTGGGCTCGACAGACGACCCTGTCGAGGGATCCAAGACCCAGAAGAGGCGTGACGAGACAAAGCGCAAGCCTACCGCAGTCCTGGCAGCTGAACCCGACGCCAAGCATGTTCGCGAGGACTCCCAGAGGCTGGCGAGAAAAAGGTGGACAACCGCCCGTTCTGCATCTACCACAACAGGCGCGGCCATGCGACGGAGAACTGCTATGACCTCAAGCAGCTGAGCAAGAAGCGTGAGCAAGAAGAAGGCAGCGGTGGCCGCGGCAGAGGCCGTGGTTACCGCAAAGGTGGACGCAAGGGCAACTTCCAGAGGCCCAGGGAACTCAGGCGAATGCCGCCGAGAAAAACAACAATCTCCCGACGAAGAGCCTGGAGGCTACCAGGCCCCAAGGGTGCCATGGCATGCATCCTCGGCGGATCCCAGGCGCCCAAGTCGAACAACCAGTTCAAGCAGTTCGCTCGCGAGCTCAACGCAGCGCTTCCCGGGGTCGAGACGTCCCGCCCCCTCAAGTGGTCCCAGTACACCATCGCCTTCGACGCCAAAGATCACCCCAAGTCTACAAGACTGTGGGCACCCTCCCGTTGGTGTGCACCCCCACCATCAACAACATCGCCGTCGGCAAGACGCTCATTGATGGGGGTGCAGGCCTAAACGTCATCTCTGTCGAGACCTTCGAGACGCTTCAAGTGCCCTACGAGTGGCTCATGCCCTCCAGGCCCTTCACCGGGGTCACCAGCGGCTCAATCTCGCCTCTGGGGCAAGTGAGGCTCGCGGTCACTTTGGCACGCAGGAGAACTACCGCACCGAGCTAATTGACTTCGACGTCGCGCACATTGGCCTGCCCTACAACGCCATCCTCGGCTACCCCGCCCTCGCGAAGTTCATGGCCGTCACGCACCACGCCTACAACATGGTCAAGATCCCTGGCAGCGGTGGCACCATCACCATACGTGGTCACGTACAGGACGCCACGCGCGCTGTCGAGATCGCCTACAAGGCCGCTGCCATGGCATTCCCCGCTGACGAGGACATGGAGCCTCTCGAGAGGCCCAAGAAGAAGAAACACTGTTCACTCAAGAGCAAGCATCTACAAAGAAGGTGTCGCTGAGCACCAGCGGCTCGGGGGCTGAGGGCTCGGGGGCTAGCGTCACCATAGGCGCTGGCTTGCCTCCCAAATAGGAAAGCGCGCTCGTCGCCTTCCTTCGGGCAAATTCTGACATGTTCGCATGGACTCCGTCAGAAATGTCCGGTGTACCAAGGGAGGTGATCGAGCACCACTTAGCCGTGTGTCCAGACGCACGCCCTGTAAAGCAAAAGCGCGGAAACAAGCCCCCGAGAAGCAAGCGTTCATCATCAAAGAAGTAGAGAAGCTGAAAGCAGCAGACATCATTCGAGAAGTTGCCCACCCCACTTGGCTCTCCAACGGTGTGGTTGTCCCAAAACCCAATGGAGGAGGCCGGCTCTGCATCGACTACACAGACGTAAACAAGGCCTGCCCCAAGGATCCATACCCCATGCCAAGGATAGACCAGATTGTGGACTCCACCGCCGGCTGTGATCTCCTCTGTTTCCTGGATGCCTTCTCAGGCTACCACCAGATCAAAATGGCCAAGGAAGACGAGGAGAAAACAGCATTTCTCACCCCTTGTGGTGTGTATTGCTACACTTGCATGCCCTTTGGCCTGAAAATGCCGGCGCCACCTTCCAGAGGCTCATGAGGATCGCCTTGGGGGCTCAGATGGGAAGAAATGCAGAAGCTTATGTCGACGACATCGTGGTCAAGTCTCGCGAGGGAGACACTCTCTTGAAGGATCTCGAGGAAACCTTTGCCAGCCTGCGCAAGGTGAACATCAAGTTAAACCCCGCCAAGTGCGTCTTCGGGGTGCCTTCAGGCAAGCTCCTCGGGTTCCTCGTGTCCCACCGCGGCATAGAAGCAAACCCTGACAAGATCAAGGCTATAGAAGACATGCAGCCACCTCGCCGCCTCAAGGACATGCAGCGCCTAGCAGGATGCATGGCCAGCTTAGGCCGCTTCATCTCCAAGTTCGGCGAGAGAGCCTTGCCATTTTTCAAGATCATGAAGAAATCCGGCACCTTCAAGTGGACTCCAGAGGCGACAAAGCATTTGAGGACTTGAAGAAATACTTGGCTAGCTCACCAGTCATGGTAGCCCCCAGGGCAGGCGAGCATCTGAAGCTGTACCTAGCAGCCACTCCACAAACTGCAAGCGCCGTCCTGGTGGTGGAAAGAGAAGAGCCAGTTCTCCCCAAGAAAAGCACTGCCACACCAAGTCCAGAACCTCCCGACGAGGGAACAGTCTCTCCAGACCCAGTGCCAGACCCACAGCCTCAAGTCGAGTCCACACAAGCACCCCTGCCGAGGCTCCTCCACAGGCAAACCTCGCCAAAGGTCCTGAGGAGCCTCTCGAGGGAGCCGACGCTGCCGCACCATCAACGACCCTCGTCGAGCATCCAGTCTACTTCGTCAGTACTGTACTGCGAGATGCTCGCGAGCGGTACCCAGTGCAGCAGAAGCTCCTCCTCGCGCTACTCATCGCCTCCAGGAAGCTGCGCCACTACTTCCAGGGCCACCCCATCACGGTGGTCACGTCCTTCCCCCTGGAGCAGATCCTGCGCAACCCCAACGCTGACCGCGTCGCAGGATGGAACATGAGCTGCAACCATTCAACTTGCGCTTCGACACCACAAGAGTCATAAAAGGGAGAGCGCTGGCGGATTTCGTCGCCGAGTGGACAGACCCAACTCCTGAAGAGCCTCGCGAAGAAGAAACCGCGTCATCGGGAGATACAATGCCAAGCCACTGGACCATGCACTTCGATGGAGCTTTCGCCTGCCGCAATGGTGGGGCTGGCGTTGTCTTAACCTCACCAAAAGGTGACAAGCTCTACTACGCCATCCAGCTGTGCTTCACAATAGACAAGATCTCCAACAACATCGCCGAGTACGAGGCCTCCTCGCCGGGCTCAGAGCCGCAATCGCCCTTGGCGTCAAGCACTTACTCATAAAGGGTGATTCCCAGCTCCTGGTTAACTTCTCCAACAAGAGCTACACGCCTAAAGACGACCACATGGCCGCCTACCTTGAAGAGGTCCGCAAGCTCGAGAAGCACTTCAGGGCATGGAGCTCATGCACATCCCGCGAAAGGAGAACCAGAGGCAGATGACATCGCCAAGCGAGCATCACGAAGGCAGGCCCAGCCGGCCGGCGTCTTTGAAGAGAGACTCTCCAAGGCGTCCATAAAGCAGCCACAAGAAGCAGCAGCCACAAGCACAGACGAAGTACTCCCACCACCTCCTGTAGGTGGGGCACCCAACTGCGGTCCATCCTCAGGGGAGCGTCTGCTGCTGGCTATGGTGCATCAAGAGACAGGCTGGGTTGACGAACTCAAAGACTACCTGCTGAAGGGAGTCCTCCCTGAAGAAGACGCGGAGGCGGAACGAGTGGCTCGACAAGCCAAGTCATACTACATCCTCGAGGGAGACCTGTACCGCAAGCGCCCAAATGGAATTGCACTCAAGTGCGTCCCCCCCGAGGAAGGCCGCATGCTGATCAGAGACATTCACAGTGGAGAGTGTGGCCACCATTCCTCTGCACGCACCCTGGCAGGCAAGGTCTTCAGGAGCGGTTTCTACTGGCCCCAAGTGCTTCAAGATGCCACCACCATCGTCCAGTCTTGCGATGCGTGCCATTCCACGCCAAGCAAGTCCATCAGCCTGCACTGGGACTCCAAACCATCCCGCTCTCGTGGCCTTTCGCGGTCTGGGGCTAGACATCTTGGGACCCTTCCCGAGATCGCAAGGGGGCTACCGCTTCCTCTTCGTGGCAGTCGACAAGTTCACCAAGTGGGCAGAGGTTGAAGCAGTGCGCAGCATACCGGCCAGGGCAGCAGTAAAATTCATCAGAGGCCTGGTCTGCCGTTTGGTGTGCCTAATCGCATCATCACCGACAATGGCTCACAATTCACCAGCGGCATCTTCAGGGCCTACTGCGAGAGCCTCGGCACCAAGCTCTGCTTCGCCTCGGTGGCTCACCCACAGAGCAACGGCCAAGCCGAGCGAGCAAATGCTGAGGTCCTCAAGGGCCTCAAGACAAGAAGCTTCAATCGCCTGAAGGGCTACGGCAAGGGCTGGATAGACGAACTCCCGTCCGTGCTCTGGTCCATCCGCACGAACCCCACGAAGCCCACTGGTGAGACGCCATTTGCCCTCGTGTATGGAGCTGAAGCAGTCCTCCCCACAGAGATCAAGCATGGATCCGCACGGGTCCTTGCCTTCAACGAGGACGATCAAGCAGACCTCCACAGCGACGACCTGCTGCTCCTTGACGGGTTGCGCCGCCGTGCCGCCCTCAGGGCAGCCAAGTACCAGCAAGACCTGCGACGCTACCACAGCCGCCACATACGTCCGCGCACTCTCGAGACAGGCGACCTCGTCCTCAGGAGAATCCTCTCCAGGGAAGGTCTCCACAAGCTCTCGCCAATGTGGGAAGGCCCCTACAGGGTCTCACACATCGCCAGGCCTGGCGCGGTACGCCTCGAAACGGAGGACGGCATCCCGGTCAAGAATCCATGGAACATCGCGCATCTACGCAAGTTCTACCCGTGATCATAGTCACGCCAGACATTTTTTGTCTCTAGAGGGAAGCACACAACTTCACCTCCAAGCTTCACAAAAGCTTCTCCTCCCGAGGGCCAGCCCCTCTGAGCTCTCCTGAACGTGCCGCCGCAGGCCGTGAAGAGTCTCAGCCACTGAATGTGGTCCCCATGCCTCGACATGGAAAACTTTATCTTGGTAACACAAGTGTAATGAACCAATTCGTTTCTCAATGAAACATTGCGCTGAGGCGCCGCTATGTAATATTTTGGTGGTGAGTTTTTACTTTTCATCATCTTAGTTCATTTCGCGCTCATATTCTTCCCCATGCGCACCTCGCGAGCGGGGGCTGAGTACGGTGACTGTGCCTCAAGAGCACCCCAACAGCACCGCAAAATCCAAAGGATCCGAGCTCTAACACGTGAGCACGCTCTCACGCCTGTTACCTCCCAAAGAGCTCTGGCCCATGGGCTTGCTCCCAAACACGCCACCTCACCAAAGGACCTTGGTACTTACTCTCCTCGCGAGATACTCATGAGGAAGCCTATAAGCGCGCATGAGTGTTTACTACCATGTCTGCTTTGGGTTTGCCTCTCTAACCAATACAGGGAACAAGAGTCCCCCCAAGGTCGAGAAGTCACGCTCCGACCCTAGAGGGAGCGCACCATCAGGGAACCAACGCCCTCTACGAGGCCAAAGTCTCGCCAAGCTAAGTCTAGCGCTCGCGCCCCTCAGGAGTTTTTCTCCCTCTCACGAGCACCTGTCGTCCCTCGAGCGGTTTTTTCTCTCTCACACTCCATGGACTGCTTGTGCGTCAAAGGGGGCCCTCGAGCACCGCGACTCGAGAGCCCTTACCTCTCCAAGCCTTAAACACCCCCCGGCCTTGCCGAGTCACGCTCCGGCATACCGCAGCGGCGGTGTCATAGCGCAAAGAGATGGGTCCTGACGACGTAGAGCGAAAAAGACATGGAACAGGGATAAAAGGCCCATCGAGGGCACACACATGTAGCGCACGATAAAGTATCTTACAAGCCAGAATGATTAAAACAAGTCTTAAAACAAAGATAATTGCGCTCAAGCGCATCTTGTTGCAGGAGTGGCCTAGGCAGGGGCATCGCCGTCAGTCCTCTCAGCCTCCTCTTCAGCTTCGGCTTCGCCTTCTCCTCCTCAGCGGCCTGCTCCGCCTCAACCCTCTTGAAGCGGTCGACGTAATCGTTGACCTCCCGAACCAAGTTGGAGAGTCCAGCTTGGTCCCTCGACAGGCTCGGTCACGACTCGAAGTCGAAGGGGTAAGGCGCTGGAGGTTGGCGAAGACGCGATCGATCGCCACGTCAAGAGCTTGCGGCACTTCATCGACAACGTCGCCAATCTCCGCCACAGGGCCCTCGAGCGCGGAGAAGAGCTGGTCGAAGTAGGCGAGGTATGTGGCGGCATCAGCGTTCCCATGGACGGGAACCGCGGGGTCCACTCCTAGCTGCCGCAAGGGAGTTCCCCCGGCACCAAGGATTGGAACATGCGCTCCCGCTGCTGCGTCAAGACCTGTGCCGCCTGCACGCGATGCTCAGCCTCAGCACGCTCCACGACAGGGCCCACCTGAGCGGTCAACTCCTTCATGTCAGCCATCAAGAGGCAAGTTCTGCTCCGCGCGCGCCGGCCTCCGCGGCAGCCTGGAGGCGAGAGTCGAATCGCTTCTTCTGGGCCTCAAGTCCTGACGCGAGCCTCAAGCTCGTTGCGTCTCTTCGTGAAGCGATCCTCTTGCTTCTTGCCTTCTCCGCAGTCTTTCTGCAGTTGTCGCGAAAGAGCTTCTCCTTCGTCGCAGACTCCTCCGCCATCTTCTCCTCCTTTTTGCGAAGGTTCTCGTTGGTCTGCGCAAGGCGCTTCTGGTAGAACTCCTCGTCTTGGTGACCTTGTTCTCGCGGGCTTCCAGGTGCTCCCGCTGCGCGGATTGATCCTTCTCGATCTGCTCAACCTGTTCCTCGCGTTTGCGCGCCTCGGTCTCGCGGGCGTCGAGCTCAACTCCGCGCTGCACGATCAAGTCTTCGCGAATGCAGTTCTCACGGAATTTCTCCAACTCTGCCGCACATTCTCCGACTCGGCAACGATCCCCGCCTCGCGATCTAGAAGCTCTTTGTGCTTGGCGGAGACCGCCGCTTCACGCGCCGCCAGCTCCTGGTGTTTGGCCTCGGTCTCCGCCTCGAGAGCCTCGCGCCTAGCACCCAGGTCCGCAAGGGTCTCCTCAACCTCGCGGACCACGCTGATGCGGATCTCCTCAGCGGAGCGCAGCGCTGCCTCGCGTTGCGCCTGGGCAGCTTCGTTCTTCCGGCGGCAGCTCTCCACGGTCTCATGAAGACAAGCCCAGCCCCGCGCAAGCTCGGCGTCCTCCTCCGCCCTGGAGCGATCCTCCTCAGCAAGCTGGGCCTCAAGCCCGTCGAGAACCCTCGCCGAGCGGAGGACAGCCCCACGGCGAGCTGCAACTGGGCGCCGCCCCCGCAGAACTAAGGCCCATGGCTCGCCGGAGGCCTGGAAACGCCGGCGCCTGCCGAGGATTCCGGAGCGTCGCCTTGGGCTCTGAGTGGCCTCGAGCGCGCCTGGGGGCTCTGGTGCGAGCCTCCCTCTTCGTCCACACAAGGGGCCTTCTGGGGGCTCGATGAGAACCCCCCTCGCCTCCCGCGCTGGAGGCCTTCTGGGGGCTCGAGGCGCACTCACCATCAACCCCACCATTTTTCTGCCCCTGGGGAGCACTCTCCTCTCCAGGGACAGGGTTGGCCTTCTCAGCTGAGGCCGCCTCCAGCGGCCTCAGAGTCCGCTGTGGCCTCTCCAAGTTTCGTGCTCGGTGGGGGCGATGACGCGGCGGCCTCCTCCATCTCGACGTCAGCGCGCTTCCGCGGACGCCCCGTCCCGCCGCACGCTCTTCGCCGGCGGCGGACCTCGCCGCATCCACCTCCGGCGCCCCTCCTGCCGCATAGGGGAGACGTCAGGCCGCATAGGCGGTGGCATCGTCTCTGCCTCCTCCTCCTCCTTCTCCTCGTGGCGCTCCTCTGCCTCAGGAGGCGGTGCCGCAGCCTGGAGAGAAGAAGCAGTGCCCTCGGGAGGCACCTCGTCGGCTGTACACGCTGCAGACGCCGCTGCAGCGCTGGGGATCTCTCCAAGCCTCCGGAGTCTCCGCCGTTTTGGCACCTCGGGCGCCTGGAGAGGCAAAAGCTCAAAAACTCCTCGAGGAGTCTACCAAGAATAAGATCAAACAGAAAAGGGAGTCAGTCCTTACCCAGATGTCTTGGCGCGGGAATCGACCCACACCGTGTTTGACGACCGCCACGGCCTCGGCGGCGCGGCACCGGCGCCGGACCCCTCAAGAGCAGCCTCGGCTTTCCTCTTGAGAGAAGTGCCCGCTGGACTCCGGCGGCCTGTCATGAATGGCCTTGGAGCGGGGCTCGCAGTGGCCTGATGAAGCTCCGTCATCATCGCTCTCCTCTTGCCCTCAACACGCTGCGAGGGAGCGACCACGAACTGGCCGCTGCTGCCTGAGGAGATCCCGTGGGATCTCAACTTCAGGCGCCGCACTCTTCGAG
>CAMZMU010000036.1:64240358-64285099 GCA_947311845.1 Poa pratensis | reverse complement strand
GCCTCAAGGACATGCAGCGCCTAGCAGGATGCATGGCCAGCTTAGCCGCTTCATCTCCAAGTTCGGCGAGAGAGCCTTGCCATTTTTCAAGATCATGAAGAAATCCGGCACCTTCAAGTGGACTCCAGAGGCCGACAAAGCATTTGAGGACTTGAAGAAATACTTGGCTAGCTCACCAGTCATGGTAGCCCCCAGGGCGGCGAGCATCTGAAGCTGTACCTAGCAGCCACTCCACAAACTGCAAGCGCCGTCCTGGTGGTGGAAAGAGAAGAGCCAGTTCTCCCCAAGAAAAGCACTGCCACACCAAGTCCAGAACCTCCCGACGAGGGAACAGTCTCTCCAGGCCCAGTGCCAGACCCACAGCCTCAAGTCGAGTCCACCACAAGCACCCCTGCCGAGGCTCCTCCACAGGCAAACCTCGCCAAAGGTCCTGAGGAGCCTCTCGAGGGAGCCGACGCTGCCGCACCATCAACGACCCTCGTCGAGCATCCAGTCTACTTCGTCAGTACTGTACTGCGAGATGCTCGCGAGCGTACCCAGTGCAGCAGAAGCTCCTCCTCGCGCTCCTCATCGCCTCCAGGAAGCTGCGCCACTACTTCCAGGGCCACCCCATCACGGTGGTCACGTCCTTCCCCCTGGAGCAAATCCTGCGCAACCCCAACGCCACTGACGCGTCGCAGGATGGAACATCGAGCTGCAACCATTCAACTTGCGCTTCGACACCACAAGAGTCATAAAAGGGAGAGCGCTGGCGGATTTCGTCGCCGAGTGGACAGACCCAACTCCTGAAGAGCCTCGCGAAGAAGAAACCGCGTCATCGGAGATACAATGCCAAGCCACTGGACCATGCACTTCGACGGAGCTTTCGCCTGCCGCAATGGTGGGGCTGGCGTTGTCCTGACCTCACCAAAAGGTGACAAGCTCTACTACGCCATCCAGTTGCTTCACAATAGACAAGATCTCCAACAACATCGCCGAGTATGAAGGCCTCCTCGCCGGGCTCAGAGCCGCAATCGCCCTTGGTGTCAAGCACTTACTCATAAAGGGTGATTCCCAGCTCCTGGTTAACTTCTCCAACAAGAGCTACACGCCTAAAGACGACCACATGGCCGCCTACCTTGAAGAGGTCCGCAAGCTCGAGAAGCACTTCAGAGGCATGGAGCTCATGCACATCCCGCGGAAGGAGAACCAGGAGGCAGATGACATCGCCAAGCGAGCATCACGAAGGCAGGCCCAGCCGGCCGGCGTCTTTGAAGAGAGACTCTCCAAGGCGTCCATAAAGCAGCCACAAGAAGCAGCAGCCACAAGCACAGACGAAGTACTCCCACCACCTCCTGTAGGTGGGGCACCCAACTGCGGTCCATCCTCAGGGGAGCGTCTGCTGCTGGCTATGGTGCATCAAGAGACAGGCTGGGTTGACGAACTCAAGACTACTTGCTGAAGGGACCTCCCGAGAAGACGCGGAGGCGGAACGAGTGGCTCGACAAGCCAAGTCATACTACATCCTCGAGGGAGACTGTACCGCAAGCGCCCAAATGGAATTGCACTTAAGTGCGTCCCCCCCGAGGAAGGCCGCATGCTGATCAGAGACATTCACAGTGGAGAGTGTGGCCACCATTCCTCTGCACGCACCCTGGCAGGCAAGGTCTTCAGGAGCGGTTTCTACTGGCCCCAAGTGCTTCAAGATGCTACCACCATCGTCCAGTCTTGCGATGCGTGCCAATTCCACGCCAAGCAAGTCCATCAGCCTGCACTGGGACTCCAAACCATCCCGCTCTCGTGGCCTTTCGCGGTCTGGGGGCTAGACATCTTGGGACCCTTCCCGAGATCGCAAGGGGGCTACCGTTTCCTCTTCGTGGCAGTCGACAAGTTCACCAAGTGGGCAGAGGTTGAAGCAGTGCGCAGCATACCGGCCAGGGCAGCAGTAAAATTCATCAGAGGCCTGGTCTGCCGTTTTGGTGTGCCAAATCGCATCATCACCGACAATGGCTCACAATTCACCAGCGGCATCTTCAGGGCCTACTGCGAGAGCCTCGGCACCAAGCTCTGCTTCGCCTCGGTGGCTCACCCACAGAGCAACGGCCAAGCCGAGCGAGCAAATGCTGAGGTCCTCAAGGGCCTCAAGACAAGAAGCTTCAATCGCCTGAAGGGCTACGGCAAGGGCTGGATAGACGAACTCCCGTCCGTGCTCTGGTCCATCCGCACGAACCCCACGAAGCCCACTGGTGAGACGCCATTTGCCCTCGTGTATGGAGCTGAAGCAGTCCTCCCCACAGAGATCAAGCATGGATCCGCACGGGTCCTTGCCTTCAACGAGGACGATCAAGCAGACCTCCACAACGACGACCTGCTGCTCCTTGACGGGTTGCGCCGCCGTGCCGCCCTCAGGGCAGCCAAGTACCAGCAAGACCTGCGACGCTACCACAGCCGCCACATACGTCCGCACTCTCGAGACAGGCGACCTCGTCCTCAGGAGAATCCTCTCCAGGGAAGGTCTCCACAAGCTCTCGCCCATGTGGGAAGGCCCCTACAGGGTCTCACACATCGCCAGGCCCGGCGCGGTACGCCTCGAAACGGAGGACGGCATCCCGGTCAAGAATCCATGGAACATCGCGCATCTACGCAAGTTCTACCCGTGATCATAGTCACGCCAGACATTTTTTGTCTCTAGAGGGAAGCACACAACTTCACCTCCAAGCTTCACAAAAGCTTCTCCTCCCGAGGGCCAGCCCCTCTGAGCTCTCCTGATAACGTGCCGCCGCAGGCCGTGAAGAGTCTCAGCCACTGAATGTGGTCCCCATGCCTCGACATGGAAAACTTTATCTTGGTAACACCAAGTGTAATGAACCAATTCGTTTCTCAATGAAACATTGCGCTGAGGCGCCGCTATGTAATATTTTGGTGGTGAGTTTTTACTTTTCATCATCTTAGTTCATTTCGCGCTCATATTCCCCATGCGCACCTCGCGAGCGGGGGCTGAGTACGGTGACTGTGCCTCGAGAGCACCCCAACAGCACCGCAAAATCCAAAGGATCCGAGCTCTAACACGTGAGCACGCTCTCACGCCTGTTACCTCCTCAAGAGCTCTGGCCTATGGGCTTGCTCCCAAACACGCCACCTCACCAAAGGACCTTGGTACTTACTCTCCTCGCGAGATACTCATGAGGAAGCCTATAAGCGCGCATGAGTGTTTACTACCATGTACTTGCTTTGGGTTTGCCTCTCTAACCAATACAGGGAACAAGAGTCCCCCCAAGGTCGTGAAGCCACGCTCCGACCTCTAAGGGAAGCGCACCATCAGGGAAACCAACGCCCTCTACGAGGCCAAAGTCTCGCAAGCTAAGTCCAGCGCTCGCGCCCCTCAGGAGTTTTTTCCTCCTCTCACGAGCACTGTCGTCCCTCGAGCGGGTTTTTCTCTCTCACACTCCATGGACTGCTTGTGCGTCAAAGGGGGGCCCTCGAGCACCGCGACTCGAGAGCCCTTACCTCTCCAAGCCTTAAACACCCCCCGGCCTTGCCGAGTCACGCTCCGGCATACCGCAGGGCGGAGTCATAGCGCAAAGAGATGGGTCCTGACGACGTAGAGCGAAAAAACATGGAACAGGGATAAAAGGCCCATCGAGGGACACACATAGTAGCGCACGATTAAAGTGTCTTACAAACCAGAATGGATTAAAACAAGTCTTAAAACAAAGATAATTGCGCCTCAAGCGCGTCTTGTTGCAGGAGCGGCCTAGGCAGGGGCATCGCCGTCATGATCCTCCTCAGCCTCCTCTTCAGCTTCGCTTCAGCGCCTTCCTCCTCCTCAGCGGCCTGCTCCGTCTCGACCCTCTTGAAGCGGTCGACGTAATCGTTGACCTCCTCCCGAACCAAGTTGGAGAGGTCCTGAGCTTGGTCCGCCTCGACAGGCTCGGTCACCGACTCGAAGTCGAAGCTGGGGTAAAGACGCTGGAGGTTGGCGAAGACGCGGTCGATCGCCACCGTCAGGAGCTTGCGGCACTCTTCATCGACAACGTCGCCCATCTCCGCCACAGGGCCCTCGAGCGCGGAGAAGAGCTGGTCGAAGTAGGCGAGGTACGCGCAGCATCGGCATTCCCATGGACGGGAACCGCAGGGGCGTCCACTCCCAGGCTCGCCGCAAGGGAGTTCCCCCGAGCCACCAAGGACTTGAACATGCGCTCCCGCTGCTGCGTCAAGACCTGTGCCGCCTGCACGTGATGCTCAGCCTCCTCAGCACGCTCCACGACAGGGCCCACCTGAGCGGTCAACTCCTTCATGTCAGCCATCAAGGAGGCAAGGTTCTGCTCCGCGCGCGTCCGGGCCTCCGCAGCCTGGAGGCGAGAGTCGAATCGCTTCTTCTGGGCCTCAAGATCCCTGATGCGAGCCTCAAGCTCGTTGCGTCTCTTCATGAAGCGATCCTCTTGCTTCTTGACCTTCTCCGCGAAATCTTTCCTGCAGTTGTCGCGAAAGAGCTTCTCCTTGTCGCAGACTCCTCCGCCATCTTCTCCTCCTTTTTGCGAAGGTTCTCATTGGTCTGCGCGAGGCGCTTCTGGTAGAACTCCTCGTCTTGGGTAACCTTGTTCTCGCGGGCTTCCAGGTGCTCCCCTGCGCGGATTGATCCTTCTCGATCTGTTCAACCTGTTCCTCGCGCTTGCGCGCCTCGGTCTCGCGGGCGTCGAGCTCAACTCCGCGCTGCACGATCAGTCTTCGCGATGCGCAGGTTCTCACGGAATTTCTCCAAGCTCTGCCGCACATTCTCCGACTCGGCAACGATCCCCGCCTCACGATCTAGAAGCTCTTTGTGCTTGGCGGAGACCGCCGCTTCACGCGCCGCCAGCTCCTGGTGTTTGGCCTCGGTCTCCGCCTCGAGAGCCTCGCGCCTAGCACCCAGGTCCGCAAGGGTCTCCTCAACTTCGCGAACCACGCTGATGCGGATCTCCTCAGCGGAGCGCAGCGCTGCCTCGCGTTGCGCCTGGGCAGCTCGTTCTTCCGGCGGCAGCTCTCCACGGTCTCATGAAGACGAGCCCAGCCCCGCAAGCTCGGCGTCCTCCTCCGCCCTGGAGCGATCCTCCTCAGCGAGCTGGGCCTCAAGCCCGTCGAGAATTTCCCTCGCCGAGCGGAGGACAGCCCCACGGCGAGCTGCAACTGGGCGCCGCCCCCGCAGGACTAAGGCCCATGGCTCGCCGGAAGGCCTGGAAACGCCGGCGCCTGCCGAGGATTCCGGAGCGTCGTGCCTTGGGCTCTGAGTGGCCTCGAGGCGCGCCTGGGGGCTGGTGCGAGCCTCCCTCTTCGTCCACACAAGGGGCCTTCTGGGGGCTCTGATGAGAACCCCCCTCGCCTCCCGCACTGGAGGCCTTCTGGGGGCTCGAGGCGCACCTCACCATCAACCCCACCATTTTTCTGCCCCTGAGGAGCACTCTCCTCTCCCCCAGGGACAGGGTTGGCCTTCTCCGCTGAGGCCGCCTCCAGCGGCCACAGAGCCCACGTGGCCTCTCCAAGGCTCGTGCTCGGTGGGGGCGATGACGCGGCGGCCTCCTCCATCTCGACGTCAGCGCGCGCTTCCGCGGACGCCCGTCCCCGCCGCACGATCATTCGCCGGCGGCGTGGACCTCGCCGCATCCGCCTCCGGCGCCCCCTCCTGCCGCACAGGAGAGGCGTCAGGCCGCATAGGCGGTGGCATCGTCACCTCTGCCTCCTCCTCCTCCTTCTCCTCGTGGCGCTCCTCTGCCTCAGGAGGCGGTGCCGCAGCCTCGGGAGAAGAAGCAGTGCCCTCGGGAGGCACCTCGTCGGCTGTACACGCTGCAGACGCCGCTGCAGCGCTGGGGATCTCTCCAAGCCTCCGGAGTCTCCGCCGTTTTGGCACCTCGGGGCGCCTGGAGAGCAAAAGCTCAAAAACTCCTCGAGGAGTCTACACAAGAATAAGATCAAACAGAAAAGGGAGTCAGTCCTTACCCAGATGTCTTGGCGCGGGAATCGACACACACCGTGTTTGACGACCGCCACGGCCTCGGCGGCGCGGCACCGGCACCACCCCTCAAGAGCAGCCTCGGCTTTCCTCTTGAGAGAAGTGCCCGCTGGACTCCTGGCGGCCCTGTCATGAATGGCCTTGGAGCGGGGCTCGCAGTGGCCTGATGAAGCTCCGTCATCATCGCTCTCCTCTTGTCCCTCAACACGCTGCGAGGGAGCGACCACGACCTGGCCGCTGCTGCCTGAGGAGATCCCGTGGGTCTCAACTTCAGGCGCCGCACTCTTCGAGGTGCTCGAGTTCTCCGCCGAAGAGGCAGGGCCTCCCGAGGCGCCGGTTGCGCCTGCGTCGGATTCCACAGGCGTTTCCGTCGTCTCCTCGTCGCCCTCAGCTGGCGCCCCTGCGCCGCAGACTCTGGATCCTCGCGAGGCCCCACATGCCCCTCAGGCACCAGGCCCCACTGGTCGAACTTCGGCATTGTCTGCACGAGCGAGACGCGACGCCCGAGATCGATCCTGTGGAGCGGAACTGCCTTATCGTTGGGCTTGGGGATGTCTGGAGACGTGAAGAGAGTCTCCATGATGGTGTGCACCTCCTGCTGCGTGAAGAGGGTTGCGCTCAGGCGCATTTTGTCCCTCTGGTTGGAATACAGCCACATCGCGTCCGCGTGCCTCTGGAGCGGAGCAATGCGACGCTTCACGAAGTCCTTGGCAACCATCTGCCCAGTGAGGCCTGCCTCGCGGAGGTCCCTCAAGCGCCTTACCATGGGGCCGAGTGTGGCGCCCTTGAGCGCTTGGAAGACCAGCTCGCCCTCTTCGTCGGAGGCGCTTCAGGCAGTTCGAAGAAGGCGCTCCGGCTCCCGAACTTCATGAGGAACCAGCGCTTGCGGAAGTCCTCCACCTTCTTCGTCACGCAGGTCACAATGTTCTCGCCGTTCCGCGCAATGGGGATGTAGATGCCCTTCATGCCATCGGTGATGCGGAAGGACACGCACCCCGACCGCTCCTTGTTCGCGTGAACCGGAGCGCATAGAAGCCGCGGAAGAGGTCCACCGAGGGCGGAATGCCGATGTATGCCTCGCAGAGGTAGGCGAAGATGGCGAGGACAAGGATGGAGTTAGGATGGAGATGAAGAACCTGGATCTGGTAGCGCTCCAGAACCGCCAGAAAGAAGTCGGAGAAAGGAGGCACGAGCCCGGCGAATAGGGTGTGCATGAAGATGGGGTAGAAGCCGCCGAAGGAGTTGTCCGCCGTCTTAAGCACCGTAGCGCCGTGCTCATTGGTCGCCGAAGCTGCCATGTGACGCACCTTCTCCAGCTGCGCTTTCTTCTTGAAGCGGAAGCCGGTCAGAGCCGGCTCGAAGTCTCCGTCCTGCTGCATCGCGGCAGGCTCGCCGCCCTGCACCACTGCTTTGCCCTTCGAGGCCGCGGTGGCTTTCTTGGGCGCTATTGCAGCAGGATTGCGAAGTAAGAGCGCCGGAGACACGGAAGCGCAGAAGTCAAGAGCGAGGAGGCGGGCGCGCAAATGATGTAGTAACTGCTGCCTGAACCGGCGCTGCAGGCTTTATATCCCCTCAGAGCAGTTACCGAGACGTGGTGGGTCCCCCCACTACGCCCATCATCTCCGGGAGAACGTGTCGTCGCGGCGCAACTGCCCTACACGTGTCTCAGGCCGGCCGGACACTTTGGGCCCATGACGATTCGCCTGCGTCCATTGGACTACATCGTGCCCATCATGGGCCCGGGGGCTACTGTCGGCCCAGTGAAAACCGGGGTGTGCTGGGCCTGTCCGCCACGGCCCTCGACACTCAGTGGCCAATTTTCGCTAAGGACCAAGCCTACGGCTTGGAGAGCCTCGCGAGGCCTTTGGAGGCAGCAGAGGCCTGCGGAGGCCCTCTTCACTGCTGCCCCCTCTTCAAGGTAATCTCCCCTGGAGAGAGGTCAACGCCAAATCCTCTACAGGGCATCGAAGCCCTCGTGGGGATCGCTTCGCTGCAAAGCAACCTCTGCAGAGCGCACATGGGCTCTGCAGCGGCCGCAGAGTGACGCGCGCCTCTGCGCGCGGTGACGACGACGCCGCAGTTGCCATTTTGGTGATTAAAGGAGTCAACAAAGCTGCGCCATCCGCACCGGACTACAAGGATTTCCTCTTTGGTGATAAGGGGACCGGCCGGCGCTACGCTCCACGGCCAACGTCACCGTGGGCACCCCCACGTTCCTCTGCGGCCCCAGCTGGCCGTCCTGCATGGACGGTGGTTACTCTGCCACAGGCATCAGCTTTACGCCCATGGACCGTGTCCATGGACAGCTGGGCTACGGTGCACCACGCTCCACCTTCTACCGCCACGTGATAGCCCTTCAGTAGCGCAAGCGCAGGGAGGAAGCCCGGGGCGCCTATAAAAGGAGGAGGAGCAGCACCGTAGCAGAAGGATCGCATTCTCATTCTAGCCTAGCCACTTACGCGCAAGGAAGAAGGACCACAGTTCCACTTCCTTGTGTACTCCATTGCCAAAAGAGCCCTCGGCAAGCTCATTGTACTGTAACCTCTATAAGCAGTGCAATACAGACAAGCGGGAGTAGCGGTGTTACCTCCACACGAGGGCCGTGAACCTGGGTACGGGCTGGTGTTCATCTCTGTCGTGATGTCCCTCCTCTTGCTCGACGAGCACCGTCGCCGTGCAGGTTGAGGGTTGTTTGACCAACGTGTTCAGCCCCTTACACGAACTCTCTTCGTGAGCTTGACTATCCTGTTTCGTGGGAGTCATTCTCCGACATTCCCGGCACCCTGCCGGAGAGGGAATCATCACCGGAGGGCTCTACATCACCATGCCTGGCTCCGGAGTGATGCGTGAGTAGTTCATCCTTGGACTACGGGTTCATGGCAGTAGCTAGATGGTTGTCTCTCCACTTTATGCTATCATGTTAGATCTTGTGAGCTGCCTATCATGATCAAGATCATCTTATTGTAATGCTACATGTTGTGTTTGCTGGGATCCGATGAATATTGAATACTATGTCAAGTTGATTATCAATCTATCTTATATGTTATTTATGATCTTGCATGCTTTCCATTACTAGTAGATGCTTTGGCCAAGTAGATGCTTGTAACTCCAAGAGTGAGTATTTATGCTAGATAGTGGGTTCATGCCTCCGGTAATCTGGGAGAGTGACAATAACTTCTAAGATTGTGGATGTGTTGTTGCCACTAGGGATAAAATAATCGATGCTTAGCTTAAGGGAGCGCCGTTAGGTCTAATGCATTTGTTTACATTACGCACATTACTTAATGCAATTATCCGTTGCTTGCAACTTAATACCAACGGGGAACTCGGTATGACAACCTGGCGGTGGATTATTAGTCATAGACGCTGTTGGATAACGTCTATGTATTTTGTCGTAATGCCCACATGAATATCATAGTAATCATCATGTCATATATATGCACTGTCATGCGCTCAATATTTTGTCAATTGCACAGCTGTAATTCGTTCACCCAGCATGTTAGTTATCTTTTATGGAGAGACACCACTAGTGAACTGTGGACCCGGTCCATTCTTTTACACTGATAATACAACCAACTGCAAACATTGTTCCTTTTCATTCTCTGCAATTTACTACTGTTTTCCACACCATACGTTTAATCCTTTGTTTTCAGCAAGCCGGTGAGATTGACAACCTCACTGTTTCGTTGGGGCAAAATAGTTTGATTGTGTTGTGTGCAGGTTCCACGTCAGCGCGCCACTGACAACCTTCAGAAGTGATTTCTTGCTCCTACTGGTTCGATTAAACCTTGGTTTCATACTGAGGGAAACTGCTGCTACACTGCTTCATACCTTCCTCTTGGGGTCTCCCAGTGAACGTGTGATCCACGCAATCAAGCATATTTTCTGGCGCCGTTGCCGGGAGCGGAAGCACTTCGGTTCAGAATCTCCTTACTTCCCCTTCCACACGCCAGCATATTTCTGGCGCCGTTGCCGGGGAGCAAGAGGATTCTGCAAGGGGAGTTTCACGCTTCCAATCTCTTCATGCTATCCTCAAGGGTAATTGCCTGATCAAGAAGTGTCTGATAAGTTGGAGCATAGGCCACAGTCAAAGGTATCTTCAGCTCATCACTTAGCCCTTGAGAAATTAGCCTTCCTCTTTACATCTGTGTCAACGTCCTCTGGAGCATATCGAGACAAGGCATGAAAGTCATCCATGTACTCCTTAAGACTTCTGTTCCCTGACGCAGATTGCGGAACTCTTCCTGTTTCAGATTCATAATGCCTGTGGAGATATGAGCATTACGAAATCCTTCCTTGAATTCCTCCCAAGTCAAAGTGTCCAATGGGTGAGTAATCTGATAAGTTTCCCACCATTGGGCTGCAGGTCCTTCAAGCAGATGTGCGGTGAACCTAATTTTCTCAGCATCTTCACATTCAGCTGTCACCAGATCCTTTTGCACAGAACGCAGCCAGTCATCAGCCACAATTGGGTCAGTTGTAGTTGAGAACTTGTTTGGCCTAAGCCTAAGGAACCTGCAAGTCTGTCCACTTGGGGAGGAGGTGGTGGTGGAGGTCCATGTTCTCGGTGCCGTAGCAGAAGGGTGATCCTTCATCGTCACGCCTTCCAAAAAGGAAGGAGTAGTGCCCCTCCAATTCGTTGGAGTAGCGTCCACAAAGACAAGCTATCACGTGTTGCATGATGATGTCGATTCCTCTCTCCATGGAGACTCCCATCACTCTGTACTCAATGGGTGCTTCGCCTTCACGTCCTTGTTGAACCACCCTGATTCCCCAAAGGCCTTCTCTTTTGAACTTCTTCAAGATGCATCCCTTGATCATGGGTGTAGGTAGCTTCAGGTGCTTGAGGATGTCGAACATGATGCTGCCGAAGAGGGTCACCGGTAGTCCTCCTCGTCAATGTACTCGAACCTCTTCGTCATCCTTTAGTTTAGGAAGAAACAAGTATGAGATAAATGCATAAGTAAAGAATTACGAGTACTTAGAAGAAAAAGCAAGAATATATCATAGAAGCATTTTATACTTAGTAAATAAATTAAGTTTTTGGCCAACTTATTTCTAACCAAACCTAGGGTTTCGATCCTACAGGCAACACTATGCTTGATACCATCTGTAATGTACCTGCACTTAGAAAATGGCAAGGTACCTGTGTATAGTGCAAACCCCTGGATCGTTTCATTTGCACACACAGTTTAAGATGAATATCACAACATTGTATCAATTATTACACGAATGATCCAGACTTGGAAAAAAATAAATAGTTCGATACAACTTTGCATAGCTTATAGCTAGCTCAAAACAAATAAAGCAGCGGAATAAAACTTCAATGAGCCTCCATTCTTCATGATGCGCCACAGGCGAAAACATGTTGGTTGCAGACTCGAAACCCCAAACGTGACCTTACTCATCGTCAGAAAAGTCTGCAACAAAATAATATTTGCAACAGAGTGGGTCAGATACCATTAAAAATGGATCTGGCAAGTGACACTATGTGGACACTTAATGGAATAACTCTATAGCCTATATGCATATTTGGCTGGTGGAGTTTGAAGGCTGATTTGCATAAAAGCCAATTTTGCCTAACACTTTGTAAAACTTTTCCTTCAAACTTTTGAGACAAGATGGCTTGAAAACCATTGTCATAACTACCCTTGTTCACCACCAAGTTTTAATTTCGAAATTTGAATGATGAAGCCTCCTTTGAATCCTTGATCAGCTGCTCAAATTGTCCGTAACCGGGGACACGGCTAAGTACTTAGTTTTAACTCTGCAGAGGTTGTGCACTTTCACCATTAGACCCAACAAACCCAAACTATCCTCAAGCACTCAATTTGTGCTAAGGAAAAGGAGAGAGTTGAGACGAGACTTTTCAGAAGCATTTTCCCATCCCATACCGACTTGACGCGCTCCCATTCTAACCATTCTACCACCACCTGTCAAGTCGGGACGAGTCCACGCAACTTAATCCATCTAGCCAGAGCCCATATGACTAATGGCTGCACGGTAAGCAACTTCACTTAGAGAAAACCTTGGCCTCTTAATACCCTGGGTGGCAACCACAAGTGACCATCCCTTAGAGGTCACCCCTAAGAGATGACACTCAACCTTTCCATCATCTTTTCATAACCAAGTCCACCCAGGTGATAAATTACTTAGTAGAATTTAGCTTTAAGGAAAACACATTTGCATAGCATCCAATAATC
Source organism: Poa pratensis (assembly GCA_947311845.1). Classification (NCBI taxonomy): domain Eukaryota; kingdom Viridiplantae; phylum Streptophyta; class Magnoliopsida; order Poales; family Poaceae; genus Poa; species Poa pratensis. The sequence continues at coordinate 64,272,931 of CAMZMU010000036.1, read as the reverse complement.
TACTAAGTTATCAAAAGGGATTCTAGACACAACTAGAGTAAAGGTATGGTGGGTTTAGCATATAGCGATACTTCTATCCAACACATGCATATAAGAAATACACTAAGTAATGCATATAAAATACTTAGGAACTTCATGGGGGTGTGCCACTTGCCTTGGCAACAAGCAGAATAGCAACAGCAATTGCAACAGTCTTCGTTTCCCTCCGGAGATTATAACACAACAAACAATACATAATAAACAAACAAGTTTCATAAAACTTCTAAGGAAAAATATGTCATGCATGATGTGCAAAATTCCTAAGGACTAGAGATGCATGCATGCCATGTCATGAAATAATTCTAAGTTAAAACAAGACAATCAATAAGGTCCTAAAATGACCAAGGACCAAGATCCTATCACTTGGGTCGAAATTTAACTAAGGACTAAAACTAGCATATCAGGTCCAAAATACTTTCTAAGGAAAGTAACAAAATAAGAAGTACTAAAATTTTCTAAGGAAAAAGGTATGATATCACTAGTTGATGAATTTTTCTAAGGACCCACATTTGTTATGGCAAGTACTTAGAATAAATTCTAAGGGGAATAACTAAGATTTCAAGATACTAAAAATTTCTAAGGACAAGTTTAGCAATTTTTAATGTGTTGAAATTTTCTAAGTAAAAATTCTAAGTGTTCTCAACATTTTATTACCCAAAATTTTCTAAGGAAGAAATATTTCGGTGGGTGAAATATTTCTAAGTTATTTTACATATAACATGGTCATAATTACTTAACTAAATTTTCTATTCGAAAATTAATGTGGAGAACAAATTTTAATATAATTTTACTTATTAAAATAACACCTAAAAGCAATAAAAACAAAATACATGCAAAAACATAGGAAAATACTTATACAAAAATACTAGAGCAATACTACGGCCATTACTTATGCAAACAAAAATATAGCAAAATATTTTGATAATTTATCAATTTTTATAATTAAGTTATAGCCAAAATATCAATTAAACCATTTTTAAAATTTATCTAATTTAATTTCGTCCAAACCTCAAATTAGGCATACAGAAAGTTTCTACACATTATTAGCTTTCCAAAATATAAATTTCATAAATTTTGGCTAAAGGAATAAAAATTAATAATGAATCTAAAATCCAGGGACTAATCTGTGATGCGCAGGGCTAAAACGTAAAGAAAACTGAAAAGATTCTTCGCGCTGGAGTCCTCCGTCGACGTGGCCTTCTCTGATTGGTGCGGAGCTCCCCGTTGACTGGTCTTCTGCAGATCGCGGGCGTCGCGGACGCGGACGGGTTGCGGCGCGGCTTCGCGGACGGCTGGACGACGTGGAGGCTTCTGGTTGGTGCGGAGATCTTCGCGGACTGAAGCGGTGCGGACGGATGCGGGCAGATGCGGCGACGCGGACGACGTGGCTACGTGGCCTCCTCTGACTGGCTGATACCCCTTCGCGTGGACGATCTAATCTGGAGCGTTGATCTTAGATCTAACGGCTTACAGCTACGAACCAAAGCGGGCGGCGCAGCTGAACGGAAACATGCCGGAAACCTAGTTCCTACGGCGGCGCCATCGCCGGAGTTTCGCCGGAAATCGATCTAGGCCTAACTACGGATCATGGGGCATACCGCGGTGTTCAGGGCGACGAGGTGGAGTCGATGTTGTTGATGGAGTGGTCGCGGCCGTCCTTCTCCTTCCCAGATCGCTCGCCGAAGTTGACGTAGACGGCTGGCTTGCTTCGGTCGCGGACGGACTCGTCGATCTGGCGAGCAAAGTAACATCGCGAAGGGTCAGGGAGATGCGCACGATCGCGGTGAAGCGAAAGGAAGGGTGGCGAGGGGCAATGCGCGCGGGGGCTCACCGGAATACGGCGAGGTCGTCGACGGCAGTGGCGGCACGGCGGCGACTCGTGCGGGCAGCCTGGGGGCTCTCGTCTCGATTGGTTTGGGGCAAAAAGACGGCGGTGTTGTGGAGATTATATAGGGGTCAACAACGCGTACGATTGCGTGCGAATCAAGCCGTAATCGGTTGGGATTTGGTTAGGGTTTCGGAGAAGCTCTCCGTGTTCTTCACGTCGAGTAGAAGGGGATGACAAGTGGGGCCGGGGTGGCAGTGAGAGGGAGAGGGAGGTGGGCTTCGTGGACCGCCTGCTGGGCGCGCGCGCGGAAGGAAGGAATGGGCTCGGCCCATTTAGCTAGCTCGCACCTATTTTTTTTTTCAGAAACTGTTTTCTTTTCTGGTTTTATCCAAAATCCAAACAACTTTTGATTTATAAAACCAAAATCACTCAAACCAACTTCTATACTTTTGTAAAAACATGCCCCTCATGTTTAGCATGTATTGGGGATAAAATATTCAAAAACTTTATTTAAAGTTTGAAATAAGTTTGAAAAGCATTTGCAGATAAAATGCATATATTGTTTTTGAGACAATTTTCTCTAAATTTCATAATTTGAAATCAAACACAATGCAAACAATGATGCAATGACATGATGCATGATGCAATTGAAAGGTTTTAAATTTTTGTGAAAATTGGGATGTTACAAACCTAACCCCTTAAGATGAATCTCGCCCTCGAGATTCGGTTTGGCTAGGAAATAGGTGAGGATGTTCTTCTCTAAGGTCATCTTCTCTTTCCCAGGTGGCTTCTTCCTCTGAATGATGATTCCATTGTACCTTGCAGAATTTGATGGTCTTGGTTCTGGTAATTCTCTCTGCTGTCTCCAAAATTTTTATGGGTTTTTCCTCATAAGTGAGATCACTTTCCAGCTGAACTTCTTCTAGTGGCACTGTATCTCTCAGCGGAGTTTCTGCCATTTCAGGGTGACACTTCTTCAGCTGACTAACATGGAAAACATTGTGAACTGCGGAAAGTGCTTCCGGCAGTTCCAATTCATAAGCCACTTCTCCTTTACGTGACAAAACTTTATAAGGTCCAATAAACCTTGGTGACAGTTTTCCTTTGATTCCAAACCTCTTCACTCCACGAAGGGGTGAGACTCTAAGATAGGCTCTATCTCCAGTGTCATAAGTGACTTCTCTCCGTTTGGAATCAGCATAACTTTTCTGCCTAGAATGAGCTGCCTTCAATCTGTCCTTAATCAGCCTAACCTTTTCTTCAGCTTCCTCGATTATATCAGGACCAAACAGACTTCTTTCTCCTACTCCACTCCACAAAAGTGGGGTGGTGCATTTCCTTCCATACAGTGCTTCAAATGGTGACATCTCTATGCTGGCTTGATAACTATTATTATAAGAGAACTCAGCATATGGGAGATTGTCATCCCAACTAGACTTATAGTGTAATGCACAAGCTCTCAGCATGTCCTCCAGGATTTGGTTTACCCTTTCAGTCTGTCCATCTGTCTGGGGGTGAAAGGCTGTGCTAAACTCTAGCCTAGTTCCAAGGACTTCATGTAACTGCTTCCAGAAATGTGAAGTGAATTGAGTGCCTCTATCTGACACAATCTTCTTTGGAACTCCATGCAAACATACTATTCTCTTCATGTAAATATCTGCTAGCTTGGCACTTGTATAAGTTGTCTTCACAGGCACGAAATGAGCTACCTTGGTCAAACGATCAACAATTACCCAAATAGAATCGTAACCAGACTTGGTTCTGGGTAGACCTGTGATGAAGTCCATCCCAATCTGATCCCATTTCCAGTCGGGTACTGGCAAAGGTTGAAGTAACCCTGCTGGCTTCTGATGCTCAGCTTTTACACGGCTACACACATCACACTTAGCAATATATTCAGCAATATCTCTTTTCAAATTGTTCCACCAAAACCTCTCCTTTACATCCATATACATCTTGGTGTTACCCGGGTGTATGGAGTAAGGTGAATCATGGGCTTCTTGAAGTATCAACTTTCTGAGATTTACGTCTTCTGGAACACAAATCCGTTTCATGAACCATACTATGCCTTCTTCATCTAGTCGAAAACCTTTGGCCTTGCCTTCACCTAAATTTTTCTTAATTTCTTCCATCACTTTGTCTCCTTTTTGGGCCTCCTTGATTTTGTCCATCAAAAGTGGTTGCACTTCTAGAGATGCTACAAAACCTTCAGGTACTATTTCCAACCTTAGATCCTTGAATCCCTGGCATAGGTCTTCTGGCAATTCCCCTGCCGTGAGTCCGTTAACATAGGTTTTACGGCTTAAAGCATCAACTACTACATTGGCTTTTCCTGGGTGGTATTGCAAACTCAGATCATAGTCCTTAATCAATTCCAGCCATCTCCTTTGTCGCATGTTCATTTCCTTCTGTGTGAAGAAGTATTTAAGACTTTTATGGTCCGTGAATACTTCACAACGCTTTCCATAAAGGTAGGGCCTCCATATCTTCAGGGCATGTACTACTGCTGCTAATTCTAAGTCATGTGTGGGGTAGTTGACCTCATGCTTCTTGAGCTGCCTTGAGGCATATGACACCACTTTGCCTTCTTGCATCAACACACCTCCAAGTCCTCGATGTGAAGCATCGCAGTACACTTGGAAATCTTTCTCTAGATCTGGTAAACATAGAATAGGTGCTGATACTAAACGTTTCTTCAATTCTTGAAAACTAGTTTCACATTCTTCAGTCCACACAAACTTCTTGCCCTTTTGTAGCAATTCTGTTAAGGCTTTAGCAATTTTGGAGAAATTTTCAATGAATCTCCTATAGTATCCTGCTAGTCCCAGAAAACTACGGATGTCTCCCACATTCTTGGGCGACTCCCAGTTGGTTACTGCAGAAACCTTTTCAGGGTCTACTGCTATTCCATCCTTAGACACAATGTGTCCTAGAAATCCTACTTGTTCCAGCCAAAACTCACATTTGCTGAACTTGCCATACAATTTGTGCTCTCTAAGTCTTTGCAAAACTTGACGTAAATGTTCCTCATGTTCCTTGTGGCTTTTGGAGTAGATCAAGATGTCATCGATGAACACCACGACAAACTTGTCTAAGAAATCCATGAACACCTTATTCATCATATTCATGAAGTATGCCGGCGCATTGGTTAAGCCAAAAGGCATAACTGTGTACTCATACAAACCGTACCGGGTGGTGAAAGCAGTCTTAGGTATGTCCAACTCTCTAACCTTCATCTGAAAGTATCCAGATCTGAGATCAATCTTTGAGAACACACAGGCTCCTTTCAATTGATCGAAGAGGTCGTTGATTCTAGGGAGTGGGTATTTGTTCTTAATGGTTACTTCATTTAAAGCTCTATAGTCCGTGACTAGCCTCTGAGTACTGTCTTTCTTCTCAACAAACAAGATTGGTGCTCCCCAAGGTGAAGAACTTGGACGGATAAAACCTTTCTGCAATTGTTCCTCCAACTGTTTCTTGAGTTCTTTCAGTTCCTCTGTCGCCATTGGGTATGGTCTTTTGGCTATTGGTCCTGTGCCTGGTTTAAGCTCAATGAGAAACTCGACATCTCTATCGGGTGGCATTCCCGACAGTTCTTCAGGAAACACATCTGGGTATTCCCTTACTATAAGCACATCCCCGAGGCTAACCCCCTTAAGAGAATTAACCTTAAACTTCTTCATTTCAAACTTTGACTTGAATCTGATCGTCTTCTTTTCTGGGGTGGTAAGGGTGATTGCTCTATTTGCACAGTCTATGATCCTTCAAAATGGGTCATCCAATCCATCCCTAGAATGACGTCTAGTCCTTGGGTTTCTAGGATTAGGAGGTTTGCTGGAAACTGATGTTTTCCAATCTCATGGTTAAGGTTTCTACAACCAGATGATACTAACATTTCTCCTCCTGGAGAACTGACTCTAATTGGGCACCCCATGTTTTCGACAGTTAACCCATGTTTGTTAACAAATGCTCTTGATATGAATGAATGCGATGCTCCAGTATCAAATAAAACTAATGCTGGACAGGAGTTGATTAGGAACGTACCAATCACAGCATCAGGTTCATCATAGACTTCTTCAACATTGATGTGGTTCACATGTCCCTTGTTGAAAGGATTGGGCTTGCTAGGAGTGTCCACTCTCTTCTCAGGGCATTCATTAGCATAACGTCCCTTGTTGTTGCACTTGTAGCAGAGCACCTGGCTGAGGTCTTTCTTGGGTTCAGAATTTGGGCGATGCTGTCCATTGTTATGGTTATGTCCAGCATGTCCATTTCCCCTGTGTCCTCCATTTGATCCTCCATTGTTTCCTTTGAATCCTCCATTGTGATTGTGAGCATGGGGTTTGTGAAAGTTGCCCCCATTGTGGTTCCCATGTTTATGACCATGGTTCCCATCATGAACAAAGTGCTTCTTAAATGAGGGTTCAGAGTGGTGCTTGTTTGAATTCATCTTCCTCTTCCTGTTTTCAGCTTTCTTCATGCTATCCTCAAGGGTAATTGCCTGATCAAGAAGTGTCTGATAAGTTGGAGCATAGGCCACAGTCAAAGGTATCTTCAGCTCATCACTTAGCCCCTTGAGAAATTTAGCCTTCCTCTTTACATCTGTGTCAACGTCCTCTGGAGCATATCGAGACAAGGCATGAAAGTCATCCATGTACTCCTTAAGACTTCTGTTCCCCTGACGCAGATTGCGGAACTCTTCCTGTTTCAGATTCATAATGCCTGTGGAGATATGAGCATTACGAAATCCTTCCTTGAATTCCTCCCAAGTCAAAGTGTCCAATGGGTGAGTAATCTGATAAGTTTCCCACCATTGGGCTGCAGGTCCTTCAAGCAGATGTGCGGTGAACCTAATTTTCTCAGCATCTTCACATTCAGCTGTCACCAGATCCTTTTGCACAGAACGCAGCCAGTCATCAGCCACAATTGGGTCAGTTGTAGTTGAGAACTTGTTTGGCCTAAGCCTAAGGAACCTGGCAAGTCTGTCCACTTGGGGAGGAGGTGGTGGTGGAGGTCCATGTTCTCGGTGCCGTAGCAGAAGGGTGATCCTTCATCGTCACGCCTTCCAAAAAGGAAGGAGTAGTGCCCCTCCAATTCGTTGGAGTAGCGTCCACAAAGACAAGCTATCACGTGTTGCATGATGATGTCGATTCCTCTCTCCATGGAGACTCCCATCACTCTGTACTCAATGGGTGCTTCGCCTTCACGTCCTTGTTGAACCACCCTGATTCCCCAAAGGCCTTCTCTTTTGAACTTCTTCAAGATGCATCCCTTGATCATGGGTGTAGGTAGCTTCAGGTGCTTGAGGATGTCGAACATGATGCTGCCGAAGCGGGTCACGGGTAGTCCTCCTCGTCAATGTACTCGAACCTCTTCGTCATCCTTTAGTTTAGGAAGAAACAAGTATGAGATAAATGCATAAGTAAAGAATTACGAGTACTTAGAAGAAAAAGCAAGAATATATCATAGAAGCATTTTATACTTAGTAAATAAATTAAGTTTTTGGCCAACTTATTTCTAACCAAACCTAGGGTTTCGATCCTACAGGCAACACTATGCTCTGATACCATCTGTAATGTACCTGCACTTAGAAAATGGCAAGGTACCTGTGTATAGTGCAAACCCCTGGATCGTTTCATTTGCACACACAGTTTAAGATGAATATCACAACATTGTATCAATTATTACACGAATGATCCAGACTTGGAAAAAAATAAATAGTTCGATACAACTTTGCATAGCTTATAGCTAGCTCAAAACAAATAAAGCAGCGGAATAAAACTTCAATGAGCCTCCATTCTTCATGATGCGCCACAGGCGAAAACATGTTGGTTGCAGACTCGAAACCCCAAACGTGACCTTACTCATCGTCAGAAAAGTCTGCAACAAAATAATATTTGCAACAGAGTGGGTCAGATACCATTAAAAATGGATCTGGCAAGTGACACTATGTGGACACTTAATGGAATAACTCTATAGCCTATATGCATATTTGGCTGGTGGAGTTTGAAGGCTGATTTGCATAAAAGCCAATTTTGCCTAACACTTTGTAAAACTTTTCCTTCAAACTTTGAGACAAGATGGCTTGAAAACCATTGTCATAACTACCCTTGTTCACCACCAAGTTTTAATTTCGAAATTTGAATGATGAAGCCTCCTTTGAATCCTTGATCAGCTGCTCAAATTGTCCGTAACCGGGGACACGGCTAAGTACTTAGTTTTAACTCTGCAGAGGTTGTGCACTTTCACCATTAGACCCAACAAACCCAAACTATCCTCAAGCACTCAATTTGTGCTAAGGAAAAGGAGAGAGTTGAGACGAGACTTTTCAGAAGCATTTTCCCATCCCATACCGACTTGACGCGCTCCCATTCTAACCATTCTACCACCACCTGTCAAGTCGGGACGAGTCCACGCAACTTAATCCATCTAGCCAGAGCCCATATGACTAATGGCTGCACGGTAAGCAACTTCACTTAGAGAAAACCTTGGCCTCTTAATACCCTGGGTGGCAACACAAGTGACCATCCCTTAGAGGTCACCCTAAGAGATGACACTCAACCTTTCCATCATCTTTTCATAACCAAGTCCACCCAGGTGATAAATTACTTAGTAGAATTTAGCTTTAAGGAAAACACATTTGCATAGCATCCAATAATCTACTAAGTTATCAAAAGGGATTCTAGACACAACTAGAGTAAAGGTATGGTGGGTTTAGCATATAGCGATACTTCTATCCAACACATGCATATAAGAAATACACTAAGTAATGCATATAAAATACTTAGGAACTTCATGGGGGTGTGCCACTTGCCTTGGCAACAAGCAGAATAGCAACAGCAATTGCAACAGTCTTCGTTTCCCTCCGGAGATTATAACACAACAAACAATACATAATAAACAAACAAGTTTCATAAAACTTCTAAGGAAAAATATGTCATGCATGATGTGCAAAATTCCTAAGGACTAGAGATGCATGCATGCCATGTCATGAAATAATTCTAAGTTAAAACAAGACAATCAATAAGGTCCTAAAATGACCAAGGACCAAGATCCTATCACTTGGGTCGAAATTTAACTAAGGACTAAAACTAGCATATCAGGTCCAAAATACTTTCTAAGGAAAGTAACAAAATAAGAAGTACTAAAATTTTCTAAGGAAAAAGGTATGATATCACTAGTTGATGAATTTTTCTAAGGACCCACATTTGTTATGGCAAGTACTTAGAATAAATTCTAAGGGGAATAACTAAGATTTCAAGATACTAAAAATTTCTAAGGACAAGTTTAGCAATTTTTAATGTGTTGAAATTTTCTAAGTAAAAATTCTAAGTGTTCTCAACATTTTATTACCCAAAATTTTCTAAGGAAGAAATATTTCGGTGGGGTGAAATATTTCTAAGTTATTTTACATATAACATGGTCATAATTACTTAACTAAATTTTCTATTCGAAAATTAATGTGGAGAACAAATTTTAATATAATTTTACTTATTAAAATAACACCTAAAAGCAATAAAAACAAAATACATGCAAAAACATAGGAAAATACTTATACAAAAATACTAGAGCAATACTACGGCCATTACTTATGCAAACAAAAATATAGCAAAATATTTTGATAATTTATCAATTTTTATAATTAAGTTATAGCCAAAATATCAATTAAACCATTTTTAAAATTTATCTAATTTAATTTCGTCCAAACCTCAAATTAGGCATACAGAAAGTTTCTACACATTATTAGCTTTCCAAAAATATAAATTTCATAAATTTTGGCTAAAGGAATAAAAATTAATAATGAATCTAAAATCCAGGGACTAATCTGTGATGCGCAGGGCTAAAACGTAAAGAAAACTGAAAAGATTCTTCGCGCTGGAGTCCTCCGTCGACGTGGCCTTCTCTGATTGGTGCGGAGCTCCCCGTTGACTGGTCTTCTGCAGATCGCGGGCGTCGCGGACGCGGACGGGTTGCGGCGCGGCTTCGCGGACGGCTGGACGACGTGGAGGCTTCTGGTTGGTGCGGAGATCTTCGCGGACTGAAGCGGTGCGGACGGATGCGGGCAGATGCGGCGACGCGGACGACGTGGCTACGTGGCCTCCTCTGACTGGCTGATACCCCTTCGCGTGGACGATCTAATCTGGAGCGTTGATCTTAGATCTAACGGCTTACAGCTACGAACCAAAGCGGGCGGCGCAGCTGAACGAAAACATGCCGGAAACCTAGTTCCTACGGCGGCGCCATCGCCGGAGTTTCGCCGGAAATCGATCTAGGCCTAACTACGGATCATGGGGCATACCGCGGTGTTCAGGGCGACGAGGCGGAGTCGATGTTGTTGATGGAGTGGTCGCGGCCGTCCTTCTCCTTCCCAGATCGCTCGCCGAAGTTGACGTAGACGGCTGGCTTGCTTCGGTCGCGGACGGACTCGTCGATCTGGCGAGCAAAGTAACATCGCGAAGGGTCAGGGAGATGCGCACGATCGCGGCGAAGCGAAAGGAAGGGTGGCGAGGGGCAATGCGCGCGGGGGCTCACCGGAATACGGCGAGGTCGTCGACGGCAGTGGCGGCACGGCGGCGACTCGTGCGGGCAGCCTGGGGGCTCTCGTCTCGATTGGTTTGGGGCAAAAAGGCGGCGGTGTTGTGGAGATTATATAGGGGTCAACAACGCGTACGATTGCGTGCGAATCAAGCCGTAATCGGTTGGGATTTGGTTAGGGTTTCGGAGAAGCTCTCCGTGTTCTTCACGTCGAGTAGAAGGGGATGACAAGTGGGGCCGGGGTGGCAGTGAGAGGGAGAGGGAGGTGGGCTTCGTGGACCGCCTGCTGGGCGCGCGCGCGGAAGGAAGGAATGGGCTCGGCCCATTTAGCTAGCTCGCACCTATTTTTTTTTCAGAAACTGTTTTCTTTTCTGGTTTTATCCAAAATCCAAACAACTTTTGATTTATAAAACCAAAATCACTCAAACCAACTTCTATACTTTTGTAAAAACATGCCCCTCATGTTTAGCATGTATTGGGGATAAAATATTCAAAAACTTTATTTAAAGTTTGAAATAAGTTTGAAAAGCATTTGCAGATAAAATGCATATATTGTTTTTGAGACAATTTTCTCTAAATTTCATAATTTGAAATCAAACACAATGCAAACAATGATGCAATGACATGATGCATGATGCAATTGAAAGGTTTTAAATTTTTGTGAAAATTGGGATGTTACAAAACTTGTGCTTTACTTATGATGAATCCTGGTGCTTTAATGAATGTTTTTGCTGTAGGAGGCATAAACACCTCTCTTTCCAATGTGATTATAATGATAATGAAATCTTGGCTGCTTATGCTAAAGGAAACTATGACTTTGATAATCTTGAACAAATTGAAGAATTTGTTGTTTTTAAGGGTGCCTATGAAATTGCTGGTTTTATTCAAGATGATGATGCTCCTTGTAGAACTGAGAATTATGCTATACTTGGTTATTGCCTTGAATATTACAATGATAATCCTTATATCACTGAATTTCTTGAGAAAACTTATTCTCCAGAACAACTTGCTACCTTTCAGGAACCTGTGGGAGAAGAAATTGATGGAACTGAAAGCTCATTGGATGAAAAAGAGGAAGAGAGTGATGAACAAAAGGAGGATCTCCCTCCTAAAGATAGTAACTCTTTAACTCTTACATTATATGATTACCCTCCATGTCTACCTAAGGAGGAAGAATGCTATATTGTTGAATGTCATGATTCTATTGAAATATCTCCTTTTGATAAATTTGAAGTAACAAACTCCTTGACTCAAGAAAAGGAAATTGCAGAAAGTAAAAATGTGCTTCCTAATGTTATATATGATAATGCTCTTGATGATGGTCCTATATTGCCTGATGATATTTATTATACTATTATTGTCAAAAGTGGGTTTGATAACCCCACTGTTTTTTAGCTTAATAAAAACTATGTGTTTGTAGATCATGAAAAGCATGATTTATGTGATAGTTATATTGTTGAGTTTGTTCATGATGCTACTAAAAGTTATTATGAAAGGAAAATATGGTTGTAAAAGTTTTCAAGTCACTAAAACAATTCTCTTTATGTTGAAAGTTTTGAATTGTACTTGTTTCATCTTTCTATGCTAGTTGCTTTATGCTTCAATAATTTATTTTGTTACAAGATTCCTTTGCATAGAAAGTGGGTTAGACTTAAATGTGTTTGATATTTGCCTCTTGATGCTCTCTTTTGTTTTTCAACTCTTATTCTTATGAGAGCATCATTAAAATCTTATATAGCCTAGCTAAAAGGCATTAAAGAAAGCGCTTTTGGGAGGCAACCCATTATCTTTTGTTTTTAGTTTTTAGTTAAGGAGTTGTTTACTTCTGTAACAATCCCTTTGTATCTTTACTTTATCGCATTGTTGTGCCAAGTATTACCTCTAATAGAAAGATGATGCTAGATTTGGATTTCTGCGGAGGAACAGATTTCTGCTGTTCACCGTTTTACTTCTGTAAAATCACAGAAAAATTATTTAAATCTGCAATTTTTGGTGCGTGATCCTCAGATATGTACGCATCTTTCGTTAGTTTAAAGTTTTTCGATCTGAGCAACGTAAGTGCCTCGAAAAAATTCGTCTTTGCGGACTGTTCTGTTTAGACAGATTCTGTCTTTTATTTTTCGCATTCTCTCTTTTACTAGTGTTGAGTGGAATTCTTTTTTAGGGTGAAGAGCTTCACATAACATCAGTGGCAGTAGCTAATGTTAAAAGTAACGGTCATGTTTGTGTCCTTATAGAACATGTGAGTTTTTGATTGTGCACTAACCCTCTAATGAGAATTACTCTGAGTTTGGTGTGGCGGAAGTTTTCATGGGTCAAGAGAGAAGGATGATATAATGTGATCAAGAAGAGTGAAGAGCTTAAACTTGGGGATGCTCCCATGGATCACCCCAGCATATTTCAAGAAGACTCAAGCGTCTAAGCTTGGGGATGCCCAAGGCATCCCCTTCTTCATCAGCAACTTATCAGGTCATCTCTAGTGAAACTATATTTTAATTCTTTCACATCATATGTGCTTTACTTGGAGCGTCTGTGTGCTTTTATTTTCAGTATTTTATTTTTCTTATGGTCAACTTGATTGGACCCCAACATTCTTGATTGGGAGAGAGACACGCTCCGCTTTTCATATGAATACTCCTATTCTTCACTTATACTTGTTGAGTATTCTTATCTAGCTATTGCTATGCTTTTAGCTCCTGTTTTGCATGCATCTCTTATTCAGAGCTGTTAGTTCTTTTAAAGAAAGTACTATCTTGCTTCACTTATAATTGTTTGGAGAGTTTATGTTGTAATAAATTGATTGGTGTTTGGTTGGAACATAAAATGTTGCATGTGGTAGATGGTATAATGGAAAAAGCTTGCATATTCTTGTAGATAATTGTATTGATAATTTGATACTTGTCAATTGTTTTGAGTTATCAAGTAGTTCATGTTTAAGCTTTTGTATCATGTAGTTAAAACCTATTAATGAAGAACTACCGTAAAGCTCGTTGAAATTTGGTTTGCGTGATTGGTATCTCTAAGGTCTAGATATTTTCTAGTAAAAGGGTTTGGTTAACAAGGAAGACAGTGTAGAGTCTTATAATGCTTGCAATATGTTTTCATATAAGCCTTGCTGTGTCGGTTGATATCCTGTGTTTGCTTCAAATAACCTTGCTAGCCTAAACTCTGTACTGAGAGGGAATGCTTCTCGTGCATCCAAAACCTTGAGCCAAAATCCATGCCATCTGTGTCCACCATAACTACCTATATGTGGTATTTCCTTGCCATTCCATGTAAAATTTTCATGTGCTACATTTAAACTATTCAAAATTATTACTCCTATTTTGTGTCAATGTTTACCAAGCTCATGAGGACGGGGTGGATGTCTTTATGTCAACTGTCAAACAGACTTTACCACCGGACTAGCGGCATATACATCCGCTTATCCATTAATTTTGCAAAAAGAGCTGGCAAATGGGGTGTCCAGTCCCAATTAATTACAACTTTAACCGCTTAATTCTCTTCACATTTTTGCCCTGATTTATCAGTCAAGCAATGACAAATAGTGAAATATCTGCATGTGTAAACAAAAGAGAAAGAGGGATGATCTACCTTGCAGGTAGAAATAACGTCCTTCATGGGAGCCGCTCTTAAAAGTCTGGTTGGCAGGGGTCATATTGTACTTTCCATTTTCTGATTCGTTGATAATTAACAAACACTTCTCAAAACTTATTTTTACTCTCTATATGATTTCAAAAACTTAAAAAGCTCTAGCACATGATTTAATCCCTGCTTCTCTGCGAAGAGCCTTTCTTTTACTTTTATGTTGAGTCAGTTTACCTACTTCTTTCTATCTTAGAAGCAAACACTAGTGTCAACTTTGGTGCAACAATTTTTTATATGCTCGTATATTGCACTTATTATATGCTTTGTGTCGACAAATATCCATGAGATATATATGTTGAAATTTGAAAGCAATTGCTGAAACTTAAATCTTCCTTTGTGCAGGTTAAATACCTTTTAATTAGAATCTATTGCTTTATGAGTTAACTCTTATGCAAAACTCCTTGATGCTGGTCCCGAAAGTACTATTCATGAAAAGTTTTTGCTTATATGATTCAGTTGTTTGCTCATTATCTTCTTGCTAGCAAACTATAGACCACTGACCTGGATCACTTCATTCATAACATGTGCTTTACAGTATTATTTGATCAAGATTATGATTGTAGCATGTCACCTCAGAAATTATTTTGTTTTTATCGTTTTACCTACTCGAGGACGAGTAGAACTAAGCTTGGGGATGCTTGATACGTCTCAAACGTATCTATAATTTCTGATGTTCCATGTTGATATTATACCAGTTGTTACATGTTTTATATACACTTCATAGCATTTTTATGCATTTTCTGGGACTAACCTATTAACAAGATGCCACAGTGCCAGTTCCTGTTTTCTGTTGTTTTTGTATTCCAGAAAAGCTAGTATGGAAATATTCTCGGAATTGGACGAAACTTGGAGAGAACCTCCTATTTTTCCAACACGAAGACGGAGTCCAGAGGAGAGACGGAGGAGGGCCACATGGCACCCACACCATGGGGCCGCGCGGGCCCCCCTGCCGCGCCGTGGGGTGGTGTGGGGCCCACGTGGCTCTGCAGCCGCCGCCCTTTCGCCTATTTATTCTTCCCGACGCGAAAACCCTAAATACCCGAGCCATTATCCACGAAAAGTTCCAGAGACGCCGCCGCCGTCAACCCTAGCTCGGGAGGATTCAGAAGCTCTTCCCGGCACCCTGTCGGAGAGGGGAATCATCACCGGAGGGCTCTACATCACCATGCCTGCCTCCGGAGTGATGCGTGAGTAGTTCATCCTTGAACTACGAGTCCATGACAGTAGCTAGATGGTATCTCTCCACTTTATGCTATCATGTTTAGATCTTGTGAGCTGCCTATCATGATCAAGATCATCTTATTGTAATGCTACATGTTGTGTTTGCTGGGATCCGATGAATATTGAATACTATGTCAAGTTGATTATCAATCTATGTTATATGTTATTTATGATCTTGCATGCTTTCCGTTACTAGTAGATGCTTTGGCCAAGTAGATGCTTGTAACTCTAAGAGTGAGTATTTATGCTAGATAGTGGGTTCATGCCTCCGGTAATCTGGGAGAGTGACAATAACTTCTAAGATTGTGGATGTGCTGTTGCCACTAGGGATAAAATAACCGATGCTTAGCTTAAGGGTGCGCCGTTAGGTCTAATGCATTTGTTTACATTACGCACATTACTTAATGTAATTATCCGTTGCTTGCAACTTAATACCAACGGGGAACTCGGTATGACAACCTGGCGGTGGATTATTAGTCATAGACGCTGTTGGATAACGGTCTATGTATTTTGTCGTAATGCCCACATGAATATCATAGTAATCATCATGTCATATATATGCATTGTCATGCGCTCAATATTTTGTCAATTGCCCAGCTGTAATTCGTTCACCCAGCATGTTAGTTATCTTTTATGGAGAGACAGCACTAGTGAACTGTGGACCCCGGTCCATTCTTTTACACTGATAATACAACCAACTGCAAACATTGTTCCTTTTCATTCTCTGAAATTTACTACTGTTTTCCACACCATACGTTTAATCCTTTGTTTTCAGCAAGCCGGTGAGATGACAACCTCACTGTTTCGTTGAGGCAAAGTAGTTTGATTGTGTTGTGTGCAGGTTCCACGTCAGCGCGCCACTGACAACCTTCAGAAATGATTTCTTTCTCCTACTGGTTCGATTAAACCTTGGTTTCATACTGAGGGAAACTGCTGCTACACTGCTTCATACCTTCCTCTTGGGGTCTCCCAGCGAACGTGTTATCCACGCAATCAGTACATCAACCATTTATCGAGTACTACATCATTCAATTCTTTGCAACTGTGTAGTTTGACACCGATGATGCAAGAACTCTCATATGGATGACCAAGGGCACTAAGTTTTCAGCCACCATGAAGGAATTTGGGACTCTCTTAGGATATGATGACAAGGGAGAAATTGAGTCTAGTGGTTGGCGTTGCCATGAGGGCGACTATTCTAGCGGCAAGGAAGTTCTCAAACCCATCACTATGAAGTATGGTACTTGTGGCCAATCGACGCACCTTGTTCGTGAGTTTGAGATTTTACACCGTATCTATCGTGAGACAATTGCTCCTCGCATGGGTAATTTTGATCAAGTGCATGGCTTCATGTTTGACCTCCTCAAACTTTCCAAGGTCAACATAGGTACCGGCAACAAGTTGGATGTCATGGAATTTATGCACAATGAGCTGTGGCACACCGTCATCGGTAGGAGGGCCCCCATTTATGGGCCTTACATCATCAAGCTCATTCGTCACAAGTGGCTCCATGCCTTCAAGGAAGACATCATGCAAGATGGCAGCCCTATCAAGACCTTCAAACCAAAGCAACTTCGTATCAAGACCCATGATCCACCGAAGCGTCCGGTTGAACTTGCTGCGGAGGCTGTGGCTGCTGCTGCTACTGAGGAGACTGCTGGAGATACTACAGCTAGTGGGAGTGCCCCTCCTTTTGAGGAACCGTCTTGGTTCAAGAAACTGCAAATCAAAATGAAAAGGGGCCTTTGCTTCAAGCTTGATCTAGAGGACCGTCTGTATGAAGCCCATGTGTTTCACAAGAAGGCAGCTCACCGTCAGAAACTTATGATGAAGTCTATGAACATTCCCGTCTCCGATGGTTCTGAAGAAGAAATCACCCCGAAGCATCAATGGGTGTCCAAGCAAGGTTTCTAGAGCGATGATGATGCTCCTCCTAGTGGCGCTCGTTTCTTGGCGTCTTCTTCCTCTACCCACCATGACGTTGGTGGAGCTTGATGCTCCTTGGGACATGTAGCTTCGCACTTCTCCCTTTTTGGCGTTTTGACGACAAAGGGGGAGAATGTATTCTATTAGGTTGTTTCGTGGGATTTGCATCGGAGGAACACAAGCTTGCCCTTCATTTGATCTTCGACGCTTGTGTTTCATCTTTTATTTGGATATTTGCTTTGAACTCTCTTTGTTGCACGGTGTAAGACGTGTAAAAACTATGTGTTTGTAATATGTCCTTTCTAGTACTCCTTGTTGTCAAGTTATATTGTCTTGTGCAAGTTGTTATTCATGTTGATCTTGTGAACTTGAATGGCTTGTAAAATATAGGGTGTGCTCTGCCCGTTTGGATGAGTGTGTGTTTTGCATGCAAAGGCAAATATTCAAATAATGCACACATCTAGGAGGAGCCCGCTTATCTTTTGCAAATCTTGTGTTGCTACTAATTGTGTTGTCATCAAACACCAAAAAGGGGGCGATTGAAAGAGCATTTCATTTCCCTAAGTGTTTTGATGTTTGTTGACAACACTAATCTGGGTGTTAAATAGTTGCAGGAACATTTTTATATACTTTGTATATGCCCAGGTTTTTGTCAAGGAAGAAAAGGCGCTATTTCCTGTCCCAGCCGGTAGTACCGGCTGAGGCCCGGTACTACCGCTATTCAGCTCATTTCGGTACTGGTGTTGGGGAGTATCCCCGGGTAGGGTCAAGGCTTGGCATAAGGTGGTGTTCCAAGTTGTGCCGAGGTACGGAAAGGGCCGACCTGTTTGGGCCTGGGAAGGTCCGAGCTTCATCTTGACCTGGAGAATACAGGCCGACCTATTTTGGCCCAGAGGGGTCCGAGGTATACTGTTGGCCAGGGCCGAGGTTCACAGTCCGAGCTAACTACCTCAGTGCGGTGGTTTGTGTTGTGGGTGCAGGAGTAGCTGTGGGAAGGAAGTAAGATCCGAGCTAGTGAAAGATATTAAGCGCAAGACCCGAGGTACGGAGCCCGTCACATCCGTGTCGAGCTAACCGAGGTGGTGGGCTGTAGGTCGGGCGGAGTCAATGCTCCTGTCACTTCCAGCCGGGTACTAGAGCGCCTGACACGGGAGCGTCTGTCAAGGACATGGCAGAGGCGTGCTCCGGGTTCGGCGGGCCTGCACGTCTCCGACCGCTGACCACGCGAGGTCTGGGTAAAGGCTACGAGGTAGCTCTGCCAGGCCACGTCCTGTCTCGGTCAGAGGGGACATGCTAGCTCTGCCGTTAGGCTACAGGAGATGGGCAAGCCACGTCTTGTCCCCGACCGAGGTACGGTGGTACGGTGGTGACCGTTGCAGAGGCATGGCAACAGTGTTCTGCGAGGGGCACAATGGTAACCCGGCTGGCCTATATAGTGGGCTTCACCCCCTCCTGCTAGAGGGGGATCCAAGATCAAGAGAGAGACCCCCCCCGCGCTGGAGCTAGTTGATCAAGAGAGAAAGAGAGAGAGGAAGCTCGGAACACCTCGGAGAGACCTCGGTTCAGCTCGGAGTGCCTTTTCCTCTCTTTGTAGCATCATCTTCCACCTCAAGTTCTCACCATTGTATCATCATACAGCTCGAGGAGCAGCTTGTACTTGTCACTGAGCTATACACTGACTAGGATAGTGCTGCAGTAGGGGTGTTACCTCCGCAAGAGGGCCCCGAAGCAGGGTACATCGTGGTGTGTTTTGTGTTCTTGCTTTCTTGGTTCTTGTTCGTGTTCTTGCGTGTTCTTGCGTGTGCACTTCTTGAGTGCATAAACCCTCCCCGGATTCCCCCAACGACCATTCGGCCCCATCTTAGCCATACCTATGGCATCTGCCGTGATCCCACCACGACAGTTGGCGCCCACCGTGGGGCAGATTGAGGCGTTGGAGGGAGTTTTCATCCGGACGGGCTCAGGCGAGCGTGTTCTTTCCGGGCTTGTCGCCAAGATCGGAGAGTTCACCTTCATCAGCGACAACGCGGGGTGTTTCGCCGGCAAGCCCTTCCCCGAGCACGGCTTCACCATGATGCTCGGCAGCTTCGTCACGTACGTTGCTGTCGAGGTTGTTCGCGGGTACCCGGAGCAGGTGCTCGTGGACGACGAAACTCCTCTCCTCGCGGCTTTAGGTCGGCGCATCACTCGCCCCGAGAGCTGCGTAGAGGTGATGGTGACAGGTCCGGTTGACGCCGCTGGCAAAGTAGATGCCAGCCAGTCCAAGGCAGCCGAGGTTGCTAAGGTGAGATCTGCAAAGCCCAGGCTAGAGAAGGACTTGCCTGGCACCCCAGAGCTGCGGGGCCGAGGTGCGACCCTGGTAGAGATAGTGGATACACTGGCAGACCCAGTAAATCCAGGAGTGGACATAGTAGTGACTGTGGCCGACCTAGAGGCAAAGCGTGTCCTGTTGCAGAAGGAGGCTGTAGCAATGATAACAGCTAGAGATGAGTTCAATAGAGATCTGCGCGAGTACAATGCAGCGAATGGCTTCACCCCGGTAGCGGTTGATACACATAGGGGAGCCGAGGTGCGGCAGAGAGGCAAGGGGCTCAACGATGAGATAAACAGGGAGGCTCGACCTACCACCTCGGCTAGGAGTGGGAGTCGCGTGTCAACTGGAAGGCCGGTGTATAGTTCCCCTGCTAAGAACCTCAGAGCTGCCGAGGCAGGCAGGGCCGAGCTATCCGGATTATCTGGAGATGCATGGCGTGCGCAGCAGAAGCGAGTCAATGAGTTAGTATATGTGGCTAACCAGCAGAATGAGGCTCTCCGCAGAGCAATGCCGGGGCTGGTGATTCAGAGATGGTTTATTCAGCTAGGCCAGTCAGTCAGGTGTCCAAGGGGCAAGCCTCGTCTCCACTCGTCGGAGGAGCCGATCGAGCCCGGAGTGTCACCTCGGGTCAGAACCAGCAGCTGCAGATGTATGATCCAGTCCTAGCAGCAAAGCAGAAGGGGGCCAGGGCAATGCTAGCCGAGCTAAGGGAAACCCCGGCCCAGGCAATGCGAGCCGGGCTAAGGGTAACTCCGGTCAGGGAAATCAGAACGGCGGTCAAGCAGCATCGGCTGGCCGAGGTAAACCACCTCCGCCCCCGAGGTATCAGCAACAACCTCGGCAGCAGGGGCAATATCAGCGAGAGCCGGAGTATGTTCAGCAACCTCAGAACGTCGGTCAAGGCGATGACCGATATGATGATGGAGACTCGGCCATGGCACGAGCTGGATACCACAGAGTGGATGGGGCGTTGGGACCTCGGATAGGAGGTCGGATGTTAGCTCCAGGCGATGTCCGTAACAAGCTGGATAGACTCTACTTGTCTGAGCAACTGGAGGAGGAAGGCCCTCCTGGTCCGGCGTGTTTTGGACCTCGGATCATGAAGGAGCCACCACCACCAGTATCTCAGTTCCAGTTAGGTCGGAACACCAAGCCATACAATGGGAGCACCAAGCCACAAGATTGGCTGACAGATTATGTATCCTCGGTGCACATTGCGGGGGGCAATCGCCGATGGGCGGTCCGGTATCTCCCGCACATGTTGGAAGGTCCAGCTCGGATCTGGCTGAATAATTTGCCGGAGTATAGTATCAACTCCTGGATAGACTTGGAGCTGGCGTTTAACAGCAACTTTGCTAGTACATACAAGAGGCCAAACCGACCTCAGCTCCTGGCGGCATGTAAGCAAGATGATCATGAAACTGACCGAGAATTCTTAACTCGGTGGAGCAATGTTCGGAATTCCTGTGAAGGAGTGGTAGAGGCCAGGCCATTTCCTGGTTTGCAGATGGCTGTCGACATGGCAGCATGCTGTGGCAGAGGCTCCAGAGAGATATGCCGAGATCCCTAGCAGAAACAATCCGGGTTGCAGATTCTTATGCCCTGGGTGATCCGATGCAGCCAGCAGCAGAGGCAGGAGCACGTAACAGAAGGAGGGAGCCAATAAACAACCGGCTCGGACCAAGGTGTAATGACCGTCAGGAGTTCGGACAGAAGAGGAGGGAGCCGGACTATCCATACCCTCCAACCAAGTTGCAGCGGTGAACCCGGATCAGCCCGGAGCTGGAGGTGTCCAGAGGCCAAAAATCAATGGTCCGGCATTTAGTCCGAACCAGGAGCCACCCATGACCTATGAATCAATGATAGATGGTCCGTGCTGTTACCATACGACTGACCCGCGCAAGCCAGCCAACCATTCAACCCGGCAGTGCAGCTGGAACCGCAGAATCAGAGAAGAGGGGGCAAGGGCCGGAGGAATCAGAACAGGACCACCACCTCAGAGATTTCAGCCGAGGTCCCACCCTAATCTGTCCGGAGCAAATGTTACCCCGGTAACCACTGCACCTCTTCCGAGGCCTGCAGCAGCAAGACCCGTGAATGTTGTGAATGTCCGAGGTAATAACAACAACAATGGTGCCGGACCAAGTCAGCAGTATGAATACCCCGGAAATGACTATAGAGAGGTTCATGCGAGCTATGTGGTCTTTGTGACCGAGCCAACTGACAAGAAGAGCGTGCAGAGGCGTGCCATGGAGGTGAATGCAGTAATGCCGGTGGTGCCGACCTATATGAACTGGTCTGAGCAGGAGATCACTTGGAGCAGAAAGGACACACCTCGGATCATGCCGAGCCCTGGAAAGTATGCCCTGGTGGTAGATCCAACGTTGTGTGGGCCTACCAACAATGTGAGGTTCACCCGAGTTCTGGTGGACAATGGCAGTGCCATCAACATCATGTACCGAGACACAATGGTGAAATTGGGCATCTCGCCTAATCAGTTGATGCCAAGCAGTTGTACTTTTCATGGGATTGTGCCCGGCGTTTCCTGTGCACCCATGGGCAAGATATGGGTGGATGTAGCATTTGGAACCAAGGAAAATTGCCGAGTTGAGAGTATCGAGTTCGAGGTGGTGGACTTGGAGAGTGCATACCATGCACTGCTTGGAAGGCCGGCTTTGGCCAAGTTCATGATTTCCACCCATGTTGCATACCTGAAGATGAAAATGCCAGGGCCTAATGGGATCATATCCATCTCGGGTGACTACAAGCGAGCAATTCAGTGTGCCTCGGCGGGTCTAACCTAGCCGAGTCTTTGGTGATCGCAGCCGAGAAGAAGAAGCTGCATCAAGTGGTGGCAATGGCGCAGTCAACACAGCTCGGCCTGTCCGGACTGATGAGCCCGGACTCAACTGCGGCGTTCGAGGTACCCAAGGAGACCAAGAAATCCCCATTGACCCGGAGCACCCAGAGCATGTGGCCATCATTGGGACCGGGCTAGGCGAGAAATAGGAAGGCGAGCTCTGTCACTTCCTCCGTGAGAATCGGGATATCTTTGCATGGTCGGCTAAGGACCTGCCAGGTGTTCCGAGGGAGTTGGCAGAGCACTCTTTATTTGTTAGGCCAGAGGTGAAACCGGTGAGGCAACCGACCCGTCGTCTCTCAGACGACCGGAGACAAGTGGTGCTGGACGAGCTGGCTAAGTTGCTTGCAGCCGGGTTCATAATGGAGGTACTGCATCCGGACTGGATATCCAATCCGGTCTGGTGGAAAAGAAGAAAGACGAGCCAGCCGTGGTCAAGGTGTGGCGCATGTGCATTGACTTCACTAACCTCAACAAGGCGTGCCCAAAAGATCCATTTCCATTACCTCGGATTGATCAAGTGATCGATTCCACTGCTGGTTGTGAACTGTTATCTTTCATCGATGCGTACTCTGGTTTTCACCAGATACCACTGAACCCAAAGGATCAAATAAAGACGCTTTTATTACCCCGTATGGGGCGTATTGCTATCGTGTCATGTGTTTTGGTCTGAGAAATGCCGGGGCAACTTATCAGAGGTGTATGCAGAAATGCCTGCACTCTCAGATGGGCAAAAATGTGCAAGTGTATGTCGACGATATTGTCATCAAAACTAAGGAGAAACATACTCTCCTCGAGGATCTCGAGGAGACATTTGTGAATTTGAGAAAGTATCGGTTGAAGCTTAACCCGGACAAGTGCACCTTTGGTGTCCCGGCTGGAAAGTTGCTCGGATTCCTGGTGTCAGCCGAGGTATCGAGGTTAACCCGGCCAAAATCCGAGCTATTGAGAGCATGAAGTTACCGAAGTGTTTGAAAGATGTGCAGAAGTTCACAGGGTGCCTAGCCTCGTTGAGCCGATTTGTAGCTCGGCTAGGAGAAAAAGCCTTACCTTTGTACCAGCTCATGAAGAAAAGTACCGGGTTTACATGGACCCCGCAGGCCGACGTGGCGTTTGGCGAGCTGAAAAAGATGTTGTCCACTGCCCCGGTGTTAGCGTCACCATTGCACAATGAGCCGATGTTACTTTACATTGCGGCCACAAACCGAGTTGTAAGTGTGGCAGTGGTGGTGGAGCGCGAAGAAGGTGGCAGGTCGGTGCAGAGACCGGTGTATTACTTGAGCGAGGTGATCTCTACCTCGAAGCAGAACTATCCTCACTACCAGAAGATGACGTATGGTGTTTACCTGGCGGTCAAGAAGTTGAAGCATTATTTCCAGGAGCATCCCATGACGGTGGTGTGCGAAGCTCCAATCTCGGAGATCATCGGGTGCAAAGATGCAACTGGCCGAGTTGCCAAATGGGCGATTGAGGTGTCTCCATATGCACCACATTACGAGAGAAGAGACGCAATTAAATCCCAGGCGTTGCCGGACTTCTTTTGTGATTGGGCCGAGATGCAGTATGAGCCACCCAGGCCGGACTATAATTATTGGAAAATGCATTTTGATGGGTCCAAAACAAAGATCGGGCTGGGGGCTGGAATAGTCCTCACCTCGCCAAAGCAAGATCAGCTGAAGTACGTGCTGCAGATTCATTTCTCAGCATCAAACAATGTGGCGGAGTATGAGGCCTTAATCCATGGCCTCAAGGTGGCAAAGGAGATCGGTATCCGGCGTGTAGAGTGCTTCGGCGATTCCGACCTGGTGGTGCAACAATCTTCTGGAACTTGGGATGCTCTGGATGCCAACATGGCGTTATATCGGTTCCATGTGCAAAAGATATCCGGGTTCTTTGAAGGGTGTGAGTACAGGCATATACCTCGGGCAGAAAATGATGCTGCCGACGTGTTGTCAAAGCTCGGTTCATCAAAAGAGGCAGTACCACCAGGGGTAGCCCTGAATCACTTGAGAACTCCTTCAATCAAACCTTCTCCTGAATCCGAATCTATTTTCATCCCGGCGGAGCAAGAGCCCGGACCTGTTCCAATGGAGGTAGACGTCGGATGCGTTTGGTCGGACCCGGGGACTGCACACCAAACCTCGGGGACTGCTCATCCAGACTCGGGGACTGGTCGCAGGATGGTGGAGGAAATAATGGAGGAGATTATGGTGGCCGAGCCAATGGAGGTGGATGAGGAACTTTTTCCTTTGCACCCGGTGCCGGAGTGGGCGGAGCAAATTATGAAGTTCATAACGGAGGGAAGCACGCCAAGTGACACAACCGAGGCTAGGAGGATTCAAAGGAGGGCCAAGGCGTACACCATCATCAACAAGGAGCTCTATAAAAGAAGCGTAACCGAGGTGTTGCAACGGTGTGTTGAGCCAGCTGAAGGCAAGGAGATGCTTTTGGAGATCCACCAAGGAGATGTGGTCATCATTGCAGCACAAGAGCTCTGGTGGCCAAGGTGTTTAGGCATGGGTTCTATTGGCCCACTGCTCTTGCTGATGCAGAGGCCATAGTCCGGAGATGTGAAGGATGCCAAAGGTTTGCCAAGCAAACGCATATGCCAGCTTCGGCGCTCAAAACAATTCCTATCACTTGGCCGTTTGCGGTATGGTGTTTGGATATGGTGGGAGAGTTCAAACCAGCCCGAGGTAACATGACACACATATTGGTGATGGTGGACAAATTCACCAAGTGGATCGAGGTGAAACCAATCCGGAAGTTGGATGGTCATTCAGCAGTGACTTTCTTGAAGGAGATTATTCTGCGATATGGCTACCCCCATAGCATTATCTCGGACAACGGCACTAACTTTGCTGTTGGAGAGTTCGCTCGGTTTTGCATGAACAAGGGAATCCGGCTGGACATAGCCTCGGTGGCACACCCGGAGTCTAATGGACAGGTGGAAAGATCAAATGCTCTAGTGTTGGCCGGCATCAAGGCTCGGCTCATTGAACCACTGCTGAAAACGCCGGGGTGTTGGATAGATGAGATACCAGCAGTACTGTGGGGTCTAAGGACCACGCCAAATCGATCGACTGGCTATACGCCATTTTTTATGGTCTATGGGGCAGAAGCTATGCTACCCACTGACATCGAATATGATGCGCCCAGAGTGGCAATGTACACTGAAGCCGAGGCAAAAGAGGCTCGGGAGGATGCAGTAGATCTGCTTGAGGAAGCGAGAGAATTGGCCTCATCTCGGTCAGCAATTTACCAGCAAGGTCTCCGACGTTATCATAGCCGGAGTATCAACCCTCGTGTGTTTCACGAGGGAGATTTGGTGCTGAGGTTGGTGCAGCGCAAGAAAGGCCGGCACAAGTTGTCACCTCCATGGGAGGGACCGTTCGTTGTGAGCCGAGCTCTGCTCAATGATTCCTACTATCTTATAGATGCGCAGGAACCAAGGGAAGATGGGCTGGACAACCCCGAGTCAGAGGTCAGGCGACCATGGAACGTAGCTCTACTCCGACCTTTCTACTCATGAAAGGCGCAATGTATGTACCTCGGTTAATCCTTAATAAAAATGTCGGCACTCCGAGGTTAAAGCTCGGGGACTGCCTCGCTCTTGTGCTTATGTTTTATCTCTGTTTGTCAGTTTTGTTCATATGCCGAACTATTTTGAACCTCGTCTCAAACTTCAAGTAATGTGTGCTATGAAACTAATCTTGTGACTCGACTGGCATCTGCCTAAAAGGTAGTCAAGAGCAAAGAGGAAAAAACGTGGGAGACATGAAAATGAACTCGGGGACTCGGTCCAAAATTATAGTTCGGCATGTGTCGTTTACTAACCCCTGTCTTTACCTTTCGTTTATGTCGGATGACTTTGAAACATACCTCGGAATTTACCAAGTACTGTATGCTATGAACAACAATCTTGTGACTCGACTGGCATCTGCCTAAAAGGTAGTCAAGAGCAAAGAATGCCAAACATAGTAAACACGAAAGTAAACTCGAGCAATCATTCAAAAGGATTCGACGTAAAGCTTAGAAAAGCATGGTTCGGATAAGCATGATAGTAACAGAGGTAGCAAAAGGAACTACTTAAGTTTGATTACATCTGCGTCCCGGCATACCGGGGATTTAATGAAGTTTTTTGGCCAAGCATAAGTTCAGGTCGAGGCATCAGGAATTACGTCGGCAGCAGCCGAGGTAGCCTGGGAGGTGCTGGCAACGTCGGCAGTAACCTCGGCACCAGTTGTGGAGAAGCCTCGGTTTCTGCTTCGCGGGTGTCACCATCGTCACCTTGCTCGGCTTCGACGTCGGATTCTGTTTCGTATTCATCCTCTTCTGGCTCGTCATCTTCGGCGTCGGAGTAGGTGTCTCCCTCGCTCAAGTTCTTGGTGTTGGCATATCCAGCGAAGAAGGCAGCCATCTTTTCGCGCCGCTGGATGAGAATTGGGTCCGTGGACCAGGGCGATTTCGGCGAAGAGTGTCCATCTTTTCGAGGTCGAGCTTCTCGCACCAAGTCATGATGAATTTGAGAGCGGCATCAGCTCCAGCGCGAGCCGAGGATGAGCGCCACTCTCGAAGTCTTTGTTCGGCTTCACGAAGCTTGGCGGCGAGCTCAGGCGTAGTATTGGGAGCATCGGCAAGAGGCCACAAGGCTCGGAAAGCAGACACACCTGCATCGAGGAGTTCGGACCCAATGGTTTTCAAGGGATGGATCCGAGCTTTGATGGCCACGATGTGGTCCTCAATGGTCCAGGCGGGGTTCGTCTCGCTACGCCTCTTCCTGTGCTGATCAGTGATATTGCGAGCCGAAACTTGGGTGTAGGTGAAGTGCTCTGCAGAAGGATAGCCTGTTAATAATGAAAGAAACAGTTCGGCAAAGAGCCAGTACTGTTGAGGACAAAGCAAGGATAAGGGGGGCAAGAAGCTTACCGTCCATTTCTTTGTTGATGCGTTCCAGCGTCGGGAGGAGCTGGTTAACCGAAGCTTGAAGGGCTTCATAAGCCTCGGTGGCCGAGGTGGCGCGGGCCTCGGCTAACTGGAGCGCATTCTCATGTTCCTTGGCGGCATCCTCCCGAAGTTTCTTCTCTGTTTCAACAACACTGGCCTTTTCCGCCTGCAGCTGCTCTTTTCCGACGTCCGCAGCTCAGTGATGCGCTTCAGTTCCTTTACCAGACGAGCTACTTCGGCTTTCTCTTGTTGGAGCTTTTCGTCCAAAGAGTTCTTTTCTGCAAGGACGGCCTTGTGCTCGTCGTGGAGTTTCTTGTGGTCAAACAAGGGTGGAAAGATGTCCGTGCGGACGTTCATAGTATTCTGCAAGGAAGAAAAACATAGCTCGGTTAGAAAGGCTATACCTCGACAAGAGTCTCGGGGACTCGGAGTCAAATCATTGGAAAATGTTGCCGGGGTATGCCTCGACAGGAGTCTCGGGGACTCGTACCCGAGGTGCATGATAAAGTAAGGTAAAATGGTTTGGATACGTCGGATGAAAATTGAAAGTTGAGATTCAAGCCAAACAATTTTAACTCCGGCGGAGCGTCAATAGTTTACCTCGAATCTCGGGGACTGGGAATGGTGGATATTAGATGAGATACTGCATGAAAGTAAAGAGAATAGGACTTACGTCGATGTTTTGAGCAGCACGCAGGGCAGCGACTTGTAGGTCGTGACGCTTCGGCCGCAGGCGCTGTTTCCCGCAGGGTGCTCACCTACCGGAGCAGCTAGGGAGGCCGAGGAGACCTCGTCTGCAGAATTCCAGTCTGCGTTGTAGTGTTCCAAGGAGCCGAGGCTCTGGTCACTGTCAGTGCGCAGAGGAGGATATCCCCACGGTCCGCCCTGCTCGATGCCCCTAACCGAGGCCTCCAAGGCTTGAGCAGCCTCGGAGCTTGAAGCAGGCCGGTTATCCAGTATAAGAGATGTCCTCCGAGCATATTCGTCGGCCGGAGGAGCAGTCTCATCAACGGGTGCGGCAATGGAGGAATTCGGCGTGTCACCGGGGAGGAGACCTCGGTGCATCCTTGAAGGAGAAGAGATAGTCAGGGTGCCAGACCCAGATGTTGGTTTGGGGGTGACCTTAGACTTCACCGTCTCTTTCTCTTTCTCCTTGCCTTTCTCCAACGGCAAGGTAGTCTGGCGAACTGGTTTTTGGGGCTGTTGCTTGGGCTGTTGCTTCTGCTGTTGCTGCTTGTTGGTTGCGGGCAGTCTGGCTGCGGGGGGAGAGTCGAGGCTCCGGCAAGGCGGTAGCCGGAGTTCTGGCGCGATTGGTCCCCGCATCCGTTTGAGGACGCGGAGAAGTCTGACCTCGGGTGGGGGCAGATTTCTCCAAGGCCGGGCCAGACCTCGGTGGAGGAGATACGGGGCGAGAGTTCGTCGGGGTGGTCGTGGCTTCAGAGGCACCAACGGGTGCAGTCATGGAGGATACCTCCTGATCCACTTCTATGGGTCACTGCAACGAAGGAAGATGGTCAAGTGTTAGTACCGAGGTGATAAGTTTAAGCAACAAACTTTGTTGGCTATAGAAGCAAAGCATTACCCATCCGAAGTAGGAAACTTCTTGCCCCCTCGGGCATGAGGAGGATTTCCGGACTTCTTCAGCCGACGTCTCTTGACCGGAGCCGCAGTGGGTCCGGAGGCTCCAGTGGCGGATGGTTCGGCGGCCGAAGTTGCGGCACCAGCGCGTTTCCGGCTGGTTGCTGGAGTAAAGTTCGGAAGGTGAGGAAGGCAGGAGATAGGTACCGCGTTTATTGGTTCCATGACGAGAAATCCCTCCTCGTCATCCGAAATCTCTTGAACTGAAGCTTGTGCTTGAGGCTTACCCGCGGTGGTGACGCGGGCCGAGGCAATGGGCATGTAATCCTCGTTGTCAGGGTCCTCGTTGGATGGTGGGTCCTCGACAGGAAGATCCTTGCCGAAGTGGTCCGCAGGATGGACTCCATCCTCGGCGGTCTGGCGGGAGAACAGCTATATGGCAGACATATGAAAAGGAGTTAGGAAGAAAATGGTCAAGATGAACGTCGGTAGCAAGACCTCGGTGGTAAAGGAGTACCGAAGAAAACGTCGGAACAGCGTACCTGTTTTGGTGGCTTGGTCCTGTAGTGGGGTTCCCTTCCCCATGTCCAAGCGTCAGAGATCTTGGACTTGGTGATAGCTCGGACTCGCCGAGCTACGCGGCGTTGTCCAGTGCAACATGCGTATGGCGGGTTGGATCATAAAGACCGCTCATGTGGCAGATCTTGTGAGTCCTCGCCTGGAGAGGGGAGACCCTGCGCTTCAAATGTGCAGGCCAGATCGTCAGCCGTCAGGACTTTCCCGTCGTTCGCAGGGTCCTCCGGGTCCTGCCATTTCGCAACATACCCATGGATGGACTTGATTTCGCTGGTGAGAGGGGGAGTGTAGTCCCAGTTGAGCGGTTCTGTAGGAGGGCTGAGGTTAAACGCCGGCAGATTGAGGAAGTCCTCTTCGCCGGAGTTCTTCACGTAAAACCACGTCCGGAGCCACTTGCGAACGGTGTCCGGAGTAGCGATACGTGGGAAGATGGAGTTTCGGCGAGGAGCTATGATGGCTGCTCCGCAGGCGGTTAGTAGCTTGGGCAGATCCTTGTTTTTCGGATCCGGGATCACTTGCCGCTTAAGTTGGAAGTAGCGAGAAAAGAGGTCTACCGTGGCTTTGAGGCCGAGGTATCCCTCAGAGAAGGAAACGATGCAGGAGAGAGTGGTGATGGCGTTGGCGGGGAGGTGATGAACCTGGAGTCGAACTTGTCGAGGAAGCTCCGGAAGAAATCACTAACGGGCAGTCCGAAGCCGCGCTGGAAGTGCGCGACGAAGACCACCCGTTCCCCTTCCTTGACTTGAGGCTCGAGTTCGCCCTCTGGCAGGCGACACTCTACCCCGGCGGGAATCCGCCGAGTCGCCCTGAGCCACTGGATTTCGTCCGGAGTTACATCCGAACCTTCCCAGCCGGCTCGTTCTCCGACCTCCAGTTCGAGGTCTGGAACCTCGGTTTGTTCCGAAGTCTCAGGAGGAGACATCTCGGCAGAATCAATCTGCAGAAGATGCACAGAAGTTTAGCAAAGGAAAAAGAATCTGGAATCTAAGGCTATATCTGGCTAACTCAGGAGGAGTTGGACGGCTATCTGTGTATATAGAGGCATATCTATGCTAGGCGAGCATCTATCCGAGGTATGAAACTCCTACTACCCAAAAAAGTATGCAAGTAAGATCTACCGGAGGAGGTAAATAGAGTTTTATTCAAGAACATATGAAGAACCAAAGCGCAAAGAGGAAGAAACCTAGGGCAATGCCTAGGGTATCAAGAAAGGGAGTACATACCGTGAAAACGAGGTGCTGAAGGGCGGCGCCGGTGACGCGGTCGCAGCGGCGACGAAGGAGCTGCTCGTCGGCGGCGGCGGGAACGTGTTTCTTCTCAACCGGAAGCGGCGGCACTGGTGGCGATGGAGGCGAGAGGGCGAGTGAAGGAGGAAGAAGATGGCGAAGTTACCCGTGGGGCCCTACTTATAGCCGCGCGCGGTAACTGCCCGCATTAACTGCGCCACTACCGCGCGGTTATCGGGAGGCGCGGGATCGTGTGCGAGTGGGCGCACGGTTACGCGGTCTGCGGCCGCACGATCGGCCACATCGTGGGCCGCAGAGTGGCAACCGCCCACCCGGATTTCCTGCGCTGGTCAGCACAAGAATCGAGGGGTCGTGGGCGGTCAAGTACTTGAGTGCGCAGGTGCGCTGTTCGGTGGGTCCGGCTGACGAGGGCGGCGTGTGGTCAGAATCTGCTTGGCAGAGGTCCGGATTCCGAAGCCCGGGCAGAGATTCTTCGCCACGTACCTCGGAAAATCTTGAGGCAAGTTGGTGCTGAGTCAGATAGCTCGGAGAGTTCAGTTCGCATATCTACCTCGGATTGGATGGTGGTGTATGGGAGGTACCTCGGCATGACTATGTTGGAGGTCGGTTTAGGAGGTGGTGTAATGCTTGTTTTGAACCTGCTACGGCCCTCCTTCCGAGGTCGTAGGACCGCACCAGCTTCGGGGACTAATGTCGGGGAGTATCCCGGGTAGGGTCAAGGCTTGGCATAAGGTGGTGTTCGAAGTTGTGCCGAGGTACGGAAAGGGCCGACCTGTTTGGGCCTGGGAAGGTCCGAGCTTCATCTTGACCTGGAGAATACAGGCCGACCTATTTTGGCCCAGAGGGGTCCGAGGTATACTGTTGGCCAGGGCCGAGGTTCACTATGTCCGACCTAACTACCTCAGTGCGGTGGTTTGTGTTGTGGGTGCAGGAGAAGCTGTGGGAAGGAAGTAAGATCCGAGCTAGTAAAAGATATTAAGCGCAAGACCCGAGGTACGGAGCCGTCACATCCGTGTCGAGCTAACCGAGGTGGTGGGCTGTAGGTCGGGCCGGAGTCAATGCTCCTGTCACTTCCAGCCGGGTACTAGAGCGCCTGACACGGGAGCGTCTGTCAAGGAGCATGGCAGAGGCGTGCTCCGGGTTCGGCGGGCCTGCACGTCTCCGACCGCTGACCACGCGAGGTCTGGGTAAAGGCTACGAGGTAGCTCTGCCAGGCCACGTCCTGTCTCGGTCAGAGGGGACATGCTAGCTCTGCCGTTAGGCTACAGGAGATGGGCAAGCCACGTCTTGTCCCCGACCGAGGTACGGTGGTACGGTGGTGACCGTTGCAGAGGCATGGCAACAGTGTTCTGCGAGGGGCACAATGGTAACCCGGCTGGCCTATATAGTGGGCTTCACCCCCTCCTGCCTAGAGAGGATCCAAGATCAGAGAGAGAGACCCCCCCCCGCGCTGGAGCTAGTTGATCAAGAGAGAAAGAGAGAGAGGAAGCTCGGAACACCCGGAACACCTCGGTTCAGCTCGGAGTGCCTTTTCCTCCGTTTAGCTCCATCTTACCTCAAGTTCTCACCATTGTATCATCATACAGCTCGAGGAGCAGCTTGTACTTGTCACTCTGAGCTATACACTGGCTAGGATAGTGCTGCAGTAGGGGTGTTACCTCCACAAGAGGGCCCCGAAGCAGGGTACATCGTGGTGTGTTTTGTGTTCTTGCTTTCTTGGTTCTTCGTTCGTGTTCTTGCGTGTTCTTGCGTGTGCACTTCTTGAGTGCATAAACCCTCCCCGGATTCCCCCAACGACCATTCGGCCCCATCTTAGCCATACCTATGGCATCTGCCGTGATCCCACCACGACAA